>CM031082.1:23537085-23929920 GCA_018257905.1 Gillenia trifoliata
TTATCGCATAGAAAGATTGATACAAAAATAAGTATGGAAGAAATAAGTGAGCTGAAAATCAAGGTTGATTGCTTCGATTAAAGGCAACCCCTTTCGATTAAAGGCTGATTGCTTAATTCTCTTTCTCACTCTCTCGTTGGTTCAATATCAGAAGAATAGATATATAGGCATCCCTTCCCAATCCTGACTTGCACCACTGAAAACTATAGATAGCTATTACATTTGTAATAGAAAACATTGCAACAAATCCAACTATCAGTCACTTTGCTGCAATGTGATTAAAATACTACATCAGAAAGACAACACACATTCACAGAATCACATCATACACACACAACACTCACTCACTGCATACACACATTCACAGAATCACAGCATACACACACACACACACACACACACACACACACACACACACTCAATAAACAAATTCAAAAACAAATTCACAGCACACACACATACACAGAATCACAGAATCACAGAATCACAGCATTCACAGAATCAATAAACAACTTCAAAAACTCTATACTTGCTGCCTAAATCCCAAATCCCTAACTGAAAACCTAAATCCCGCAAGCAATAAATTGAGGAGGTCGAGAGAGGAGAAGAACTTACCAGAAGCATAACCCGGAGAGGAGAAGAGAAGTGGATTTGATTGAGTAAGTTTGATGGTGTTTCAAACTTTCAGTTTCAGTCAGTTTGAGAATTGAGGAGGTCAAGAGCTGGGAGGAGAGGAGAGGAGAGGAATATGTTTTGTTTTCAGTCACTTCAATTCGAATGGGGATGGTTGGGAATGGATGGGATCGAATCGTTAGGGCTGGGTTCGATCGGTATTTTTCGAGAATTGAGGAGGTCGAAAGCTGGGAGGAGAGGAGAGGAGGAGAGGAATATGTTTTGTTTTCAGTCAGTTCGCACAAATGGGGATGGCTGGGAATGGATGGGAGTTCGATCGGTATTTTTCGAGAATTGAGAATCGAATTTCTTCAATTCGGTTCGGTTCGGTATTACCGAATATATAGTAATATCGTCCAGAACTCCGTACCGAAATTTCGGTATTTTTTCGGTATCGGGGACCGAACCAATCGGGGTATTTCGGTTTCGGGCTTTTCGGTATTCCGTTCGGTATTTTTTGGTTCGGTTTCGGTATTTCGGTACAAAATTCCCAGCCCTAATCAAACCCTAATTTCCAAAATGCACGAACTGCAAAAGAAGTTGAGAATGATCTTTCTTTTCAAAAAGTAAGGTTTGTTTAACATCATCATTAAAATCATTAGCCATCAGATTTAAAGCATTACATAAAGGTTCATCTGCTTAAGCAAGGACCTATAGTACAAAATCGAAACAACATAATTTTTTCAAACCAAATTCTTTAATTTGGCTTTGATCATCGCAGTTAAGAATTTTAAAACATAAGACAATGATCAAACAAATATGGAATACAAGGTTAGGGTGTATGTGGAGAGTGTGGTGTATGTAGAAAGTGTGGGGTGTGAGGGTAGTATGTGGGGTATATTAAGATAAATTTTAATGGAAAAAGTAGATGTGGCGTGTATTCATATGCGAGGTGTGAATAAACCAACCGTTCTGCAAATTAGAATTACGGAGTGATCATGTTTATCCGTGGAACCATTTTCTTTGGGGATATTTGTTTCATTGGCGTGCTTTATGCATCTCTTTGATACGGTTGTATACCTCTGGTTAATGAAATTTCTCTGTTCACAAAAACAAAAAAAAAAGAGGCCAACCAATGAAGTCTTAATTACTGCAGTGCCCCTGAACGTGTCTTCGAATCCCATTTTACCGCCTGAAAACACTTGCTCATCCAATTAAGATGCCAAACTTACGTTTCTTAAAGATTTAGTGGTATGTCATGCCTACCTAACTGCTAGGGAAGATCCAGTTATTGGAAACTGACAATAAGCTAGCTAGTGCTTTCTGGGTTAGGGTACAACACCACTTGCTGGTTATGTGCAATATACAAAACGAAATCCTAAGAGGCTCAAAGGCCGATGGAATTCCATTAGAAAAAGATGCTAGAAAGTAGAAATACTTCAAGTGTCTTGTTGAAGTGGCTCAAAAGCAGAAGAGCAGATCAAGTGAGCTAATAAGCAAGGTGATTTTTATTTTTATATTTTAAAATCCGTTTGGTTTTATAATAATCACTTATATTTTTTTTCATTTCACAAACTCATAGATTCAACTTGCAAAAGTCTTTTACTATGAGGGAGGTCAATCTTTTCATTTGGATCATTGTTGATCAATTGTTAAGGACACTGTCAAGTGGTCGATTATAAATACATCAATACATACACAGCTGTAATCATCGAGTAATCTTTATACCAAACCCAGATTCTTATATGGTATCATCCTTCTAAATTAACTTTTGGCAAAAAAAAAAAAAAAAAGGTTCAACCAAAACTAATTTGAGACGTCACCAATTGAAAACACATGCCAAGCCAAATAGCTCAACCAAGTTAAATGAGGCAAAAGAAGTCTGGGCTTAAAAGTTTGAAGCATTTCACAATTTCAATTTTTGGTACTTGTAAAAATTTGATGCTGCTTCTCTTTGTGACTCTGTAAAACTCAACAACGAAATAATCCACTCCCAAGCTTAAATCACATATGACTCGATGGCAGGAGAATAATGACACAAACAACAAACAACACAACAAAAAAGTAAAAACTCAAGGACTTCGTGGGTTTAAAGGAGATGCGCCAAACGACGAGGTAGATGAAAATCCACCCCAAAACTTGAATTTTTGTATCAGCAAGTGGCTCCAACTTTCTGCAAAAACATTAAACAAATGGGTAAGCTAAACAAGAGACTCAAGAAAATTATTTAAAAAAAATTAAAGCTAAAATAAGTAACAATCGAATTAAGTGATAGAATCATATTCGATCCCCGGCAACGGTGCCAGAAACTTGTTTTGAAAACTAGATAACCAAAATTAACCTCATTAAGTCTCAAATTTTAGTGCTCGCAAGTGTACGAATCGGATGATAGTATATCATATAAGCACGAATATCGTCCCATAGAGATCAAATTGATTATAAAAGTCTTACTAACTATAAATTGAAACAACTTATAATTGAAAAGCTTTAACGGAAAATATATGATATTTTGAATTAAACTGAAAATTTAATAAAGCATGAAAATAAAAGTCATATAAATAATAAAATTTAAAACATGAGAAAACAAGACCTAGGGCATTCGAAATTCACCGTAACCAATTCTAGTTAATCCCCTTAATATGTTATGAACAAGTAATTCTCCAATATCGATGATCGATTTTTCCTAAATTATTCAATGGCCAGGGCATCTGGTCGCACCAAATGTATTTACATGTTAACCCTCTATGGCATCTAGACAAATTTAAACAAGTAAGAACTCATTAAGTTATATGAAAATCGTTGGATAATCATATAACCCTAATTGCATGGCATCTACAAATAGAAATTCATCGTATCAATTGCACGAAGCTAAACCCAAGTTAAGTATGGCATCTACTCTAACTTGCATCAAATCAACCCAATTAAAACCTAGATTGTGATCAGACATCTAAATAAAAATCAAGTGCCTTATGAATAACAAAAGATACTCAATAAGGATGAAAAACTTGATAATAATAATACCAAATAAAAATTAAGTATTCATGATTAGACTACATCGTAGCCCTAGCAAAGAAAAACCCTAGAAACAGTTTCTTCTTGCTTTGCCGCAACCTTATTTTTGAAATATGATTTCTGTTTGGTGGCTCAATGAAAAAATAAGGAGCAATAACCCCTTATTATAACTCACGGCACTAGGGTTAAAAAGTAAATGACTACTAATATCCTAACTCTAATGGACTTTAAGTCCTTATTAAAGAAACGGAAAAATAAACGGAAATAATAAAAGCTAGTAATTAAGTCTCTCCTAAATCAGCATTCCCATGTCAATTTGATCTCCAAAACCGATGTGCCTTGGCGTAATTAATTAGACTCTTGCTCCATTGGAATTACTCTATTTTCTTGTCTTTTTATGTAGTTCCGCTATCGAATGTCTAAACATAAAAAAAAAAACATAACCTAGTGCATTTAACCCATCCGAATATACAAAATCCAAAAAAAATATATGATAAAAACATATGAAAATATGACCACATCACTACTACTACCACTCCCACTTCAACCCCTATTTCTAATGTTTCCAACTTCCTCACAATCCAGCTTGAATGCAACAATTATCCTCTCTAGAGAGTGCAATTCATCTTGTTGCTGCGTCGAGGTCTTCTTGCCTTCATTGACAGCACTTCCAACTGCCTTGCTGCCTTTATTCTTAATGATGAGGGCAAGTTGACTAACAAAATCAATCATCTTTTTGAAGCCTAGATACAAGAGGATCAAACGATCCCTTTCATGGTTGACAAGCTCTTTGACACCAAACGTGTTGTCCGTCATTGTCAACAAAATAAATGATGCTGATGCTTGGAAGACACTCCAGGAGCGCTATGTTTCCTCCTTTCACAACTGTGTGATTCAACTCTGCGGTGAACTGATGAATCTTCATCGAGGTGATATAACTAAATACTTGGATAGAATCAATGCTCTAGCTGATCAACTTGATTTACCTCGTTCTCCTATCACTGATGATGATCTTGTTGCCACTATTATGAATAATGTTGGTCCTCTTTATGAAAATATTGTGGCTTCCATTCAAGCCCATGAAAGCCCAATCTCTTGTGCTGCTTTGGAGGGATGGTGAAAGTCAAGTGACGACGCTCTGCATTGAGAAGTAGTGCCTCCAAAGCAACATAGGAGATGAGGGTTTCACGAGCTTGAATGGAAGCCACAGTATTTTCATAAAGAGGACCAAACATTATTCATAATAGTGGAAACAAGATCATCATCAGTGATAGGAGAACCAGATAAAGCAAGTTGATTAGCCAGGGCATTGATTCTATCCAAGTATTCAGTTATAGAAAGATTACCTCGATGAAGATTCATTAGTTCACCGCGGATTGATTCACATGGTTGTGAGAGGAGGAAGCAAAGTGCTCTTGGAGTTTCTTCCAAGCATCATCAACACTTATTTTGTTGACAATGACAGACAACACGTTTGGCGTCAGAGAGCTTGTCAACCATGAAAGGACCGTTTGATCGTTTTGTATCCAGACTTCATTAGTCAACTTGCCCTCTATTCGAAGCCTTTTGCAAGATGTAGGCAAGGAGCATACGCGTTGGCTTAACCACTGGTTTTCACCTTCTATTGGATTGGTTTCAGCAGGCTTCACTCTGATTCCTTCGAAGGAATGTTTGTGATGCCTTTGTCGTCGGTGTGTTCGTCAGGTGTGCCACTATTGGCATTCTGCCAATAGAATGATGTATATTAGTTTTAGTATAAGTTAGTTTATAAATAAATTAGATATTTGCGCCACAAGTAATGTAACTTCCTTTCATCGGATTGGCGACTTAATTAGATTAGGTCTTAGTTAGGTTCTTTTTATTGCCTTACTTATTAAGGACTTTTGATATCTCTCGATTGTTTATACCAGAGATTGCTTAAGATGAGATTTTGATATAAACTGGTTATAGCAAAATGTTCCACGCTCGCGCATACATAGAAAAGTAAAGACGATTATTAAAGACAAGAATTGAAATACTTGAAAGTAAAGACTTGTAAGTAAAGGCATTAAGTAAAGACGTTAAGTAAGAACTAGTATTGAAAGACTTTAAGTAAAAAGTTCAATAGTGTTACATGTAGTGGTTATTTCAGATTCAATAAACACCAATCGGGTTGGTTTCAGTTCCATCGGGATGGTTTTCAAAGTCTGCTTCCTTACAAAGGAAATAATCAAAGACACTTTGGCCTAAGATTTCTAATCGATACTATCAAATAGGGATGATTTGATGGCAGAGCTTAATTCACTACTCTTCAGGAGAGATAGGATGTATGATCCTAGGGTTATTGTCTTTGAGTTCTCAAAGTCACAAACTACACGAGTAGTGTGAATGAGAAAGCAGCAGATAGAGATGGAAATCTTTATCTGAGAAAGGCTTTGAGGAGTTTCCTTAAAAGTTTTCTTTCTTGAACTTAAGAGTTCTGTTTTTGATTTGGTTGAGTGTCTCTATCTTTGAATCCTTTCTTCGTTTATATAGGTTAGCAGGAGCCTATGTCATAGCTGTCACCTCTCTCTGTGACCGTCTTTGGAGATTTCTGTGAGGTAAGACTTAATCAGTAAGGCATAAATAATATCCCTGATTAGCCTACTCCCACTGAAAAAAGTTCTTTATTCGTAGTCTGATTCCCTTCAAAATGTCAAGTGCTTTGCATTTAATGCAGTCAGTGGGGGTAGATATAGACTTCCTTTCTTTTTGTCCACTGGTCTGGGTTGGGCCCTTTCTCTCTTAGGCCCAAACCACTACCAAAACCAAGTTCTGGCCCAATGGATATTTTTCAGTGTAAACACCCTCATCATTAAGAATAAAGGCAGCAGGGCACTTGGAAGTGCTGTCAAAGAAAGCAAGAAGGCCTCGAATACGCAGCAATGGGATGAATTGCACTCTCCATAGGGGATAATTGTTCCGATCAAGCTTGATCGTGAGGAAGTTGGAAACATTGGAGATAGGGGTTGAAGTGGGAGTGGCAGCAGCGGAAATCAACATGATGAGAAGAAAAGTTATCTTTATAGACTTTAGAGGGATGATACCATATAATAATCTGAGTTCGGTATAATATTTCTCAAGAGCTGTGTATGTATTAATGTATTTATAGGACTTTACAGAGAGAGTTTGTGTAAACACGAAATTTTCTGCAACGAATAACAGAAGAATACGTGTACAAAATTAATTTGATTCAAGGGGGATGAGCACTTGATCTTGAATCGGACTTAAAGTTTCTTCAAGGGCCGTCGGGGCTTGATCTTGAATGAAATGGGACCACGAGCAGTGTCAAGTGGTGGGCGGTCTTCGGCCTTGGTGGTGGATGAATCGGCACATGTGTTGTGCTTGTTGATTATCCACGAGTTTGATGAAGAACATGAATGTTTGGGTGTTTTGGTGTTTGCCTTGGCCAGAGAGCTTTCTGAATTTCTCCAAGGCTTGAGCTTTCTTCGTTTTCTCTCCCCAGCCCCTTATTCTTCAAAATGAGCCTAGTATTTAAAGGCGAGCGATTGAGTATTAGTTTAGAATTCTCAATCTGAATCCCGTAGTTCATGGGATTGATTTTCTAATTTGATTTAATTTGAGCTAATTATTTAATTTAGCTCTTAATTAAATAAGAATACTTAATTAGGAAATTAAACCCTAATTGATATAATTTGATCAAATTAGGATTAATTTGTCCCCTTTTGTACTTAATTTGATTTGCTTGACAGAGGCTTTAGATGCTGACACGTATCATTCTTGATAACTTATTCAGTTTTGAGGAGTCATATCGCATGTGTCCAATTTATTTATTTCACCAAAATTTAATTTGTTGGTGAATATTTATTTCACCAAAATTTTGATGTCTACAGTTTGAAAGAACAAATTCTTCAAATCAAACAGATATTGCAAATACAAAACCTATCTATAGTTAGAACAATGTTAGCAGCCCAAATGATTAGTTTGTTGAGGAGAATAATTCGAGTTGGTTTCTTGAGATATTCCCAGCTGCTGTGGCATCTTGGATAAGGTGGGAGAACTCAAATTCAAATGTGGTTTATCATATGGAAGAGTTTATTGAGTCACAGTAGTTAACCACTTGGGATATATCACTATGTTTTATTGTTATTTATAAAGAAAAAGCCGCTGTGCTTTGAAAAAAAGCTGTTGTGAGAATAAGTGGTTGTGCTGTGAGAATAAACAGCTGTGAAATAAAGCCAGCAGAGTGTTTGGTAAACTTTTTTGTAAAAGTGCTTTTGGAAAAAAAAAAACAGTTTGATAGTGTTTGGTAAACTTTTATATAAAACAGTTGTGACTGTGTGAAATGACCAAAAAAGGTATAATACTAAATGTGCTATTAATTTAATTTTCTTAACAAATAAAGATGAATTACTAAATATACTTTATTTGTAAAAGAAAAATATTTATAAACTTTATCTTAAATATTAATTAGTATGACAAACTACTTCAATTGAAATATTTTAGATAAACTACTCGAGAAAATATTACATAATCCATGTGAAATCTCTAAAATTATTGAGTTCATTGGAAATATTTCAAACATAACCCCCTGGCATCAACCGAACAACAGAAATCAAAATCATAAACCAATGGCATTGCCAGAATTCAGATACAATACTTCTACATCAAAATCATGAACTGGTGATGAGCTCAGACTTTTGCAGGCACTTTCCCGTCTTGTTGAAGCATGTACGCTCTCTTCATTTCCTCCAAGACATCATTGTTGGTGCTGCAATATCAAAACAACGTCAGAATTCACTCTTTTTTTCACCTTGTGACTGCCATCATAACCCCAGCCCCCTTACAGTCTTTGTGCCTTACCCCCTACACACATATATTTCTCACTTTTCATAAAACCGTGTGGGTCATCAGATCCCATTTCTGCATGAAAAATCTACACTCAAACTAATTGTTATGTATATTTCCAGACTAATGATCATTTCGTCTAGTGACACTTTATTTTTATTGGAGATGGTCCCAAAATAAAAATTACAACTTAATGTATATTCAGATATCTTAAATTCAAATCTCATAAACAATACGTTGATGTTGCATAGAAACTAATTGGATTGCCTACGCCAAGAGTGCAACAAAAGATATCATTAAACATCAACAGTAACACAGAGACTCCAGCAGAACAACAAAGACGTCATAAAACAACAAAAGCACCAAGCACAATAACGCAATAAAAGCAACGAGCCCAAAGGGCAAAACTATAGTGGACAAAAGAATAACAAAGTCCACATCACTAGAAGTAAGAATGATCTTTAATCACAATCCAAATACTTGTAAATACTAAGCCAAAATGAGTGTACTATCGTCACCACAACATGTAGCACCGTCATCAAACTTACTGCATCTAGCAAAGAAAAAAAATTGTAGAACACAAAATAAATTTAAAAAATTTCAGTCTCAAGCGATCTAACTACGCATAAACCCGCACCCCACTAATGAATAAATCTTGATGAATAGCAGACTCACTCAATTGATATAGTCGAGATAACAATGTTACTATCTTTCAGTTTCTACCTCTAATTTCGTATTCGAACGGTGATTGTCTTTGTACTGGGAACAAAATTTTGTCAATCGAGTTCTAATACAATGCTGGAGAAGCATCACGGTGGACTGAATGAATTCTTTTGAGCCATTCAGAAAAGAAAAAGAAACGTGTATTTACGCACACCAAAGTTTGTATCCTACACTTAAGTCTCCATTCTAAACGAACCATTTAAAGTCTCCATTCTAAACGAACCAGTTAAGTACTTTAAACAGCAAAACAGTTGAATTGATTACACAATCAAATATTGCTTCAAGGGAACGAGTCACATGGAACTGATAAATCCACAAACCAGATAATGAAGCCTAATATAATCAAAAAAGAAAAACTCAAATCTGATTATCTTCCTGCATCCGATACAAGAAACTAAAGGATTTGCATGCAAATTCAAAAACCCAAATCATAAATCCTCAAACATTTCCAGAAAAAACGAAAAACCCCAAAAACCCAAATGCAATTTACTTCGCTTATGGATTGCATCCTGTAAATCAGCTACTGTGGCCTGCAACACAAGCAGAGACACCAACAAACTCATAAACGCTAACAATTAACTAAATTGAACCTAACCCAAATTCCAAATTCTCATCCAAAATTTGAATCTTTAACTAAACTGAACAGAACAGAACCCAAATTCGAAATTTCCCATCCAGTGCAATCAAGTCTTTTATTTTTCCGAAAACCCCGACACATAGCGGAAAATTCAGAGATAAATTGCTTTGTTTTCTCACAAATGCAACAGATACATAGATGAACCACAAAGTATTACAATAAAAAAAGAAAAACAAAAAAAGTCCAGGAAAAAGAGAAGCATACAGAATCAATGAGCTCGAGGCCGCCCTTGACAACTTCTCGACCACTCCGCGAAACAACAGTCACCTTCATCGTCGACAGCAAGTGAGAGCGACCCACTTCAGCAAATCGATCAAGCAACACACCCTTTTAATTCTTTCAGCAAATTCACGCAATTTTCATTCGAATTGAAGAGAGTGTGAATCAACCAGAACTCGGAAGAAAAAAAAAAGAATTGAGGGCAAGATCTGGAAATGGGCTCTCTCTTTTTAATAACGACGTGAAATGTTGGGGTAGGAAATTAGGATATCTAACTATCAAGGCTGATGAACAACACTTTCATACCACGATCCCAAATGAAATTTCAACAAAAACCCACAGATCCAATAAAAAATGTTGATCAATAAACAAAACCCAAATCATCGATTCACTTCAATTAATCAAATAACATACAAAATGATACGGTTTCAAGAACTTCGAAGCCATAAACATTGAAACAGAAATAAAAGTTATAAATCTCGAGAGAGGGACGAAAGAGAAATGCTAACCTTAAGAAAATGGAGGAGCGAAAGAAGATGAACAGGGGTTCTCTCTCGCCGCCGAGACTCAGGAGCGAGATAGAGGAAAGGAGAGAGTGGGAGCTCGGGCGATTTTGGATTATTTCAAAACCCATTGTTCACCCGTGTTTTTCACAGAGAAGCTGCATCTGTTTTTTGAAAGCTGCTATTTGCAGCTTTCTGCTGCTCTTTGAAAATTTGGATTTTTTTCATCTTAGCTTAAAAAAAAAGCTGCTTTTGAAAAATTTACCAAACACTTAAAAGCACCCCGGCTTTTTTTCACCCCAACTTTTTTTTTAAGCACCTCACTCCCAAACTGGGGCTAAGTATTGCAACTTATAGAGCAACATAATCTAATTAATGCAAGGAATGGACTCCACCCACATTTGCGCAAGCCTGCTGCAAATTGCAGAGCCGTTTAACGTTCAATTTGAAATGTTTTTAGATTGCATTCTATAGGCCATGTTAATTTAATACTTAGGATTAAATTGGATTGGATAACTCGGAGTTGGCTATCATGCTTGTGAGTATGGCATAATTACACCTATCTCACCGTTAAAAGCATCTAACGGTTGGAAAAAAAAATTTGAGTAAAAAGAAGGAGACCGGCTAACCGGGTCCCCTAGCTGGGCATTTCTTCTTCCTCTCTCTTACGTCCCATGTTCGGTGGTTGGGAGAGGTCGACGACGTCGGTGGTGGGAAGAGGCCGACGACACTGGCGATGGAGAGAGGTCGTCGGGTGCTGCGGTGGGGAGAGATCAACGATGACCTAGGACAAATAGCATTTGACGAGTTTCCCGACGAATCCAATTTCCAGGTGCGTTCCATAAAGCCATAAATTTAATTGTCGATTGTAGATATTTGTGGTTTGTTCTCATACACGACTTCCCGGCTCTGTCAGAAACCCCACCCTCACTCTCTCTCCCTCCTTCCCTCCCTCTCTCCCCTTCCTCGTCAGAAATCCCAAAGTATCGAAGCATGACATTTTCACACCATGTTTTCTCTCTCCTCCTCTTCTCTCCCTCATTTCGATTTGTTTGATAACCGGGTAAAGGTTGGTTTTTCTTTGATTGAGTGTAGACTGTCTGATTTTTGTTTTTAATTTGTTTCAGATGTAATGGAGGATGTTGATGCATATTTGTGTTTAAATTCTGGGTTTCAGCTTTCGGTGTCTCTTCAAGAAGGTATTTTTTTAATTTCTCTAATTGTTTTTCCTGATTTGGGTTTATTGGCATTTTCCTCTTTATTTTGATGCTAGAGGATTAGGTTTCAGGTAGGAGATCTTGACAAAGGGGCTTCTACATTCCGTTGGCCATTTGGCTTTCGTTTAGTCCATGTAGAACCTGGCTTTCGTTATCTAACACCAATTCAGCTCTACCTTGAAATCCTTAAGTCATACAGTTTTTCGAAATTTGTATTCTTCTTGTTTTGTCTTTGTATGCATCCAAATTGCAAATCAATCTCTAGTGTATTTATGAATTAGTATTCTTCTTGTTTTTGATAACTCTTTTGGGTAAGGCTTTTATTTGTACTTATGAATTAGTTCTTGCTTTCTGTGACTAGAATTTTGTATTTCAGAATCCAAGTATTTTGAATATGACATCTATTGGTAACATCACTTTGTGCATAGAAAGTCTGGTGTCTGTTACGAAATACATCCTTGATCTCCTTGTTATTCCTCGTCTGCTTATTTGTTTTTTTCATTAATATACTATTCTGTTCTTAAGAATCTGAGCCAAACAAATCAAAATCTGATGCCAGAACATTCTCCTTTGATATTTGGTTTGCGTGCAGTTTTCGATAAATAACAATTTTCTAGCTGTTTACCGAAATATAATTTCGTTGGTCAAATTTTCTATCACTGCTCTATTTGGAAACACGGAGTTGTCTAGTCTGTGTTTGATTAATGGTTTTTTTTTATATATTTTTTTATACAAATGGTTTCCTATGAAGTATTGAATTGTGATGGAGTACCTGAATGGTATTATTATTTTTTTTACACTCGAGTGGTTTCATTTGACTTTTTGTAGCTATACTATTTAGCTCTGCACATAATGTGTAATGCGTGTGTCAATTTCCAGTTCTAACTTTAGTGGCAATTTTTGTGTGGTCATTGCTTACTGAATGGCGATTCTCCATTCGAAGGCGTACAATTATCTATTAATAATTCAGTTATTTTTATATGTATTGTTTATTTTATTTGATTTGATATGCAGGTTTGAGCAGTATGTCGATTATGCTCTTGATGTTCCCATGTACTTTGTTTATCGGCAAAAGAAGTATATCGATTGCACTGGAATGACCTTCCGGGTTTCCATCTATCCTTTATGGTCTTGTAATTTGAGGCTTTCTTCTGTAGCTGTTGTCTTTGTCTGTCTGAAGCTACTAGTTAATTGAAGACATTGGTATTGTTATCTCCATACAGGACTTTTTGGCAGGGAAGTTTCGTTGCCTTCCGGGTGAATTGCCAACCCTGAACGATTGGGAGAATCATTTGACAACTATATTCCCTGAGGTTCATGGTAGCATTAAATAATCAAATTACCACCTCATGTTTTTCGAATGCTATTGCCTAATTATGCGATATTTATTTTTTCATTCGGGTCAGGCTAAAGAGATACTTGGAGATGAAGGGTGCTGATGGAGGGCCTTGGGGGAGATTATGTGCTTTGCTCGCATTTTGGGTTAGTCATTTTGACTCTTTACATAACTAGTTCATTTGAACTTATCTGCAAGTCACAAGCGTACGTTTGAAATATATTTCACTTTTTTATTAACATTATCTTCTGTAATTATGTACTGATAGAAAAAGTATTCATCACTTTATATCTACTGGTTTTTCGTTTTTGTCCTTTGTGTCTCATATGTTGTCTGTGAAAATGCTAAAACATATATGAATGATAGCTATCTAGCTTCTGCAGGTTATGTGATCAACTACTAATATCCAGCAACATAAGCTGATTGTGATTTTGTCTAAAATTTCAGGTAGGTATATTGTACGATGAGGTTTCCCTACAAAACGTGTTAGACCTTACAGCTAATTGGAACCCTGAAGAAAGACAGATGCTGAGAAATAAGGTGATGCTAAATCCTACACAACAAAGCCCATTTGTTTATCTCAATTAAAAGAAAGTATAGAACTTTTTTTCACTGGTCTTTCCTTTGCATGCATGAATTCAAATTGACGCGAGAATCCGCAGTAAAGAAATGTGGAGATCTTTATCATTTGAGCTCTATTCTAGACACTGTTTGGAAAAAGTTGAGAAAAAATCACCCTGTGGAGTGGTTGACACTTGCACTTAGAGCAGTTCCAGTGTTGCCCACCTCCCCCCAGGCAATCACTATTCAATCCACTCCAATGAACAGTAATTGCCCTAATGAACAGTGTATTCCCCTGTCAATTGCTTTTTACATCTCCACCCCTACAATTAAATTGCCCTGGCAATTGGCAATAAAATATTAGTATTTTTTATATTTATAAAATAATACATAATAATTTTATTTGTAATTTCGGATAAGATTTTTAATCGTTCTCGTTGCGCCACGTGTCATTATCCGAAAAACCAATAACAATAAAATATTGTATTTATTTATTTATTTATAAAATAATTCAAAATCATTTTATTTGTTATATCGGATAAAATTTTTAATCGTTCTCGTTGCGCCACGTGTCATAATTTAAAAAGACAATTATTGGTGATGGATTTCCGATAAGATTTTTAACGAATCACGTTGTGCCACGTGTCACAACCCGATTACACTCATTGATGACAGATTTCCACAAGATTTTTAACGAATGACGGCATGCCACGTGGCATTATCAACAACCTAATCCTTTCTGAATCCTCCATATAATCCACAATCCATCCTCAGAAATCTCACACCACCATTCATAGTTTCTGCTTCCTTCTTCACCAAAATCCCTATCATTATTCATAGTTTCTGCTTCCTTCTTTTACAATGTCTTCTTCTTCTTCTTCAAAGATGATGTGGGAAATCGATCAAGAAGAGGAAGAATTGTTTAACCAATCAGAAGCAACGTTCAATGGCGGGGATTGGGCCGGAAATCTGATGGAAGAGGATGACGAATCAAGAATGGCAAGAGCCTCACATTCCTGTCGAGTCATCCAAGCTGTGGCTCACACCTCCAGGCCCAACCGTGCTATCAACATTGAAAGAAGCAGGCAACGACGAGGTCATGAGCTGTTGAACGATTATTTTGTTTGTAACAGTGCATTCCCTGATACGTACTTCCGACGTCGTTTTAGAATGGAACGACATTTGTTCAACAAAATCATGGGCGCTGTTTGCAACCATGATTCTTACTTTGTGCAAAAGGCAGATGCTTTTGGTGTTATGGGTCTCCTGCCTGAGCAAAAAATTACTGCTGCCTTGCGGATGTTTGCATATGGAGCAGCTGCAGACCAAGTGGACGAGCTAACGAGGATGGGAAAATCAACCATTCTTGAGTCCCTGATGAGATTTTGCTCGGCAATTGAATCTATTTACACTGCAGAGTACCTCCGTAGGCCTACTCCTGATGACTTGCAAAGGCTTCTGAAGAACGGTGAGATGCGAGGTTTTCCAGGGATGATTGGAAGCATTGATTGTATGCACTGGACTTGGAAAAACTGCCCAAGTGCATGGCAAGGCGCTTATGGGGACAGAAAAGGAGCAAAAAGTATCATGATGACGTGCATCATTCTTCACAACATGATTGTGGAAGATGAGTACGATTATGATGCCGTTGATGAATATGAGCCAGACCCGATGAACAATTCTAGAACACAAATATATTGTGCTCATGACGCTACCGAAGAACCTGTGCAACACGACCCATTACAAAGGGATGGACGTTACAATGACATGATCATTCAACGATATACTGCACTTCAACGACCATATATGCACAATGCCCGCCAACTTGACTTGATAGAGCACCAGTGGGCGCACATGGGTGTTGAAGATGCTTAAGTTCATTTGGTGTGTTGATGTAATTTTTATTTGGTGTGTTTAAGTATTTTTGTTTGGTGTGTTGATGTAATTTTTATTTGGTGTGTTGATGTAAAATTTATTTGGTGTTTTGAATAAAAATGTGTTGTAAATTATGGAATTGTGGTGTAAGGTAGATGATATTGCCAAGGTTTTTATAGAAAAGTTAAAAAAAAAAATTTTCCCGATTTTTACAGATTTTTTACAATTTTTTTAAATTTTTTATTCACCTAATTAATCTCTGCCGTTGGATTTAAAAAAATTTGAATTTCAACGCTCCAGATTGTGCCACGTGTCACAACGTTAACTTTTCTGAATTTTAAAACATTTTTTTTTAATTTATAAAGGAATTAATATCAACCGTTGATCTGAGATCCAACGGTTGATATTAAATCCTTTTTTTATTACCGTTGCAGATCCAACGGCCCAAATTAAAGAGCCGTTGAGATCGCACGGTCCAAGGGAAGCCACGTGGCTTCCCCCAACGGTAACAATTGAAGTGGCCGACAGGCGGGCCCCACCCGCTGCCGACCTTGTCGGGACGCGCCACACGCGCGCACGCACGCGCCTGATGCAAAAAAAATTAAGCCACCTCGGTGGCTTGGGCTGTCAATTTTCCACGGGCCTCTCCCCCGAGCTCCACACCCACCCAGTCAATTTTCCTTCTCCAGCCCAAACAAACCCCCCCCCAGCCCCAGCAATTGGATCCACATCCCCCAGCAATTGGCTGGGGTGGAACTGCTCTTACTGCATATAATGTGGTCAGATTGCAAATTTTTTGCACTCGTTTGTTACTTGTTTATGCCACTTTTGGAGCCTAGGAAGAGACATTTGGTGCTGGAATGGAATCACTATTTAGGTAGCCATGGAAATTAGACGGCCTAGCCATTGTGGTTAAAGTCCAGCTAAAGTGATTTAGTGATATGTTCTACTAGTATCTTTTTCGGTTGCCAAACTTATGAACTTGTGCCCAACCTTCTGTCTTTCTGTTTTTTCCTAGTCAAATCAATTGCTAAATTGCACGGCTTTGGAATTCGCTAGTTTAGCTTTCCTTCTAATCAATATTAATTCATGAAGTTTGAAGTTTGAACTACAGGATAAATTTCATACTTATGTTCTTTATTAGAGATACGGACCTCTTACATTTCTAAAAAGTGATTAAGTTTGCAAACCTAATTGTAGAGTTACTTTTAGTAGGTCCCCATAACTGGTCTAAAGACGCCATTTCAGGATGGATTGCTCAAGCATGTAGCTCAAGATGTTGTAAATTTGGCAAAGGTAAATTGGGCTTCTCTCGGTGCTCTCTATAAGTTTGCTTGAGCCTGTGTCTGTGCGTGACTAGATTATGGCATCCTTTTCTTCTACAGGACGGCCTGGAAAGACGAGGCTTCAAAGAAACAGGATTCTTGAATGAGGTGGCGGAGGTGGTTAGAACTGGTATGTAATTGGGAGTTCCTCTCTTATCTTTTTGTTTTCTATTTTCTCATATGATTAAGCTGTTGCATCATCTCTTTCGAAAAGCCAAGCCAACTTTCTATCATCGACCAGGATGTGCACTATAGTTTCTATAGGTTTTCCTGTTTCTTTTTCGGGGTAATTTGGTGTTTACATCGAACGTTAATTATATTGCAGGTGTAACACCAGCCGAGAAGCTATTGGAATTGTACAATGGAAAATGGGGACAACAGATAGACCCTGTTTTCGAGGAGCTACTCTACTGAGGCATGAGGCGCTTCAGTGGGTCATTTTGTGTTTAAACCTTTTCAAATTTTCAGGTGTAATCCTAGTTTCCATTTTAGCTGCTTTCAGTTTGTGCCTTTTACAAAGGAATAATTTGTGATGTAAATCTTAGGCATGGAGTTTCACGTTTAATTTGGACCGAACATAGTCAAATCATTGTTCCGGTTTAGCCTTGGAAGGTTAAAAATAATTCAAACTTGTTGAGATGAATAATCCATTTGTACAACCTAATGATATTTTGTGGGAGACAAAGTGAACACAAGTTCATGTTTGCTTCATCCCACTTGAATAGCTCTGTTATTTGTTTTTCTTACATGCAATGTTTTAAACTACTAGGGATTCAAACATTCAAAAACGGATAAATGTGAAGTAAAAGGAATAAGTCATAGCCATTAGCCAAGTCTCCATTGTCATTTGAGGGGTTAAGAAACTCAAAAAGTGAAAAGAAAGTCATGAAAACTGCTGCATAATTTTTCCAGATTTTTAGTCATAAAATCCAGCTTTTGTGACGATCTTCAAAGAAAGTTCAGTCGCTAAAGGTTGTTCATATTTTTAGCGACTGTTTCTGGGTAGGAAATTACGTCACTAAAAGTCTGTTTGGTTCCCATTAGAGGGTATTAATGTGAATTAATTTTTTCTAATAATTAAAAAATACCAAACCACATTACAAAATTGATAATAATTAATTTACACGTGTGAAAAATGCAAAAACAATATGAAAACGCTCGTGAACTCATCATCTACGCTTTTACGATGATATCGAATTTCGGAGTTGACCCCTTCACGAATGTTGTAGAGCTTGTCATTACAAGCGTTTGTATATTTTCTTTACATTTTTCATACTTGTACATTAGTTATTATGAATTTTTATTAATTTCGAACTTAAACAAAAAAATACTATTCATGAAGATTTGGACCGTTTAAAAAATTTAAACGACGATGTAACCATCGTCAAAGCGAAGAGGATGCGATGATGAGCGTTTTTATATTTTTTTTCACATTTTTTGCATTTATAATTCATACTTGTACATTAGTTATTATAATTAATTTTTAACTCAAACAAAAAAAACTGTTCATTTCAAACATTCCAAAGCACATTAAAAAATTCATAATAATTAATTTACACGTGTGTAAAATGCAAAAAACAAAGTGCGAAAAATATAAAGAAAATATACAAACACTCATAATGCGAAGCTCTACAACTTTCGTGTAGAGGTCAACTCCAAAATTTGACATTATAATCCATAAACCCTAGATTTATATTTTAACCGTCGATTGTCCTTTATGTTTACGCTCCATTTTTTTCACCGGATTTCATTTTTTCAGATTTTCTTTTTTGAAAACATAATCTTTAAGTGGATGCAGAAAGATGAAAGGTTCAGATCGTTGATATCACGTTCAGATTTTTATGGTTAGTGAAAATATAGCTCGGAGTTTATACAATTTCTAGAAACTATATAACATTGACTCATTTTTTAGTGAACCGTAAATATCGGAATATGATATCAACGATCCAAACCGTTCATATTTATGCATCTACTAAAAGATCATGTTTTCAAAAAATAAAATATGAAAAAAATGAAATCCGGTGAAAAAAATGGAGCATAAACGTAAAGGACAATGGACGGTTAAATATAAATCTAGAGTTCATGGATTATAGTGTCAAATTTCGGAGTTGATTTCTTCACAAAAGTTGTAGCATCTTTCGTAATATTTTTTTGACGTATAATGAATTTATTATTAATATTGTAAGATAAATACAAATAAAATATTAAACATTATTAAAAATTACACATGGCACAAACTGAGTGGTTTGCAGCCACTTCCATGGACAGTGAGGTGTGGTTTCTGACGGGAAGGAGGAGAGAGAAGAGAGTGGTGGGGCAAGAGATAAGAGTGGGTGGCTAGACTTCTTACCTTCAACCTACATAGCTGGTTTTTGTAGAAATTTAAAGGGTGATAGTATTGAATGCTTATAAGCACCTTAGCCAATCCCGGATAACTCAGTATATTCAAGATAAGTAAGCAATTGAGATCAACTTTCAAATTATACCCAAGTTGAAAGAATTAGATGTATTAGTTATAAGGCGTTGATATTTTACCATTTTTTGTTTTTGGTCAAGATGTTCTACTATTTTGTTTTTTTATTATACCTCGAATCTAGTGAGTCTACTTAAAACAATATATAATTGTGAAAAGTAAAGCAAATTAACAGTGGTTGAGCATAAAAAGCTTGTAGTTTATTTACTCAGAACAACCACAACAAAAATCATTCGCTTTATTCCGACAGATATATGCTAATATAAGAAGGTGTTCTTGTACACATATCATGAAGAAAGCAGTTTGTACTCAATTAGGTTATGAAAGAAGGCCTAGGAAAATGACGGGCCAAAAAGAAAAGAAAGAGAAAATTAAAAACTCGCAGAGCAGGTCGATGTGTACAATATTATCTTTTGAAGGACATGTCGTCAAATTTGGGGTTTTTTACCTGTGTCTTGAACAAACACCATCAAGATTGATACAACATATACAAAAATGTTGTATCAATCAGGTCAGATTCAAGCACAGGAGGGTGGAATTTTCGGAACTCCCTGTCGTTGTAACTCCACCATGACGGTATCAGTAGCGGGAGGTCTAAGGCCAAGAGGAAGAGGCAGCCACGGTTTCGATAAAACATCTCCAATAGCTGCATCTATGCTCTCTTTTGACTGTTACAGATATGCACATAGAATCAAAAGGTTAAATTGTCATCCTTTATTAGTTCTAAATTAAACTTACTACTAATGAGATATGGTTTTGAATTTACACATACAAACAATAAATAAGAGTCACGTTCTCTTGAACACTTGGTGATCAAGTATTCGTAGTCGTCCACGATTTAATTTGATATCAGATGTTGAGATTAAAACATTAAAAGAACATTAATTTATTCTCAGTTCTGAATTATATCAAACATAACGGTATCAAAGGGAAGTCATCATGAATTTTTTTCTCACTCCCATGAACTAAATACTAGGAGAACATATTTCTGCAATAAATAATCCCATGAATTGAGTGACTGACTGACTCACCGGATGAAAATCGAGAAGAGGGTGAGGGCCAGATTGTGGTGGAGTGGGGACAGCAATGCCTGCTGGGTCTACTTTGTACATGGCATGCGATGGAATGCCCGGGACAGGTGGGGCTGGAAATCTCTGCCGCATCAAATAAAATTCAAACAAAAGTAATTGAGCCAAAATATTGTTCCATGTAAAAAATACAATCACATGCATTCATAAAAGATGCTGGCCAACGTATCATCTAATCTATGGTACGTACTTTATGTTCCAAAAAGTTTATTCATTGTATTGTATTTGTACCAACAAAAACTACAAACTCCAAAAGTGTAAGGAATGATTAGTTACCGTCGGAGCAGCCAGCTGCCTCGGAAAGCATGGTGTTACTGGAGTTAGTGCGTCCGGAGCCTACACCATCAAGTCATAGTTTTATATTTTAGTACTCATATATTTAGATCCCAATGTTGATCAGTGTTCTAAAAACCGGCCTAGGCGGTGAAGAAATGATGCAATTTAAGTCAAAACGGGGAGGAAAATTGGGTAAGGGCTAGGCGGCCGTCTAGGTGGGCTAGGCAGCTTAGGCGGTGGCTAGGCAGTTTCATGGTTTTTAATTTTTTTTTTTGTTCTTTTTAGATTTTAATCTTTAATTTTCTTCATGGTGCAATTGAATGGTGTTTAATTCTAGATGCACGATCCCATTTACTTGTATTGATTCATTGAATCATTTATTAATATGTGATGAAAGATTATGCGAATTTTAGATTATGAATTATTGAATTTTATTTTTGAATTTGGTTTTGGGTTTTTCTTCTTTTTGCTGCATTAGTTTGTGATGATGTCAATGCCATGAAATAAGTTGATGCATTAGTCTGAGACTTTGAGTTGATTATATTACTTTATAAATTTATGTATACGCATTTTGTCTCTCCCAAATTCTCAATACAAGTATAGTTTTTTTTTTTTTTAAAGTGTAAATAGATACTTATTTATATGAAATATAATAAATTCACTTAAATCTGTCTAGTCTCTTGTTCGCCGCCCGACTAGCGCCTAGCACTTTTTAAAACCTTGATGTTGATTGAGTTGAAGCCTTTTTTAATTTTTTTAATTTGTACAAAAAGATAGGATAAAAATTTAAACTATGAGAGAAAAAAGAGATTCAAATTTGGGTACTGCTCTAACCAAGGAAGTCAACTTGTTTAACAACTATTTTTAGTTCTCAAAAAATAAAAAAAAATACTTTTGTAAGGTTTCAAATTTTGCCTTGATTTAATTTTCAACTCTTAGTTTTTGGAAAACTGAATGCAGTTACCAATTAAGTTTTTATTTTTAAAAAAGTATAAACAAAAGACAAAAAACTGAAAAAGGAAATGACCGAGAGAGATAGAAAATTATACTAAGAAGCACTTTGCTTAATTAGACACAGATATATATAGAGCGATATGAATATATAGAGAACTTACACGCTGGTGGTGAGAGTGAGGGTGGTGCCAGTACGAAGCGTCTGGAGGAGGTGGCGGAGGAGGAGGCCATGCATGTGCAGGAGCTGGTGGTGGAGGTGATAGTACTGGAGATGGGAAATGATGGGGAAGATGATGCTTTGGTGGCCACATGTGCATCATGGATTGGTCCATGGTGGGGTGACCCCACACATGTAAGGGTCTGATCAACTGGTGGTGGTGCTGAGCGTGGTGCATGGGAGGAGGTGTAGTACTAGTTATCGGAGGGAAACCCATGGTGGGTGCATTAAGCCAATTAGGGCTATTCATCATCATGACGTCCCTTCTACTCTTGGCTCCTGCTCCTCCTCCGGCGGCAGCTGCTGCCCCATACATTTGCCGTCTCTGGGTCCAGCTAGCCGCCTCTGCCTCACGGGCTAACAAATGTTTCCTATGCGACCGATATTTCTGCACATTAAATAACAATTTATAAAATTAAATGTATTGGAAAAGTAACTAAAACGAATTCCAAAATCGTGAAAGAAATAGATTTGTTTTTCTTTAAAGAAAACCCCCTATTTTATACCGCTCGTTGGAAAATCAATCGTGAAGGAAATTATTCTTTTCTCTAAACTAAATGAGAGATCTAAAATACAACTAAAAAAATAAAAATGCAGACTGACCAATGAATAAGCTATATATAGCTAGTTCCATGTTCATCGTGTATATATGTTATGTATAAAGGCTAATTAACTAGATTAGTTAGAGATGGAATAGAGTAATATAGAATTAGCTAGGTGGGGAATATATAATTAAAGGGAAAATATTATACTTGAAGGTGGCTAGCAATATTATGGCGAGTGAGACAATCTATTCCCATAAGCTCTAGAATCCGAGAGGGGACTGCCTTATCCACCCCTAGCTGCTCTACTGCTTGCACGAACCTCCTGTGCAGTTCTGGTGTCCAATCCACCTACACACAATTCAATAACCAAAACCCTTTTCAATTTCAGATCCCGCAATGCAAAAACAAAAACCTTTTTAAAAGTTAACAAATTATTGAAAAGATACAAAAGAAAAAACCACAAATATCTCTCTCTCTCTCTCAATTATTGTCATTCACAAACTTTTTTTAGAGCATTGCCATTCACAAACTTAAAAATAAATGAATAAATTTGAATCTGCTCCTGCGTGACTCCCGTGAACTCTTTGCAGTTGATGAAGTTTGTGACGATCCCATGACCATGAGAGAGAGAGAGATGTATCTACAAATATTACATAGTACGAGTTACTCATATATTCTATCTACGTCCAATTGTTGAGAGTATGAATCTCACGTCGAAAAAGAATGAACTTTGCATGTGTTTATAAGTAATTAAACTATTTTCTATATTACTAATAATTTTGTTAACCTCATATTTATTCATCAACCACTAAACTAACACCAGTACTGCAAAACTTAGAAATTTAATTAATAAAAGATAAAAGCTATGCTATATAATTATATACCTTAACTTTTCGCTTCCCATGAGAATTCTTGGATTGGGCTGTGGATGATGACTTTGTAGCTAATTTCTGACCAGCTGATTCTCTTGGGGTAGATCCGGAGGAGGGACGATGAGTTGCCCTAATTTGATTAATATCATCTCTTTTACTCACTATTTCTTGATCTCCTCGATGATCGGGAGGAGGAGGAGTAGTAGTACTGGAGCTGGAGTAATTCTGATTCAACCCTGAATTATTATTAGTACTCGTTATACTAACTGCGGCTGCAGCAACCTCATCATGTCCCTGCAGATCCTCCTCCTCCTGGTCTTCCACTTTGGACGACGTCGTCTTAGTCTTTGTCGTATTATAGCAATCATCATTAACCTCCTCTTCCTCTTTGGATGCTGTAGTTGTTGTTGTGTTGACGTCGTCGGCTGGTGCTGAAACTGAAAAGTCAAGTATTTCCGAGTCCATCTCCAAATCCGGCAAGACGTCTCCGTCATGGATGCAAATGAAGAGGTCATCGAAGTCGATGCTGTCCAGTAGATTCCCCATCCCCATTCCCATTCCTCCCGAAAACTCTGGGAAATCAAGCACCGTGTTATTTCCGCCATTAAAAGCAAAACTACTCTCCACGTCACCATCATCACCTAATTGTTTTTCATCTTTGAGCTGATGATGATGATGATGACCCTCCCTCAAAGGTGATAAAATAAGCATCAAGCAATTCTTTCTGATTAATTTCCAGATGAAAAAAAAAATATATATATATATATATATCAAAATTAACAGCACTAGTAGCTAATAAATTAGCTAGTCTGCTGAAAAAATAATTTCAAGCATATGGCTCGCCCTCTAGGGTTAACAGCTAGTTAGTAAGTGCTGCTCCATCGGAGTAGCTATGCTCTTTTCCCGTCCGGTAGGTACTGTATTAAGAATGGAGGATAGGAGAGGAGATGAGAGGAGGCAAACAAGTTGTATAATGAGGTTGGATCCCTCAAGGGTTTTTGTTGCTTTTTGCAGTTGATAGTGGGAGTCTATAGAGGTCGGATGGATATCAACCACAATTTGTGTTGAGATCTCTCTCTCTCTCTCAGATTTGTTTTTATGTTTTTGTTTTATATGGGACTGCTACGTATAATTTTTCTTTTGTTATTATGTAATATTTCTGTTTGTGGATGGCCTTTTTTTAAAGCTTTTGAAAATCTATCAGTGTCTCGTGAGCTTTATTTAATAAGCTTTTTCAAGCTAAAAGGAGGTGAGAGAAACTCCAAATTGCTGTCATTGGATTGATATACCGTCAGCTCATGTACATCCATTTGTACAGTGAAAAAAATTGATGCATTAGTCATATGGACAGATCTAATTGACCTTTGTACTTTTATTGCAGATAATTAGTAGGGAAATGATATTCAGACTGCCACGTTTGACAAGTATGTGTTTAATCTTGTTTCTTATTTTTGTTTGATTTAATTAATTGGATAGTTAAAAGTAAAGAAAATTGTGTAGGAGGACAAATTAAGATGTTATCTATATTTTCCCTCATTAATATCATACTCTTTTTCTCCAACCATGTGCAACAAAGATTGTTTTGAAATCAGTTGAGGTTTGCTGGTTCCTTTCAATTTCAACTTTGAAGACAAGTACTACCACCAGGGCGGATCTAAATATTTAATTTTGGGCGGGCAAAATATGAAAGCTTATAAGTGATTGTAGACAACAAAGATACTTTAAAATTAAACAATGCTAATATCATTCATAAAAAATATAACATTACAATTTACAAATTACAATTGTCCATGACGTTTTTTTATATCACAAAAACGTCGCATTATGGTTTCATTATCAATACAAGAGAAAAAAAATTAATGTAAACAAACAAGTTATCACTCAACCATTGATCTCTCATTTTGTAACGAAGTGGACTGTGATGATTTTCATGGCAGAAAAAGCTCTCTCCACTGAAGCAGTTGCAACCAGTAACACTAAAGCCAATGTAATAAGCAAATACACGAGACTATATGTGTCATGTCTCCCACTCTCCACCAATTTTTTTACAAGATCACAAATTCCTTGCAATTTAGAAAACTCACTACTCATGCGCATATCTTCAATGTAAATTTGAAGTTGATCTTCAAGTTCAAAATTTTGAATGGGGGAGAACTATTTTGGATAAAATTTGGCAAATTAAGGATTTAGGTTAAAAAAACATACTTGTAATTGCCTATATCTACTTGTTGGTGGGCAGATCTTAGCAATGGTGGCGCCGGAGAGATTAAGAAATGAAGTGGAGATGGATAATTTTGAGTGTGGATGAGTGAATGAGGTGAAATAGGGTTTGAATGGAGGAATTAGGAAAAAAAATGGTTGTTGCCATCTAGTAGGAAGAACGAATTTGAAATCCCAGAGAAAACGACATGTAGTTTTTTCCTCTTATAAATGCACGTGTCATTTTTTAAAATATTAGTTAAAAAGACAAAACGGCGTCATTTTGGTCCAGTTATTATTTTTTTTTAAAGAATTTTTTATTCTATCCTCTTCTTCCTCGAGCTGCTGGGTTGCGCATCCTCCGATCTTGGGTGAGCAAAATGGGGGTATGTATGGAGATTTTGTCGGGGCTGAGCTGGATTCGCCTCTTATTACCACATCTATATATCTATATATGACCTTTACCACCTTTACTATTTGTCTTCTTTGTGACGAAAAACTATATGTAACTACGGTGACAACGTTGATGGAGAAATATTTTTGAAGAATATGCTAAAATACTCATTATTTGTTAATTTTAATTAAATATACTCAAAACTCTCAAATTTAATCTTATGTATAATACCAAAGTGAGTATATTTGATTGAAATTAACAAATAATTAGTATTTTAGCATATTCGCCAAAAAAATTGGCCTTTAGTGGTATTTTTATTTATATTTTTGGGAATGTGAGTGAGATCGGTAATAAGGGAATGATAGCTAAATTGTCTAGGTATGGATAATAAACAACCTTTTTAATAATGAATTAATGATACTTTGTTAAATTAGAAATAGAATATATATTTCCACCGTGGGACTCATTTATCTATTAATTCATTATTTGAGTTTTAGTAAAAGAATGATTTGTCAAGAATGGGAGGACTTGTTACGAATGAGAATGATGATCATACCTTGAATTCTCATTTCATAAAAGTAAAATATATCGGAAAAGTTTAATTGTTTATGACCTTCATGATATAGGATCCTATGCATTTGACAGGGTTTCAATTAAGGTGAAAGCTGATTGTCTTTGTTTTTCTTTTAGCACTGATTTTAGATCAATCAAAACTTACAATATTACTATATCAATCATATTTATCCTAATTAATAAGAGGTTAATAGACTTTTCTAGTACACTAAATGCACCAAAACCAAACAAAAAAAATACAAACTAGCTAGTGTCATTACATACCGTTGGAAACTTATTTCTAAAATTTTATTATTTTTAATAGGTCAACCCATTTGTACAGCTTCAGACTCTACATTGTTGTTTTCAACCTACAATTATGTGAATTGACCAAAATGCCTCTGAACTGGCTAAGTAGAAGTCCAACGTGGACGTTTGAACTCTTTTTGAATTTTGATTTCTTACTTATCGTATTCTTGTAGAACCCGTCACTACAAACGAGTGAGCGCGAACGGGACGTAATTCTGACGTGTAACGGAAACGTTACGTACGTTTAAATATTGATTTCCTGTTTTGGGGATGTTGTGTCCTGTACCATGTGGGACCTCGTTGCCCCCAGCTTAATTTGGAAACCCAAATCTCTCTTTTCCCTCAGACTTCTCTATCTCTCTCTCCCTCATTTTTCTTCTTCCTTCTTCTCTGAGAAAACATACACAACACACACAGTGGCCACACCACTTCTTTCGAACCGAGTCAAACCACCACCACCACCTTGTTCGTCGCAACTCACTGAGTTTAACAGTACAAACCAATTGCCCAAACTTGCCGATGATCGACGAAAATCGCACAAGGAAGAACTGAGCTTTCCCGGTGAGTTTCTCGCAAATTCCGACCAAGGTGAGACTTTTATCCACTACCATTAGCTTCTCTTATTGAGTAGATGAGTTTTCATACTAAATTTGTGTGTTTTGGTTGTGTTTTGGAGTAGATCCGACCTTGGTTTTAGACCTAGACTTTATGGCCAATTTTAGGCCATTTTAACATGTAGATCGTGTTCTCCTTCTCTCTAGCTTCATTTTAACATGTAGATCGTGTAAAATAGTTGAGAAATGAACAAGTTACAAAGCTTTGAAAATTTTTCAGAAACATGCGAGTTCAGACGGCGGCGCCGGCGACCGGCCTGAGATGCAGCGGCGATCGGTTCAGACCGGCCTGAACCCGGTCCAAATTGGGTCGTGACGTCAGTAAACCGGTTCAAACCTGGCCCAGACCGGAAATATTTTTAGGTATATTCCTTTAACGCCTTTAGGAATATTCCGTTAGATTTAACAGAGATACCAGAATCTTCCGTTATATCTAACAGCGTCAACTAACACCGTTAGTTTGACCGGTTGGGGTTGACCACGTGTGCAGTGCGCATGAGCCGGGTGTGGGGGCTCGTGGGATACTTTTTTTGACTTCCGTCGACACAAGGCGACTCGAGACGATGCGTACTACCTAGGGGTAGGACATATGATATTTTTTGCAGTGTTTCGAACCTCCAAATTGAGGAAACAAGGGATATGTGTCGTTTATTAGTTTAATTAGTAATCTTTATGAGTTTAATCATTACTATAGTGATATCTCATATAGGTGAGACTTAGCACGAGGAGTACAGAGGTCAAGTAAGGCAATGCGGCTACGACTCAACTACATATCAGTGAGAGGGGTTTGTTTTGAGAAACTTATATTATTAATATTAGTTTCCACTATGATTTTGTGAATTATTTTCTATCATGCCATGCTTTTACTTATGAGTTTAAGTATAAAGTATATTATGTTGAGATTTGTGAAATTGTGATGGCATGATCATATATATTTTTATTTGCGCATCATACATGCATTCACCTAGTGTCTAGTACTTGCCCAGGCCAGGACCAGCCTTCACGTGTATGTTCACATCTGCACCGTTATGCTCACCTTGAATCCATTGTAGGTGTCAGCTTGTACTAATTTGCATTAGACAGTTAGGACTCGTATGTGACGCGATTAACGCCAACTTCACGTGATTGTAGTGCTGAGCACATATCTATTACACCAAGTCTGTTCCATGTAGCTACTTTCTGCATGGGCTTGTGTGTCTGCATAGGTTGATGAGTATACTATATTATGTTGAAATAATTGTGTTTACCTATATCTTTGGCAGTTGTGCCTTTATATTGTTTTGACAGTTTTCATACTATATGTAGTATGCTTTTGGGAAACTATACAGGTTTTTCAGAGAGAGGTTACTTATGTTATGAAAAGCAAAGGTTTTAGAAACGATTATTTTTGCCCACTCACACTTTCTGTTTTGCGCCCCTCTACGACTTAGTAGCTGGACTTGTGGCGAGTGAGATGGTTCTAGTATTTACGACTTCAGTACCAGATAAATGTATGATTTCTTTATTCTGCTAATGTGTTTCATCAATCCTACTCAGGATGAGAATAATTCGTATTTTCTTTACTGCATTTTAACTTTGCTCTAAACATTGCATGCTATGTATTAAGGATTCTACCCGTACTTCTGTGCACCCGTACGCTTGGTATCACTGGTTTAGACTCTGGTTTTATTTTAATCAGAATTTTCCACATCATCTGCATGACATGGCTTTTGTCACCCTCTTGAGTGTCGGTCAGCATGCCTCAATTTCTGTACCATTCGAAATATTCAAGTTGGGGTGTATCACCTTAGGTCTAGGTCATGCGCTAGCTCAGTGTGAGAACCCGTATTTTACAATATATATATACCAAATGAGGGCGGAATACAGAATTAACTGAGTAGGATATATATATATGTATTCTTATGGAGTCATCCTATTTATATATTTTTATATATTCATTTTGTAGTATGGCTTAGGATTATTGACCGTCTCTTTAGCAACCAATAGGAAACCCTTTTTTTTCTACAAGCTTCTTATCTAGCTTTCTACTAGGCACTCTACTTTGCTGATTAATCGAAGCTATGAAGTGAAGGTGTCAAACTGAAGTTGGAAGTGCAATAGATTAGCATGAGATGGACATCTAGACTAGCTGGACGTGTAGAGTTCCCTCATCCATTTCCCCTTGCAAATGACACCTTGTGCATGCAAAGGCTTAGTCACAATTATAAGTATATATCCACTTCTTCAAGTTTATCTACTTACGATATTTTATTAATATATTTTCTTAGTTACTATGGTTTCGAACCGGCTTTTGCTACTATAAATAGGCCTCATCTCATTTGTTTTCAATGCTCAAAGGTAGGTTTGGTGCTTTGAGATTTTTGGCGGCATGCAATGCATGCATACGTAGAGAAAAGGTAGAGAGAAAAAATTAAGAGGAAAAAAGAGTGAGAGTGTTGGTGAAACTCCTCGAGCATAATTAGGGTGGTAGCGATGTGGATCTACGTTCTATCTTTGAAATTCAGGTAAGAGTTTTTGGGGGAACTTATCACCATTGAGGTATTTGTCTTGCTTTGTGAAATATGTGTTATGCTGGATATATCTCTATAATTGATATAAATGCGTATTTTGAAATATGAAATATTGTTATTGTTGGTAATGTGGATATGTTAATGTTGATTATATGCATATATCATTGCATACTGGAGTGGAAGGATTTTATTGGAATATTCGAGACTGGGTTGGTGGAAATGAGGGTAGTGAAACTATGTTTTGTGTAGTTGAGTTTAACTCTTGGTAGGTACCAGGTCTCAAGTCAGGCCAAGGTGCACATGATTTTTAACGGGTAATTTGGGACTGGCGATAAAGAGTTAAGCAAGATGACTAACAAAAGGGGAAATTGGGATGATTGAGTTATGGGGTTAATTTGTACAATGGAGCAATCAGATCACCACTGTTGTAGTAAAATGTACGGTATAGGACGTGTAGGTCCGATTGTTTTATTATATAAATCAATGGGTTGGGTAAATGAAGTTAAGATGCATTAATGAAATATCATTTATATTGTTGATATTTGAGCTCTAATCTTTGGGTCGAAGAGCTTTAGACACGTAATACACCGGCTTCTGCTCTCCCAAGTCTTCTCCGTCAATTGGCTTGGACAAGAGTGGCTGATTGGAAATGTATTCCTTCAGTCCAAAGTAGACCCTTACTCTTCTTGATGGCCGTGAAGAATGACTTACACTTGTCAATTGATCTTGGCAGAAATCTACTTAGAGTAGTTGCTCTTCCGGTCAAACTTTGAATTTTCTTCACAGTCCGAGGTGACTTCATCTCCATGATTGCCTTGATCTGGTTCGAATTAGCCTCGATTCTGCGCTTGGTGACCAAGTAACCTAAGAACTTTCTTGACACTACTGTGCAACTGCACTTTTCCGGATTAAGCTTCATATTGTATTTTTTAAGTAGGTCGAAAGATTGTTCCAGGTGAATGAGGCGATCCTTCTTTTCCTTGCTCTTTACCACCATGTCATCAACACATACTTTCATGGTCTTTCCGATTTTCTTCTTAAAGATCCGGTTCACCAACCTTTGATAGGTTTTCCCTACATTCTTAAGTCCGAAAGGCATAACACGATAACAATATGTACCTCGATCAATAACAAAATATGTTTTCTCCATGTCTGGCTCGTACATCTTGATCTGGTTGTGTTTGGAGTAACCACCTATAAAGCACAGCATCTCATGCCCCGCAGTGGAATAACCAAGCAATTCTTTCCTAGGTTGAGGATAAGGATCATTGGGAAATGTCTTGTTCAAGTCTATGAAATCCACACATACCCTATAGTTTTCATTTTCCTTCTGCAGAAGGAGCACATTGGCAAGCCATTCCAGATGGTGGACTTCAATGATGAAGTTGGCATCTTTGAGCTTATCAATCTTAGCTTCAATGATCTTACTTCGCTCCGTTCAATGATTAGACTTTTGCCGGACAACCAGCTTCATGGTTGGGTTCAAATGAAGACTGTGACAGATGATTGAAGGATGTATTCCGGACATATCTTCGGCGAATCAAGTGAATACATCCTTGTTTGCCTGCAGGAAGGCAGTGACTAGTTCTTTTTCGCGGTCTAACAACCTTAATCCAATTCTGGCTTTGCGCTTCGGCATGTTGAGGTTGAGTACTATGTAGAAAACATCTTCATTCATTTTGAATTATGGGGAGCTGTCATCTTGGTGGTCAAGGTCAATATCGTCTCTTTAGGAGCTGCAATGCTACGATCGACCTTGCGGATCATATTCATGCTTTCCACAGCACATCAATGGGTTGTAGATTGATCTCCCTTAATTTCCATGATCCTTCCAAGCAATAGATATTGGAGTAGCTGGTGGTACGATGACGGAACAACCTTCAACTGGTGGGGCTACTTCCGGCCTAGGATGGCATTGTGCGAAGTTGGACAATCTATGACATGAAAGACTACCAACATGTTATAAGGTTCCACCCGAACAACCAACTTCACCGTTCCGCTGGATCGGACCAGGGTGCCGTAAAAAATGGGCAGAGTCATCTTGCTTCGATTGATGCTATCTAGAATGTCCATCCTCTTTTCTACGTCTTTAAGAAGAACATTGATTCCCGACCCATAGCATTGGAAATATGAATCTTTAATTGTCATGAGGGGGATGCACATCCTCAAGATCTCTATCAGAGAACATTAGGATGTTAAAGTTGATCGGAATGGGATTGTTAATAGAAGCCACCATCCTTGGCTTCTTACACGCAACCTTTTTTTTTTTTTTAGGTGATGCTAAAGTGTTCTTGTTCTCCATAGATGAAATTGATGTTGAGTGTTGGCTTTTTTACTGGTCGTCTGTCTTCTTCCTCATCAGTGAGCTCATACTTATCGAACTTGGGTATGTCCTTCTTTTTAGTAGTTTCTTCTTTCTTAGCTTTATCATTCATGAATTCCCAGCAGTATCCTTGATCAAGCAATTTTTCAATGTGTTCTCGGAGCATTCGACAACTTCGTGTGGTGTGCCCGGTACACTGGTGGAAAGAGCAATATTCATTAGGTTTCTTCTTGGGCAGGTGGTCTGGAAGTGGCTTGGGCCTTTTGAGATACAACTTATCTTTGATGATATGAAGAATGTTATTGATTGTGGTATTCAAAGTTGTATATTGCTTTGTTTTGAACGAAGTTTGCTTGTCTTTAAGTCCTTTCTTGTCATTCCGACGAGTTGAAAGGGGCGGCAGAGTATCATACACATCTCTCTTCCGCTCAAACTTCTTATCTTAGTTTGAATTGGAACTCTTGTTTCGGGCCCTATAGTCCCACCTCGTGATATCATCTGCAATTTCAAAGTACTCCGCCAGGGTGGCGTAGTCGTACTTCTTCTTGTTCAGCTTTTGAGACAATGGTGAATGGATGTAGAAGCCTTGAAAGCCATTGTAGCAAGCCTGTCATCTTGTTTCTCTATATCAATCAATTCCGCTCAAAAACTCTTTAGGTAGTTCCTGATACTTTCATGTTTAAACTAGGGCTCCATGCTAAACACAACTTTATGACGCTTTCTAACATCACGATACACAGAGAAATTGGCCATAAAGATCTCAGCTAGCGCCATCAAAACTATTGATTGAGCGGGCAGGCAGTTCAAAGTACCATCTCGTGGCTGGTCCCGCTAGGATGGATGTGAATATCTTGCACATTCATGCATCGTTGTTGCTATATAAGGCCATAGTGTTTCGATAATACATGATGTGTTAATCCGGATCTGAGTCTCCATGGAAGTACCTAAATCAAGGCGGAGTAAACTTCTCCAGGCGAGGAAGAGCGAACTCTATTGTAAATGAAAGAGGGCTTCTGACCTTGGCAACAACCTTGCTTGAAATTCTATTCTGAGCTTCTCTCGGAGTATCTCTAAGGTTGTCGTGACTCAGTGGTCTGCACCGCTCTTAGTCTTCAAATGGTTCCGAATCATCGAAGTCGAGATACCTAACTTGACATGATAGGCTCTTACAGTGTCCACGGATCTGAGTTTACATTGAACTTGGATCCCGCTTGCAGTGGTATGACTGACAATTCGATATTCATGGCGTTCCGCGAGCCGGTTCGGATTAGGAGTCTCCATCAGGACCGAAAGAGGAATCTCGATTAGTTGTCCATTATGAGTTGAAGTACTATGATTTTTGAATCATGGGACAGAAACATGAGTCTGCAAAGTGGTTCCGCGAGGATTCTTTAGAACTTTCATCCGCCTCTCAAAGTTGACAAAGGTTGAACGATTCTCCTCCTGAGAAGCGTTCGAAGTCTTCTAGAGATCATCAACGAAGGAGTTAATCTTCTTTATGGCATCCCAAATCTGATCTGATCCATAGTTGTAGATCAGGGTCGATGAAGTAGGGTTGTTTCTCGGAGTGGCCGAATTCTCCAGAAGTTAATTGCTTCCATCCTGAGTGTTGGTGTCAGCATTGACAGAGCTATCGTTAGTGGCGGGGCAAGCACTTGGTGACGATGAGAACAAGAATTTGGCTCTCAATGAAAACACCAATTATTGGAACCAAATTTGAGCACAACCGTGGACGAATGAGATGTGCAAGTCCGGCTACCTACAAGATAGCAAACAACCGTGAATAACTTAACGTATAGGTGTGGTACTAACTAAAGGCTCTCCGATGATCAAGTTAGTAAGCAATATGAGAACTTAAGCAGTGGACAAGAGAGCAAAGTATGCATAATATGCGTTACCAGAGATGAAACCTAAATGGGTGTATTTATACTAGTCGAGAGAGAGTCATTTTAGGATATAGAATCCGTATTAAACTGAGAGAATCTTAAAGGATATCTAGCATAAGATATTGATTCCTTATAGGATTGTGATTACTTGCTGCTCACGCTAATCTCTAGATTATAGGAATCTCCAAGAATATAGAAAACTTGTCTGATCCCCAGTCGGATTAGGTTTATGTGTCTTGAGGAACAAGCATGGTCAATCTCAACGAGGTCAGCAGACATTGCCTACCATTATAGACCCCAACAGGATGTGGTGGCATCGTTGGTCCTTTTAGGCGGCTTAGTCCGATCGGAGCTATTGAGTCAATCACTAGACTTCTGAGGCATTTGTATTCTGATCCGCCTTACTCCGGCCTTGAAAATTTGTGGCCCCACAATATTGATTGGACGTCGAGGCTGAGAAGATAACGGGCAGGAGTTCGCCAACGATGTGAATAGCAGATTGTGAGAGAGGGTTCGAGAGCTTGATTTTTATTTAGCGTGAGCCAGACTAATTATACGAAGGTTTTGAAGTGTATAAGTTAGCAAGTGTGAACAATATAAAATAGGTGGGGCCAGTTAATTAATTTGAGTACTATTTATTACATAACTACACCAAACAACTTGGTTCGTATTATCTATCTTATCTGGTCCGTTATACAAGCTGTCAATCGAGGCCATATACTGTATCTTAAATGGTACCAATACCTTATTTTTTTAATATGGTGCCGTAGAATTTCCCTATTGTTAATATTGTAACATTTTATCGATTTTTTTTTTAAATACCCTATATTATATACACATCATATCCAAGTATAGTAGAAAGAAAAAAAAGGGTAAATTACAGTTTGCACCCTCAAGTTTAGGTGCAATTGCAATCTCATACCTCATCTTTAAACAACTGCAATGTCATACACAAACTTACGATTTCATTGCAATGTCATATATCCGTTACATTTTCTGTCAATTTGGTCGTTACATGATGACGTGGCAAATGTGGGGCCTACATTTTTTCTGACGTGGATGCCAAGTTTTGATTTTTTTTTATAGTAAATTACATTTTACGCCCTCAACTTTTCGTCCAATTTTAACTTCATACAACATCTTCCAATTTTTTCAATTCCATACAACGACTCCCTATTTCGTACCAATTTCATACGACCGTCTCTTTTTCCATCAATTCCTCTATTAACTGCCTACGTTGCCGTAGCGAGCCTTACAAAATTTGTACCACGGGGATAAAAAATAAATAAGAAATGAATATTCATTATTAAAGAAAAAAATTCAAAAATAAAGTTAAAATATTAAAATGGGACCCACCCTCTCCTTCTTTTCCAACAACCTTAGAATTAAGGGATCTAGATCCCGACGGGCTTGACAGAGAACAACTCCACCACCTACCTTTCCAACGGAAACCCCTGCCTCGATCTCTTCTTCAATGTCATGACGAGCAACTCTGCCACCGATTACAATCCAAAAATTTTAAATTGAAAAACAAAAACCAAAAGTTTTGCTTGATGCAATTTAGTATAAAATTGAAATCCAAAAGCTTTGTTTACTCTAGGAAGAATTCAAAAAATTTGTGTTTATTTAATTTTAAACTTTAATGTTAACTTTATTTTTAAAAATGATAATAAGTTAAAGGTGTATTTTTTATTTTATTTATTTTTGTTTGGTTGTCAGTCACGTGTCAGTAAATGAGTGGTCCATGTGTCAGTAAATGAGACTCGCAACGGTCACGTAGGCAATTAATAGAGGAACTAATGGAAAAAGAGACAGTTGTATGAAATTGGTATGAAATAGGGAGTCGTTGTATAAGATTGAAAAAATTGGAAGATGTTGTATGAAGTTGAAATTGGACGAAAAGTTGAGGGGATAAAATGTAATGTATCATTTTTTTATCCACACGGCTCAAACGTGACATCCACATTACCAAAAATGTGGGCCCCACATTTGTCACGTCATCATTTAAGTTTATGTATGATATTGTAATGTTTTGAAGATAAGGTATGAGGTTGTAATTGCACCCAAATTTAAATGTTAAAAAATGCATAATATCCAAGTATACAAGGTTCACTCTTTTGTTGGTATTGTTATTCTGGTGAGATTTTCTTGATAATTTTTTCATTTTTTATGAGAAATTTTCATTTTTCGGAGATTTTGGGAGCTGGTGTTGATTATATGTTGGCAATGACGACACTCAGATTTTTGGATGGATCGAATCGAAGTGAAGATACTCAAGTTGTTGGATGGATGGACATATAATTTTTTCAAGTTTGAAGGCTATGAACAGCCCATGATCTTCCATTCTTACAAGATTTGGATGAATTTGAAATTTTAATGGAATTAAAATTCATGTGATTTGGAACAATTTGAAATTTGAATGGAATTAAAATATAATTCTATAGTTTTATTTTTTTTAATAAAAAATCCTTTTAGAGGGGACTGATAAAATAGTGTTATTCTTTTAAAATATTCAGCAAACATGGGGACGGAGTGGAAAAAAAAGTCATTATGTCATTAACAACCCCAATACAATGCACTATTAAGACCAGCTCCAGTGTCCAACTTCTCCTAGGCAGATGGGCCACTTTCAAACAGAAGGACCTCCAGCGGTGCCTCACAGCCCAGGTAAGTGGGTGGAGCCCACGGGCCTAGGAGACCCCCCAAATAAATCTGGCCCAGGCCTCTACCTAGGAGGTTGCTGACCTAATGCTGACATCATCCATTTTGAAAGCTTGATTGCTGCTGCCCAACGAGCAGATTTGCAGGTGGAAAGTAATGGCTAGTACACGTGGCACAAGCTGGGCCCCAACTGTCATAAATCCAATGAATATAATTAATTTTTCGACTAAAAAATTATAATAAAAAAAGAAAAAAGTCAAAAAAATTAAATAAAAAAATCAGGAAAATTAATGAAAAAATTTAAAAAAAAATTCAATAAATATCCAACCCTTTTCTTCACTCCCACACCAAAACTCAATACAAATTTCTCCATTTCTCATCTTCCTTTCTTTGTTTTTCCTACTTACCCAATCCCTTTGTTTAACAAAAAAATAATGACATCTGATTCCGGCTCTCAGTGGTCGGTTATAGAAGATGTTTGCTTGTGTGAGTGTTGGGTTCGTGTTTGTCATAATCCAATTACGGGTACTGAGATGAAGGTTACACATTTGTGGAAGAAAGTTCAAGGTGAATTTTTGGAGAAGATACCGAATTCGATTTGTACGGATCAAGGGCTTGGTAGTAGGTGAAAACTTCTAAACAGTGAGTTCAATAGTTGGAGAAGTGCCCAAAAGCAAGCTCAAGATAATTTACGAAGTGGCCAAAATCTAACAAGTGAGGTAGTAAAATTTTATTAATTGTAATGCATTTTGTAGTTCAATAAATTGGATTTCTCACAATATTTTTGGGCATAATTAAATTTTTCTCACAATGTTTTTGTAGATACTTCAAGCACAAGTATGGTTCAATGTGGACAAAAAGAAGTCCTTCACACGTCATGAGTGTTGGAATATTGTTAAAGGATGCCCGAGATACAAAATTGTTCCCAATGGTCCAACCGTTGTCTTAAATGAGGTTCCGTTACACGAGTCACCTAGTGAAGACTCGCCATTGGAGTCCCCAATTGAAGAGGAGTCACCCACCGAAAAAAGGCCGCAACCTATTGGTAAGAAGGCGGCGAAGGCAAAACTTAAAAGAGGTGGTTCTTCCAATAATGAGTATACAAAATTCTTGGAAGAACTTGCTCGACAAGGTGCATAAAATCTCGAGCGGGAGAGGTTAAGAGATGAGGCATTTGCTAGAGAAAGGGAGTATGCTCGCCAACAAGATGAGTATGCACGAAGTCAAGATGCGTTACTTAGGCAAGAAAAGAGGGAAGCCCAAGATCAGGAAATTATGTCCAAGAAGACCGAAAAATTGTCCCCTTCATCAAAAATGTTTTGGACCTAAGAAAAAGCAGGTGTTATGAGAAAAAAACTTAATATGGAAGATGGACCTAGCACCACAAATTGGCTTGGTTAGGATGTATGAGGGTCATTAGTTTAATGCTTTCAAAAATAATATTGTTCTAGTATGCTAGGCTTTATTTTCAAGAAAAATGTGTTTGTTGTAATGCTAGGCTTGGCCTTTTATTTTAGAAATAAAATTGTTGGATTTAATGAATCATTTTATTTTCAATCACACCAACAAACAAAGCAAAGTTCAACACACTTACAAACAAATCAAAGTTCAACACACAAAGCATATTCAACCATGAATGGTTGTATTATTTTAATTGTGAATTTTAATAATAAAAAAATTGTGAATAGTAACTACCTAGGCAACTCATAGACGGGTGGAGTTGCACAAAGGCAGTTACTATTTGAGCACTAAATAGTAACTACCTAGCCCCCCCCAACCCCTTGCCTAGGGAAAATGGGTGGAGTTGCTCTAAGGGGTCAATAGCTGCACCTCCCAAAATCACATTAGGGACGAATGACAATCCTGTATACACACATTAGAGCACTTTCACCCGTGCTTGAAAGACAAAGGCATGAGCAACAATTTTGTCTTTGAAGTCTAAAAAACACCTCCAGCTATTTACAATTTGAAGGGCAAGTGGTGGGCTCCACCATGCCTTGCCAACTGCCCTACCAAGTCTTGCCCTTCCTCATGTCAGCAGGCAAGCTAACGTCACCACCACTTTTGTTACCGTTGTGTCACGTGACACAACCTGGTGCGTCATATTCAATAGTAAAAAAAAATGACGGTCAGGGTTAATCCGACTATTGAATTTTTTCTTTTAGAGAGGAAAAAATTTATTTATTTTATTCTATAAATACCCAACCATATTCTTCATTCCCACAACGATAACTCAATATTTATTAATGGATAATGACACGTGTCGTGACGAGAATTGTTAAAATTGACACATGGTGAATAATGCCAACAAAGCATAACAAAAATAAAAAAACATATTTTCCCTTGCCCTCTCTCAATAGGTGGAGTTGCACAAAGACAAATATTATTTTAGAAAGGCAATCACTTGCCCTTACCCTCCTCTAACCGGTGGAAATACTCTTAACTACTCATAGATATTAGTGGGTATGGCCTTATTGGTTGTAGTGTACACCAACATTGTAAAAAATAATGTGAAGTAAGCACTCACGCAGATTTGCATTCAAATTATGAAAAAAATGATATTTTTTTAGTGTTATGTATATTATATATATTTTTGATATTGATTGGGGACTCAAAAAGATTAATAATGAATTCACCAATTTTGTGTGATTCTGTGTGGGACCACTCAGGGAGCATGTTGGATAATAGAGTCTCACATCGGAAATATAACATAATAATATATATAACTTATATATAGAGAATCCACCCCTAGTATCATCAAGACTTTTTATAATAAAACTTTACATCTAGTAATAACCTAATAGCTAGGTAATTAAATTGGAAACATTATCTGTGGTAATGGCACACGCTGGGCCGTAAGAGGGAACACAAGTAATCTCAAATTTTACTAAGGGTGCAACAATATTAATTCTATTTTCTAATTTTTAATACAAGTGATATTTTATGTTAAATTAACGAAAAAGATGATTCAATGCGAATATATACTTTGTCCGACGTAACTACGCTCTCACGTCTGCATGTTCCTTCTTGAATTACGATATAAATCGTAAATGTATAGGATCACAAGCCTGCTTGAAGACGAAGATGGTCCCTCCCTCCCTAGTCAGATTGACTCAACTGAAAAACTGAATGAATGGTGCACATAAGTTTTTATTGAAAAATAACATCATTCTTGGTAAGGGCTATTAAATCCATCACAATCTACTGGCTCGTGTTCTTCTTGTCTTTTCTTATAATACTGCTGGTGCCGTCCCTTTCACCATATGTCTCATTGTCCTTTAATCTTTTGCACAAAGGATCAAATTTGAAATGGATAATTTTATGTAATATTTTCCTGCTACTATTATTCGTTAATTTAATTATCTTTTTTATTTCTTGGTCAATTATAAATTATTAGTATTATTATCAATTCAGCTTTTACAATCCTTATAGGAAGTTAGGCAACGCGTTTTCAAGACTTGACTCATTCTGCCTAAGTGGGAAGCAAGAGCATCTTCAATGGAAGATGTAAAATGTATTTAAATTGAGTCAAGTCTTGATAGTGCATTTTAGATAACAAAAAACGTTTTTGATCATGTTTGGATGAAAAAGTTAAAATTGTTTATGAGTTCAAAAATAATATATTTACATTCTTTTTTATGGGCATGCTCGAAAGTGATTTCAAAATAAAAAGTGTTTCATATCACCAAAAATGATTTTGATCATGTTTGGCAGAAAAAGTTTGAAGTGCTTATAAGTTCAGGAAAAAAAAAAACACTTGAAGTGTTTTTTGGAAAAAGCACATATTGTGTGCTTCTTTCAAAAGCACCTGATGTGTGATTCTTTCAAGAACTACTTGCATTTTTTATTAAAAACTTAATGTGCTCATAATAGAAGCGCTTTTATTGGATACAAGCACTTCAATAAGTTCTTAAATTCATTAAAAATTATCAATTTCCCCCTATTGTAAGATTCGGAGTTATTCTATTCAATAATCTGTCAATTTAAGTCATGCGACTTGCATGTGGCACACTTGGAGAATAGATTGACAATTTTAATAAGTTTAAGGACTTATTTTTCCAAAAAAAAAAATTGTCTAGCGAGTTAACTTTGCAGGGTAAATTGACAATTAGATTTAAAACTTATATGCAATATTAAGGGTTTATGGGCTAAAAATGACGATATTACACTCTATGGTGTGTCACGTGCAAGCCATGTGACTTAAATTAACAGACGATTAAATGAAAGTCTTATATCTAACAACTTATTTTTTTCAAAAAAATAATATAAATTTAATTTTCACTTGAATAATAACGACTATTTTGAAGTTTTGAAATGGATGACCTAAAACACCCGAAGTCATCAACACGATTGTGATGATCGTGAGTGGAAGGTTAAAATTGTTTTGGTAAATAATAAATACAAAAGTATAATGTTTTGATATTCTTCTTTTTTTTCGGTCGATAGTCACATCTAAGATACTCTTCGAGATGGTCTGTTTGCATCACTATAGCAGTTAGTACACATTCATTTTCACTGTCAAACTGTCACATGCAAGAAGAAAACACTCAGATTTTTTTTTTACCAGACAAATGAGAGCCAATCTATGACTTATTTTCAGTGGTACGTACCATTCAATGATACGGCCATTGAATGGTTCAGATTAGCTTGCGATGGGCCCTAAATGAATCTTAAATCATTCAATAGTACGTACCATTGAAGTTTGACCCTGACTTACATGCATAAGCTAAATTTTAAGTAATTAGTTTTTCTTTTTTTTTTTGGTCAAAAAATTAAAAGACTTACATGGAACGATATCATTGCTCACGTCTCATTCTAATAAAACAATCATATGTGTAAATTTTTCAACACATGTCATCATTTTAGTGAATTAAAATGCATATAATAGTTAATCCGTTTCATATATATGTTGACTTCAGAAAAGAATAATTCATTTTAGGTCATATGGATCAAGATTTATTAATTAGAGGGCTTCTTGACAATTGACAAGTTTGTTAGAAGTACTAAAAAGGACATACACGTCTTCATAGATGGTCCTAGTACACATGCACATTCATGTTCAAATGGGTCCTGAAAATAGCAATAATTGCTGGAGCTGGTGATTATATACATAGTGTGCTGGCAAAAGATTTTTACGCGACATGAGCCGTCCCTTTAATCAAACGGTGGACAGAGAGAAATTTTTGTTTTTTTTTAATTCTTTCTCTTTCTCTCTCTCTCCTGCCCCACTATTCTTTTCTCTCTCCTCAGTTCCCGTCGAAGCACCTAAAAAATTCTGAAATTGAAATAGAGCTACTTCTGCTGTTATGAATCGGATGCCAACCTTCAAAATCTTCGAAAACTCAAATACTTTTCATTCGGCTCCCATCAATGACCAGGATCTTGAATGCCTTTCTCTCTGGTTGTCTTGGTTTGGGATTTCTGACGGGGAAGGGGGAGAGAGAAAGAGAAGATCAGGTTCTGGTGGTGGTTTTAGGAGTCGGGATGGTGGTGGGGTGGAGGGCCACTGCTAGGATGGTCTGCTTGGAGTTTTTGACGAGGAAAGAAGAGGGAGAGGGAGGGAAGCGGTCGAGAGAGACAGAGAATGAAATTTAAAAAAAAAACAAAACAAAACTTTGTCCACGTGTCACACATCTAAAGCAAGAAGTATTTTGAACGGATGCGATAAACTTTGTCGCGTAAAAACCATTTGCCAGACGTCTGGCAAAAGTATCGTATTGTAAATATGAATCTGACCTTCTTTATCAATCCGTTGTTTTCAAAGAGGTCCCCAATTGTCACAGCCTAAGAGCACCTCCATCCATTGCCAAAAGGCAAGGGCAAGGGGCTCCTAACTTGCCCTTGGAACTCAAAACATGTCTCCACCAGTTTAAAATGGAGAGGGCAACATGTGGGCTAGCCAAAGCCCAACCAGAAGCCCGAGCGAGTTGCGCCTGACCTCACGCCAACCGACATAGTTGACGTCAACATGACGTCATCCACGTTCTGCTTTTTTTTTTTTGGTATCAGGCGCGTGCAACACACGCGCAGACAAGCGCGAGTGGAGCCGACATGTGTGGCCCACTCAGTCAGGTGCTTCAGAAAGAGCCATTGGCTCTCTGACATGGCACTTCCACAGCCGTTGGATTTCCAACGGAAAAAAGATTTTGAATTTGTTACCGTTGTGCCACGTGGCACAATCTGGTGCGTTAGATTTAAAAATGAAAAAAAACAAACGGTCAGGATTAATCCGACCGTTAAAAACGAAAAAATAAAAAAATACATTTTTTTTTCTATAAATACCCCCAATTATCTTCTTCATTCCTCACACCACAACTTAATATTTATTTTTCCTATAACCTCATATATTTGTTTTCCACTTCCAAATTCTTTTTTTATAAAAAAAAAAAAGAAAAGAAAAGAGTGAGAAGGCAGTTTGGTCAATCGTAGAAGATATTGCATTATTGGAGTCTTGGGTGCATGTTACTCATGACCTGATCAACAAAAATGAGATGAGGGTCAATAAAATGTGGAAGACGATTCATGCCTTTTTTGTGGAGAAGATGCAAGGCACAGGTCGGACCTAGCAATCTATGTGGATACCCGACATCTACATAAACATAAAGAGATGAAATCTTGGAAAGAAGCCGTCACAAAAGTGGATACCCTATATCGAAGTGGCGATGAGGTAATTGCAATTTATTATATTGTTTGACAATTCTTTAAGCTAATTAAAAATAAGCATTTGAATATATAATTTATTATGTCTTTTCACAATTGTTTTTTTAGGAACTATAAGCACAAATGTGGTTCAATCATGCTAACAACAACAGATCATTCACAAGGCACGAATTATGGGACATTGTCAAGCATACTCCGAAATACAAAATTGTGTATGTTGGTCCAGACGTTGTCTTAAATGAGACTCCCTTACACGAATCAACTACTCAAGAATCGCTATTGGAGGAGGCATCGGGGACCCCAAATGAATTGGTACCACCGACCGAAGCAACCCAGAGGCCTATTGATAGGAAAGCTGCTAAGAAAAGAGCCACAAGAAGTAGTTCTTCGAATACTCATTATTCAAAATTGATTGAAGAATTGGCTCACCAACATGCACTAGATATGGCGCGTGTCGTGACAAGAGTGGTTGAAAATCTCATCGAAAATTTAAGGGGATAATGACAAGTCCTGGATAAGGCCAACAAAGCATACAAAAAAAAAAATTCCTTGCCCTTGCCCCTGTTCAACGGGTGGAGTCGCACAAAGGCAAATACTGTTTTTGAAGGGCAATCAGTTGCCCTTGCCCTTACCCTCCTCTAAAACAACCCACTCTTCAATAATCCCACCCAAACTAAGTATATTCAATATATGCAAGTGGTGAAGTGCCCTGATAGTTAGATACAAATATCACTTGTATTTAAAAAAATATATAATATATATTTTCACATTAGTTTCTTTTGAGAAATTATGGGATATGACTTTAATGCTACGTATCATTCAATGTTATAGGTGTTTTGGCCATTAGATTTGATTTCCACTAGTTCAATCTCAACCATTCATTTCCCACATCATTCAATGATACACAGTTTCAAAATTATGAGGTAGCTTTGACAAAAAAAAGAAAAACGAGAGAGAAAGAGAGAGATATTTTTTTTACTTATTTTTCCTTCACAAAAATACTAGACGAAAGCATACAAATCTTGAAAAATAAAGTAAACGACTAAAAGCTGATAAAAATGCTTCTAAAACACAAGAAACTTACATTTCAATTTAAATGGATACTGAGGAGAAGGCAAGATCAAGCCATCTCAAGTTAGAATTAGCCATATATGACTGGGGATATGAGTATCGGGCTTAGAACTTAGAAGCTGGGTTCAATGAGAAGGATGATCAGTGAGGAGAAACATCAACTAATAATCATACTACATGTAGCGTAGTAGTAATTTTGCACTGTGTTTGGATAATTAAATTTAAGATTATTAAGAAATTACAAAATTACGAAATTTTATTTTCTATAATTTGTGAATTTTATTGTTTGGCTAACCTAAAAGAACAATGTGTGTATAGAGTTATTAATATATAAATGAGAGACTGTGGTTAGGAGATGTGCTAGTAATGGTGGTGGTGACGGCAATGATGATAGTGGGTGGTGGCGGCGGCGGTGGTCATGGTTGAATTTTTTATTTTTTATTTAACTCTTTTTATTTTTTTTCACACATAGATAAATTTCTATGTTTATGAATCCAAACAATGGAATTGGTGTATGTCAATTTATAAATTTTGACTTTTATCCGAATTTCAAGTTTATTTCCCGCATTCAAACATAATATTGAGGTTTAAAATGTATTGGAGAACCTATTCAATTAGAATTGCAATGCTATATATACGACCTCTTATTCAATACTATTAATCACATTATTAGGGTACAATTATATATGTCAAACCAGTAATGTGGTTACACTAATTTATATGATTCAACTGAGATGATTAGGAATGCCTTCCTTAATCATTCTTCATACTTTAGCCAATGATTTCTAAATCATATCGTAGAGTATTCTCTTTCTCTTATTGAAGGCTAAAGACACCAACGATGAATATGTAAATGACACCAACAATGCACAAGCTCATGATGCATCATCAAATGATCAAAGAGTATCAACAAGACAACTATGGTCTCTCAAGTCTAAAGATCGATTGCATTATTGCAACTAGGGCTGAAATCAGTTCAGTAATCGAATCGATTCCCCAAAATCAAATACTAAATCAACTATGATCGAAACACCCAAAGCAGAACCGCTACCAAGACCGAGAAGTCGATTTACCAATTTTTTTGGTTCGGTCGGTTGGTGGTAGCTCTAATGGTGGGGATCAATGACTATGATGGTACTGGTAGCTTAGAGAGATAGAGAGAGGATGGCGAGTAAGAAAGAGAAGACGAGGAGGGAGGGAGATCGATGGTGGAGGTCTTGTTTGAGAAAGAGAGAGAAGGGTTAAAGAAGGCAAATATTGAAGTAAAGACACTTAACCTGGAGGGCAATAGTTTGAACCCTCATGCCTCCAGTTTTTGAGTATTTGAAAGGTTTTCATCAATTTGGTTGAATCGATGATTTTGAATTTCAAAACTAATTTTGATACCAAGTCGTCCAATTAGATCGGTCTGACCCAGTTTGTTGGTTTAGGATTCAAAAATCTCAGCCCTAATTGCAAGTTGCAACTATATACTTTCATGCTTGACATGTAAATATAATTTTATGCAAGATATCTTAAGAGATAGCGTTCAAGGTAGTCACTTTCTATTGAGCACCTACACATTTGTCTCAGTGTCCTAACACAAGTGGGTTGAGACCAATCACTCTCCTCATTGAGCAAACCTAGTGTGTATGGTCTTTCCCAATTATCAATGTCCATTTGATAATCCTACGATTAGGAACTGTTTAAGATATGACGTCATATAAGAGATGAAAGTCTTATGAATCCAACTTCTTTAGACTTCTCCTTCTTATGTTCATTATCCATGGACTCACTTTTTGGGCACAATATCCTTGGCAGTTTTTTTATTTTAATTAAATTTATTATATAGCATATAAATAAGTGCCTACATATACTTCAAACAAAAAACTATACTTGTATTGGGAAACATAAAATGCAAAATGGAAGGATATATTAAGCACTACAAGTATATTAATTTAGATAAACTAATTATTTAAGAGAGAGAGGTCACGGAGGAGAGAAAAAGAAGTGAGGAGAGATATGGAGAGGTCGCAAAGGAGAGGCACCTGCCCAGCCCACCTAGCTTGCTCAAGCGCTAGTAAATATACTTTTTCGTTTTTTACGCAATTATGCATTAATCAAGACAGTGGCCAGCTGCTTAGCGCCTAGACCCCGCCTAGGTGGATTTGTAGAACACTGTTTAGGGATTTATATATGTCTTTAATAGAGATCTTGCCTTGTGATTAGACTAATCATTTGTATTGTCCAAACGTTCCATCTTATAATTGGCTTTTAGGGCACACATCTAAATAATATCCCTCTTGCAATAAAGTCAATTAGTTACTCATTCATCTTGATGTCATTCGTAGATACCAAACTAGTAGGTGTGGGCAAAAAATAATCCAAAAAGTTGTAGAGCCAACACGTAGATTTTCATTTACTATTAACGAGAATGCCCTCACTAATTGACAAGGCCCATATTCATTGAAACCCTAGCCCAAAGAGCATCAAGGGATAGTGAGCTCATTCAATGCGATTTAAGAGCAGAAGACCCGCATTTATTACCCAACAGTTCAACCGAGCTAACTACAACTACTCCAAGTTCAACTGCACATGGCAATGAAGCAAGACAAGGGAATTAAAGGTGAAATTAATAACTAATTCCCACCTTTAAGTTTTCCTAATTGAAGACAAATTCCTTTATTTAAGGAAACGCAATCAAATCAATCAAGGATTCTCCAAAGATAATTCTTAGGATATTATTAATTAACTTAATATAGTATCTTCAAGGATTATTCTCAAGCATCTTTAAGATATTTCAGCATCTTAAAGATACTTTCCTACTACATCTAACAAATGACACAATTTGTCCAATTGGACGCCGACACATGGCATGAGATCCTCTACACATGTGGTCGGCCCTAGCTCTATAAATATGCCTCCAACAATCAATTCTCTGGTAAGTTGATTCTACGTAATTTAACCCTAAAATCACTCACTCTTTTAAGCAAAACTAACTTAAGCATTGGAGGTTCATTGGCCAAACCCACCTTCTCTAGGCGCGTGGCTTTGGTCGTTAACCCAAGGTGTGTCTTTGTTTTTGTATGTAATTTTGTCAAATATGAAGATGGCGAAATTTTGTTACCACAAATTGGTGCTTTCATTGAGAGCTTGATTTAAAGATTCTCAAAGAAGCTATCACAATTCTTTCTTGAATTTCAACCTTTTTGAAAATTTTCTAACGCACCCAATCTCTAAATTTTTTAATTTCGTGATTCGTGTGCCCTAGAACAAGAAAAACATGGTTGAAAATTCTGAAACCAAGACGAACGTCACTCCCTACTTGCATGGATTTGCACCTGAAGATGGAGATCGTGGACTGACACTGGCACTGCCCACGCTGCCGCTTCTCTCGGAGGAACATGAAGGTTGGGCGGCCTCCACAACAGCAGCAACAGCAGCCGCTACAAACCATGCAGCCTAGCTGACAAGCCCAGGTGTTGGGCTTGTTCCCTAGACGGGGCTGGTGCCCACTCTAGAAGCCCACATGCGCCGACCTCTTTCCATCTTAGCGCAAGACCACCTCCAGCCAACTAGAACCGATCCATTCGAACAACCTGCAGGTCCTCAGACCAAACCTGGCTCAGGCCAGACAGGCTGTCCTGACAGTAGGTATATTGCGTTATGTGTAGAAGCTTTCCTATGGTGTCATTATTCAACATGTTTCCAAAACATGTAGTGATGTCTCATTGGTTTGTTTGAATCTATGACGGACCTTGATTTTATGGCTTGAGCTATCGCCTCATCACGTTGTAGTATAGTTTGAGACCACTTATTGGTTCAAAATGAACCTTTTTATTCAACATGTATGTTTGTTATATGCATATACTGATATAATCTTATAGACCATTGTAGTACTATATGTTGGAGAATAAAGTCCCATAATCGGAAATATAGCAAAATAATATAGAGCTTATATGTGGGAAGTTCACTTTTAATATGAATGAGGCCTTTTGTGACAAAACTCCACACCTAGCAATAAGTGGTTAAGTTGGGAATAACATCGGTGATGTTGGTGGTGGACCATTAAGTTGATATTATATTGCATATTTCATACCGCTTTTACCTATTATTTAGTCATGATTTTGTATTAAACTGTTAAATTTAATGTGCTTTATACGAGTTTTGCATAAAATATAATTTGAGAAAAAAACATGGATTTCATGGTTAAAATGCAAAAAGACCCGAAGAATTTCCGAGTGGGCTGAGTGAGCTGTGTGGGCTGGTGCAAGATTTGGAAGATTTGGATTTGGGCCAAGTGTAATTTGGCCCGGAATAACTGGAAAGTGGCGGTGTAGTTTACTTGGGTTGGTGTAACTAAATTCCCGTAAGGAATTTGGGTTCGTTTCCTTTTTGCATGTGGATTGAAGAAGAAAAGAAATATAAAAAAAGGCTATTCACGGCACAAATATATGGGATCTCATCACACGCACCGCACAATATTGCATACCATCTTTTTAGATTGCAATTGTAAATCGTATAATGTGCCATTAATATAAAATAAATACTTGATAATATATAATACAATAAAACTTCGATAAATTAATACACTTGGGACTGCAAAACATTATTATTTTAACGAGATTATTAATTTATCGATAAATAAATAATTTATTAATTTATCGATAAATAAATAATTTATTAATTTATCGATAAATTAATATTTTATTAATTTATAAAAGATTTTCTGTTTTCAAAGAAAATTTGTTCATGTATCTTATAAAAAGTCATAGTCATATATTCATGTATTAGACAAACTTCTAATGGACATTAAAAAGAAGAATATATAAGGGTTTTAAAGATACATGTATATACATATTCATTGAATTAGAAGATAAAATGGTTTAGATCACTCAATGTACATGCATATACATAGAACATGATCTCTATATAAATAATCTATGAAACCCAAAATCATGTTATCTTGTTCTTCCATGGCTTCTCATTTGAAAGGAGTGAAAAAATCTACATTAACTGATGAGATGAGGAAAGCTTTATGCAAGTATAAAAATGAGCATCCTTCTTCTACTCAAAAAGATTTGCAACAATGGGTTCTACAAAAGTATCAGCTCTCCATCAGCCAATCAACAATATCAAACACATTTAAAAGGTCAGCAGAGTATTTGTCTGATGAGATGAAGGGCTAGTTTGATATTGCTGTGCTTTGAAAAAAAGCTGCTGTGAGAATAAGCGGCTGTGCTGTGAGAATAAGCAGCTGTGAAATAAAGCCAGCATAGTGTTTGGTAAACTTTTTTGTAAAAGTGCTTTTGGAAAAAAAAGCAGTATGATAGTGTTTGGTAAACTTTTATGTAAAACAGCTGTGACTGTGTGAAAATGATAAAAAAGGATATAATACTAAATGTGTTATTAATTTAATTTTCTTAAAAAATAAAGATGAATTACTAAATATACTTTATTTGTAAAAAAAATAATATTTATAAAGTTTATCTTAAATATTAATTAGTACAACCATATCAATTCAAGCAGCATAAATTTTTTAAACGAAAATCGGACATCATCCTGATTGCACTCATACAATAAGAAGAAACAGGACCAGGCACCAGACCAGACGAGAAAACATTACAAAAAGCAAACTCGAACACACTCAATCCTTCTTTCGGATAATCCGTTTCTAATTTTGCATTTCCAAAATATTATTCTAGTTTCAGTCCACAAGGGAAGGGTGGAGTTCAATCATGCCTTGTGTCAGGCAAGATATGTCTTGCTTCGGGCAAGGTATGTCTTGCTTTCGACAAAGTGTGTCTTGCTTCGGGCAAGGTGTGTCTTGCTTCGGGCAAGATCATCTTTGCATGATTAGAACGATCCGTAGAGTGAGTCAAAGAGCCATGGAATCCTCGTCATTGAGGTGCTTCCATTTATAATGCTTCAGGCATAAGTCTTCAGATGAAGATCATGACGGAGGCTTATTTAGCTCTATCCACGTCATTGTTGGCTTCAATATTTCTCAACTTCTCAGTAGTCAAGTGGAGCTTCACAACTTGTGCCCACATAAAGTAGTTTCTGCTAGAAACTTCCATGTTAGTGAAATTGAACTTGTTACGGTTCGGAAATCCACTGGATGGAGGGAACAAGATTGTGGTTGGTGCTTATGGGAAATAAAATCTCCATAATCATAAAAGTTAGAACATTCGGGTTCTAAGACATGGTTTGGTTTAAATTTTCATGAAAACGACGGGTTTCATGGGTATTTAATTTTTAAGGAAACTTCGGGTTTCATGGCACTTATTCGAAGCTTCAGGTTCGAATTTATGAACTTTAAGTTCATATATACCTGCAATCAAACGCAATATATATAGAACAAAAATAATACAAAGAATAAATTTTTAACATATATTGGGGATAGGTAATTAAATATAGGTCTACGGGACCTTCGGGGTTTGCAAATATGACCCAAATAATTTTTGGTGGGTCGTAGTTGGAGCTGCAGGCCCAACTTTTTATTTTCTGGGCTGCTGGCCAGCAAGAAAATAAAAAAATTTTGGCTGAAAAACCTAGCCCAGCAGGGGCTGGTTTCGTGGGCTGGAAGCCCTAAGCCCATCAGGGCTGATGAGAGAAGGAAACGGGCTGCAGGGGCCCTGAGCCCAGCAGCTGGCTGGGGAGGGAGGCGGGCTGGCCCAGCAGATGGGCCAAGTGGTGCAGCGAGCCGAGACAAAGGAGCGGGCCGAGAGAAGAGAAGCCCAATACCCTGGGCTGGGGCTAGGTCGGCTGGAGCTGGGCTGGCTCGGCTGGAGCCAGTTGGGTCGGCTCGGCTGCAGGCCGATGTCGGCTCGGCTCGGGTGAGGGCTCGGCTTCTGGCCGACGGCTCGGCTCGGCTCGGGCTCGGCTTCTGGCCGGCTCGGCTCCGATTAGGGTTTTTTTTTTTTTTTTTTTCTTTATTTTTCAGAAAAACAAAAAAAAAAATTTCGGTAAAGAATGTCCAGTTTTTTTCAGAAAAACGAAATTTGATGTTTTTTGCAGAAAAGCGAAAAAAAAATAAGAAAAAACCCTTGATTTTTCCTTCGTTCACACGATCATCAATTCACTTAATATATTTCAGATATATTAAATGTCGATGCTAACACAATATTTGCAGAAGATCAATAATTCGTTAAACGCAGAAAATTGGGTTATGCATCATGGTGAAGGTTCATGCAATCAGGTCTGACAAAATATCGACAATCGAGACCGTGTTTTAGAAGAACCTGGATTGCTGATGATGATTGTTGAACAATTTGTTTGCAGAATTGCCTTCAACTCCGGATTTCCATCGTCAATGCGTTGAATCTTGTTCAAAATAACAGGGGAAAAATTGAATCAATAGCAATATATTAATTCAATAAAAATAAATAAATCAAAGTAAAAACTATTGAAATTAATACTCCCCATGATTGAAGATGATCAAAACTCCGGTATAATTCTCTTGAGCACAGCGGAAAGAGCGTGCTGATAACGTGTTGTGGCCAATATTTCTGAGGGGGTGCGGCAAGCAAAGGGAAGAGAGAAAGTAGAGAAGGCTTGAGGAATTATACTGTATTGTGGTGTATATTCCTCATGCCAGGTGCCTTTATTTATAGTGAAATAAGTACAATTACATTAGGAAACAAATCCCATACATAATGGAATATCCTAATCCATATCTACCTAGGATTTACACAATCACATTTAACACAAGTTATATTTTATCTACAACAAGAAAATTATTATTTTATCAAATATTAACATTACCGATAGAAACCGAGGAGCGCACACATATTCAGAACGAGACCGAGGAAGAGACATCACTCGTAATAAAAAGTAAAAAGTAAATGCGAGGTCCCGCCATTGCACCCTATAAAAGAAGGGAAAAAAAAAAAGTTAAAATAGTCGAGAGCAAAGGACGGACCGGCTCAGTGAGTGAACAAATCTCTCGGAACCCCATAATCTGCACAAACGTTTATATACAGTTGATTTGAAGGTATATAGTTTCTCTCTCTCCCTCTCTCTCTCTCTATGCTTTTCGTTTTTCAATTCCGTTCTGCAATTAGGCCGGTCAACATTCATCTTTCTCTGGGTTTTTGTAATTAGGGTTTGTATTATCCCCAATATTCATCTTCCCATTTCAATTATGTCTGTTTGTTCGTTTAATTTTCTAAATTATGATTGCGTATTAACGTAATATGCAAGAAAGATTAATGAAATCCACCAAATTTAATACTCTTTCTGTTTTTTTAAAATTTTTTTTTTCTAGGAATTTTATTACGAGAGAGCAGAGGGCAGCATGCTGAAGGACTCCAAGGGCAAGTGTGAGGCTGCTTCTCACAAGCAACTGAAGGAAAAAGCAAAGACTCGAGTCCAAGAACTTCAAGGAATGGTCACCAATATTCAAATTGCCAGGAAAGAGGGTCGAACTGGCGACATTGCCATCTGGGAGGAACGAATGCATCAGATGCTTGGCGGGTGGGATGCTGAGCTCAATGACCCGTCCCCGGCATCTTCTCTACATGTGGGTTTTCCTCATTTGCTGGCTTTGTGTTTATGTTTTCGCATCTGGTGCTTTTCTATGAAGTAATGTTTGGTCGGTGTATAAAATTCGATTTACTTGCGAAATATGTAGGGTGGTAGCCTTGGAAGCCTTGGATCATTTTCTGAGGAGTTAGCCCGGCTCTTGAAACAACAATGTGATGAGAAAGATGATGCACAAAGTCCATTAAAGGAATTGCCACAACCTAAGTTTGAAGGCCCAGAGCCTAATCTTCAAAACCTTCACTTGAGTAATTTCGCGGAATTTACAGAGGTTAATACTTTTTTATTTCTGGTTGAAGATTGCCAACTTTATGTTTATATGACTCGTCTGCTATTTTAGTTAACTTTTCTTTATTCAGTCCGATCCTATATTAGCTAACTTTTCATATGACATTCTTATTGATGTTTTCGCATTTAGGGCAACATGGTTTTCCTATTCTGTTGTGGAATTCTGTAAACGAACAGGATTTTGAGGTTTATCTTTTTTTCACGTAACTTTCTGGACAACCAAGAGGTTTATTGAACAACAAAATTTGTTTGATTTAGGGATGTTTTGTGCAAGTTTTCAATAGTTTTAAAGTCTAATTCAATGTTTTCTTCCCATATTGGTTGCTTTTTGGTGACTAATTATAAATCTTGGCAGTTGACCCAAACGTGGAATGGAAGATCGAAACCATGAATTGGGAAATTTAGCATAGGATTTGCTTTAGTTTTGATTTATTGTATTCTTGACAATACTCATTGTTCTTCTATGCTGTGGTTTTGGAATGTAAGGATATGTCTACCTGAGTTGTGATTGATTACTGACGAGCTCTATGCTTAACCAACTTTTCAGGACTTTTTCGTTTCTTCTAAGGAACCTCAAGAAGATATTTTTCAAGGACTTGACCTTGACCAATGCCACACTGCATTCAATTTCCAGAATACAGTGGTTGATAACTCAGATTTGACTACTCAAATAAATGATAATCACTTTGAATTTCCTGATTACTTAAATGAAGGGCCTTTCATCAGTCGTAATGACATTAAACAGTCTGAAGAGGATGTTGTGCCAAATGTTCTGCCGGATATATGTCCTTCAGTATCTGCTTTCTTGGGGCCAAAATGCGCTCTTTGGGATTGTTCCAGGCCTGCTCAGGTTTTGTGTCAGGACTATTGCAGTAGTGGTCATGCTCTTTTAGCAAGAAATGAAGGTCTTCCTGGGAACACTCCAGTTTTGCGACCTGGGGGCATTGCTTTGAAGGATGGTTCACTTTTTGCCGCACTAAATGCTAAGACACAGGGGAAGGATGTGGGAATCCCCAATTGTGAAGGGGCTGCTACTCTAAGATCTCCATGGAATGCTCCGGGTATGCCGGAATAGTGGAATACTCTCTTATATTTTTCTATAATCTGTAGAATGGTCTGGAGGGTACCCTAAACCCTAAAGTGGGAATCCCCAATTGTTTGTTGTTATCCTCCAGACCATTCTACAGCATTGCTCACTTCCATCAACCTATTTTTGTATTTTGTTTGTTATGTTTTTCCTATTAGCTAGTCATTTATCGGTTCAGATTGAAGTAAATTATTACTTTATTTTTCACTGACTGGCTATCAGTAATTCAATATTGCAGAGCTATTTGATCTTTCTTTCCTCGAGGGTGAAACGCTTAGGGAGTGGCTCTTTTTTGGTAGGCCTAGAAGGGCCTTTGAGAGTGGAAATAGGAAGCAGAGGTCACTGCCAGACTACAGCGGGCGTGGTTGGCATGAATCAAGAAAGCAGGTGATGAAGGAATTTGGGGGGCAGAAAAGGTCCTATTATATGGATCCACAACCTTCAAGTGATTACGAGTGGCATTTGTTTGAGTATGAGGTCAACAACTCAGACGCCTGTGCACTGTATAGGTTGGAGCTCAAGTTTGGCACGGCAAAGAAAAGTTCCAAAGGAAAAGTATCAAGTGATCCACTGGCTGACCTGCAGAAGAAGATGGGAAGGCTCACTGCTGAGGCTTCTACAGAAGTTGGAAAGAATGGTAAGGGAAAAGCTAGCAAAAAGGCTGATGCGGGCTCTGATAATCAGACGACTTCAACTACCTAAACCCGGAGATGAGTTGGAAATGTTAGGTTAGCTTTGCTCTATAAGTAGACGACAGCATTGAGATTAGAGAATAGAAAGTAAGGAACTGTCTGAAAGGTTGTACCTTCAAAGCCAACTTCGTCTCTGAACTCAAGCCTTCCCTTTGACCTGTGTATCCTATCTGTAACCGAACCCGCGGGAAAGCCTACTGAAGAAGGAAAAGCGACCATATCAACCTTTAGTTTTGTGATCACTTAATCATATCGCCTCTAATATGACTGGCGATTATGGCACTCGGTTGTGAATACTTGCCTGCATGTAAAAAAGGTCTTAACAGCGAAGTGGTCAAGTTGCTGGAGTTTAGTGAAATTTTGTTTGTGTTCTTCGCCAGTGATAGCGTTATTCTTCCTAATACCGGTTTTTCGGTCATGAGGGGGCTAGCACTGTATGTTTAGTTCCTTTCGCTAGAGTGTTTTGATGCTGGCAGGCTCTCAAATTCTGAAAGTTTTTCAACAACTTGTACTGCCCTGCTTGCAAGTACTGCAAACTGGTTTGAGCTGTCTTACATCTTGAGTTAGTTTTACTTTCTGTCTCCAAAACCTGCTCATGCTTAAACTTGTTGCGGTAATTAAGCTTTGTGTTCGCGCCTAATGAAGTCGAATTTAAATTATAAGTAGCTGCAGACAAGAAATTGTTCTCTTTGTGCAAATTAAAAAGAAAACCAAGTTGAATTTAAGAGAGCAGCTCTCCATTAATTATTAGGAAAACTAATAGGAAGGACATAAAAACTTTGAATCTTAACCAAAAGCACCCTAATAACTTTTATTTAATGGTTAAGGCAAGTTAACATCAAACTAGTTCAATTAAATTGGCCCAACCAAAATAATAAATTGAGTTTTCGATTTTGCCCCTGACAGCAACCTTTGGGCTGTTTGTCTCTCTTTCTCCCTTTCTCGATCTATTCTCTAATCTCTCCCTCTCTCTTTCTGGATAAATAAGCGCATGCCATGAAACAATAATGGAGCCTAGCTGGGCGACCAAGATGATGGAATTTTGTTGTTGTTTTCTCCAGGCTAAAAAAATAAATAAAATTGCATGTCCCCAACATGATAGTGGACTTTGGAGCCTTAGATCTTAGGGTTTTTCTTATTTTTGGAATCCCAGATTATTAGTTGTGTGAATTTTAGGATTTGATCATCATTAATTTCAACTTTCAGTTTTTTTTTTTTGGGACCTTCTTCTCCAGGGACTCGACGTGGGGGAAGGTGTTGAACGAGGGTAATGTGGCTGGTTCTAAATGTTGTTGGAGAAGAAGGGGTGGGACCCTTTTTAATTTGTTTTAAATTAGTTTTATATTAAATTGATTAATTATTATTATTTATTTGCCACGTCATAAAAAACGAGGGTAATGTACTCATGTTTAACAATTAAAGTTACTTTATGAGATAATATTGTCATGTTATACACTAGCCTATGTTTTGGTGCTTTTAGTTGATTTCACTATTGAAGTTCTATACCATCTAATTGTTGTTGCTCGGAAGTCCTTTTACAAACATGTATTCTTTCGTTACAAGTTGTTGTCCATGTGCTACTTATGAAGAACATTATAGAGAACATGTGCTACTACAAATGGTGGCACTATTTAGAGAATTGGTGACACTATTTCTAGAAACAGTGACAGAAATAGTGTCATTGTTTCTAGAAATAGTGGTCACCGTTTGTAGAAATAGTGTAACTATTTTTAGAATTAGTGACATTATTTCTTGAAACTGTGACACTATTTCAAGAAACGGTGAGACTATTTCTAGAAACAGTGACATAAACAGTGTCATTGTTTCTAGAAATAGTCCGCATATATATATTAATAAATAGTTATGTGTACTTGTTGAATTTATTTGATTTTTAAAGAAACAGTGACACTATTTCTAGAAATAGTGATATTATTTCTAGAAAGAGTAACATTATTTCCAGAAACTGCACTGTTACAACCCGTCCCAAAATTTATGTGAAATGACCAAAATACCCCTAGGGTCAATGTTGACTTTTGTTGACTTTTCGTGACGACTTCTAAAAATTTATTTCTTTACATATTCTCGACGTACTCGTCGTTACGAACACGTGGACGCAAGCGGAACTCAATTCGGAGTTCAAACGAACGTTTTACGAAGCTTTAAAGTGTAGGGGCATTTTGGTAATTTGCCACCCCGTGTATGGGAATTAGGGTTTTGGGCTGACTGCACAGCAGCCAACCCTCCCCCATTTTCTGCACGTGCAATCTCTTCCTCTTCCTCTCTTTCTCTCCCATATTCTCTCAAAGCCAAAAAAACTGTACCGAGAGCCACCACCCTTGAACGAATCACAAAACCACCAAACCGTCGCCCAAAATTCATACCAACGTGATCCTCTCGTCATTTTGGACGGGACAGTGATCTTGGAATCTTCAAACTCAAACCCGTTCGTTCAAACCGACGTCGGAACGGAATAGGCGAACTGTTCATCGACTTTCTGTACAATCCGGACCAAGGTAAGCCTCGAGACCATTACCATTGGTTTTGTTGTATTGAGTAGGTTCAATTTCATATAAAGTACGTCAAATTTGGTGCAGTATTGAAGGAGAACGGAATTAGGGTTTCCCGAAGCTTTCCGGCCAATTTCAGGCCATCTCCGGCCACTTTTCCGGCCTCAAATAGGTACAAAAATATTCTACTCCTCAATACCTTCAATTTGATATATGGCACGTCAATTTTGGACAAAGAATGAAGAAGATACGAATTTTTGAAGTTTTGGGACATAATCGGTATTTAATTTCCAGATTCCGGCGAACCAGACGGCGGCGGCGGCGGCGCTCCGGCGACCCGGAGAGGAGGAGGAGAGGAATATTCCGTTAACGGTAACCGGAATATTCCTAACGGCGAGTATATTCGTTAAACTTAACGGTGCGCGTCGACGGCGCGTGGGCGCGTGGCGGCGTCGGCGGCGCGTGGGGTGACGTCGGCGGGGCGCGTGGGGCGCGTGACGCGCGTGGGACACGTGCCCCGGCGCGTGCGACACGTGCCGGCGCGTGGTGACACGTGCGGCGGCGTGAAGCCACTCGCGGCGCGTGGCCAGGCGCGTGAAAGGGTTTTCGGCGCGTGTGGGTGCGTCGGGGGTTTCCGGCGCGTGCGGCGCGTGCAGGCGCGTGAGGGGGTTTCCCGGCGCGTGGGTCGGTTTTCCGACCGTTTCCCGGCGCGTGGCGGCGCGTGCGGCGGCGCACGGCGGCGCCGGCGGCGGTGGACGGCGGCGGTAGGGTTTTCGGGCTCCGGAAATCGTTTTTCGAGCCCGTTTTCACTACAATAATATTATTTTTGGGGGATTTTTCTATTAGGCCTAATTTTAATTATTTGTAGGGAAGTTCTAATTTATCCCTTAACTTTAAATAGGTAATTCTTCGGCTCCGCACACCGAGGAGGGCAACACCGAGGGAGATTTCACTCCCGATCACCTGTGAGTGGACTTTTGTTTTAAATAAATGATTTCTATGCTTTGAAATATTTATAATTTGGATATTTATATGATTCTAAATGGTTTTCGAAGCATGATTTTGATTGCGTGACCTTATATAATATATATGGGTATATATATATATTATGAAACTATTTTGAGATATGATATTTCTATGGATAAACTGATATTTGATTATTGGCTTCTATGCATAAATATATTCGATTATATAAGGTTTGGTTATTTATGGTTACTTTAGTAAATGGTTTTGGACTATGATTTCGAGTATGCATTTATGTTGGTATTTGATATATGATTTCCGTTGGGAAATATTATTTTATGCAATTTTAAATATTCGGAAATTATGAAAGGGATATTGCTTATCATATCTATACACATGAGTATGTATGTATGTTTTCAAACACACTAGGTATGCTTTCACTACGTTGTAGTACCGTTCTCATGGCCATAGGACAAGTCTCACATGTTTGGGTCACACGCACTGTACTCCAGGGGTATTGTCCGATAAATACCTTAGTGCAAGCTTGTCTTACGTTTATTGTTGTTTATGGGGAAAAGGCCCCACTGCGTAAGGACTCGGGTGTGACGCGCTGCGGCGCAAGTGCTTACATGTGTGTGGTACTAGGAGTACAAAATAGTGGATAACGTAAAGTGCTTGTACGGTGATTGAGAGGCTGTTCCTCAACCCGTACATGGGTGATCGCGCATATACCCTGTGTTGGTTTTCCCATATTATATATATATATATGTTGACGGAACTATGAACTGTGATTTATGTTATTATACCTTTCGATATGTTTCGTATAACATTAAAGTATCTTTTGAACTATACAACGATGGTATATTTATACTGGTTTTCAAACAGGGGGTTAGTATGTTGAAAAGAGAAAGGTTTGCTAAAACTTTGATTTTTGTCCACTCACACTTTTGTTTTTGCGCCCCCTTCAGGTCTTAGTGACACTGCTTCTGGCGAGGTCGAGGATACGTGGCAGCTCTGATCAGATATCCCAACCATGTAGGGATTTATCTTTATGTTATTCAGTTTCTATAATAATATCCATCCCTGTTATGGATAGAGATTTTAGGAACTTGACTCACTATTTTATTTCCGCTGTTTCAAATTAGTACGCTCTGAACCATATGCATATTGACATTGAATTCCGCAACGTTTATTACAATTTAATTTCGTTTTCAACAAGTGTTGTCATGCATTTAATGGCTTCGTCACTTACGAGTGTCGGCCAGCACGCTCGCACTCGGTATCCACGTGGGTATCGAGGGTGGGGTGTGTAGTGGTCACCATTTGTAGAAATAGTGTCAATTTTTTTTAGAAATAGTGTTGCCATTTGTAGAAATAGTGACACTATTTCTAGAAACAATGTTACTAGTTCTAAAAACTGTGACACTATTTCTAAAAATGGTGACACTAGTTCTAGAAACAGTGACAGAAATAGTGTCATTGTTTCCAGAAATAGTGGTCACTATTTCTACAAATGGTGACCACTATTTCTAAAAAAATAATTTAAGAAAATGTATTATTTTAAAAAAATTAACAAACAATTAATTGGATGGGATATTGCTACTATGTAATTTGATATGCAGTTTGCGTTTTGTTGTTGAATTGTTGATTTTTAAAATTTTTCTGTTCATGTTGCTTCATTATTAAGATGGATTATTTAATACATGAATAATAGAGAGTAGTGATAATTATAACTTGTTTTTGTATTTTTTGAAGAGCCCAATAAAAAATGTTATAATCAGAAGCGTTAGGCTGATCATAAAAAAAAAATTTGTTATGGTCTTTAGAGATTAATGAGTTAATGACACATTTGTAAATAATGAAAGTTTTAATGGTATTTTTTGTAATTAAAAAGTCATAGATTTGGGCTAACAAAGTTTGGATTCTGTCAGGGGTAGATTGAGAAAAAAAATTGTAGCTTGCATGTTGGGTTTTGCTTCCAACATGTGGCCTTTTTTGTTTTTTGTCATGTTGTGGTAGAGTTTGTCCTTTTTATTAAAATTTTTGCTCTTTTCATTAAAAAAAGTTATTAGGATGCTTTTGGTTAAGAAAAAGTTTAAAATTGTCTTTTTCATTAAAGTTCCCATAATTATTTGGTCATCAAATTTACAAATCATCAAAAGTAAAATTGTTTACACTCAAAATTGTCATGTTTATCCCTATTTTGGTCTAAAGCCAAATTATGGCATTATGTGGGGGTTATTGTGAAATTAGGCCAAACTTACACCAAGATATTTTGGGTATTTGCAAGTGGATAGTTAATTAATGTTATCTATCTTTGTGCAAGTGGGATTAGGTTGAGGTGTGTGCATCAAGTTGGGTTGCTTTCACATTGGTTTAGCTCTCTATATAAAGGAAGCAAAGGCAGAGAGCTGAGGACACTCAAATCAACCAATCAAACAAAATTCAGAACATACATGTTCTAAGGAAAGCCAACCTTTCAAACACCAAAGAGGAAAACCTCTCTCTTGAAAGCCAAGAAGTGGCATTCATCAGTTCATACAACCCAGCAACAAGCTTTCATAAGCCTACATAAGGCTTTAAGCAATCATTCACAAAGCTTCGACAACTTGTGTTAAAGCTTTTAGATCAGGAAACCTCCGATCTTAGAATTAGCTCTGCCACTTCTCTCTGTGGTATCGATTAAGCCTGAGAAAGAATCTCATTTAGGCTATTCTCTTCCTCCCAAATAGTCGATGGCTTTGTCGATGGCCAAAGCCACTTCGATGGCTTTGTCGATGGCTAAAGCCAATCCGATGGCTTAGTCGATGGCTTTGTCGATGGCCAAAGCCATTCGATGGCTTGTCGATGGCCAAAGCCAATCCGTTCGATGGCTTTGTCGATGGCCAAAGCTACTTCGATGGCTTCAGAAATGATGGCCAAAGCCAACTGGCTTAGTCGATGGCTTTGTCGATGGCCAAAGCCACTTCGATGGCTTTGTCGATGGCCAAAGCCACTTCGATGGCTTTGTCGATGGCCAAAGCCACTTCGATGGCTTTGTCGATGGCCAAAGCTAACTGATGGCTTCAGAGGATGGCTTTTCTTTAGCCGATGGCCAAAGAGCCACTTCGATGGCTTTGTCGATGGCCAAAGCCAATCCGATGGCTTTGTCGATGGCTTTGTCTCCAATCCGATGGGTATAAAAGCCACTTCGATGGCTTTATATGCAATCCAACCACACTTTGGTTGATGTTTACAGCTTTGTTTACTTATTGTATCTACTTATTCGTAAACTTTCAATTCAGTTTATATATGTTTACTTTGATGCAAACTGTATTTTCTTTATTTACTGCTTACTGTCTTTATTATTAAACGCATTCAGATTGAATATAACCAGTTTATATCCAATCTATATTTCAAACACATAAGCCTTGTCATATATCTCTACATAACAATTCAAGTCCTTAACAGGCAAGGCAAATAAAGAACCTAAGTTGAGCCTCTCACTTAAAGGCACAATCTTTTGGTTATAAGTCAAATAGCGCAATCTCAAATCACGCACATACACCGTCTGCTAGCGGTACCTAGTAGTGGCATGCTCGCAATCTCCCAATCAGTGTTCATATAAATCACTAGGCCTACAACTAAGCGCCGTGTGAATTTATTTGTCGAACAAAAATTACTGGAAAAACGGAGTCAGTTCATCGATAATTTTACATGATCACCCAGAACAAAACACAAACGAAGAACTATTCAAGTAGCTGCTTCCGAATAATGGTTGGTCGACCGCATTGTTGAAGGCACTTGGATGATAAGCTTCCTCTACTCCTCCATCAGCAAATATAAAATCCCTGTAGAAACTTGGATTCAGAGGCTCCTCTTGTTGGGTTTCAGCAAGCCAATATTGCTCTAATAAACTTGGATCCCAAGCTTTCTCTTCTACGGTTCCATCTTCAGCAATCCCAGATGATGCTGGCAAAGACAATTCTCCGGTTTCAGGAATTAACTCCTCTAACATATTTGGATTCAAAGCTTGATCTTCCACTGCTCCATCGGCAACGACGACGGTGGAAGAAGCTTCTGGCAAAAGCACTTCCTCTTCTACTGAAGCCAATATTTCTTCTAATTCGGCAACAGTGATGGTCAATCTTGGATCATTATCATCATAATCATAATCAACATCATCACCGACCGTAAACTCATTCATCTCATGTTCAGAAACCACAAGATTACTAGTTAGACAAGAATTGCCTTGTCGTCCTTCCTCCTCTACAGCATTGATCAGATTCACATTTTGTTTTGATCCCGCTTCTTGACCATCATCTCTTTCGATCTCTTCATTTGCGCGCTTCTTCTTCTTCCTCTTCTTCGAAGTGGTCACTTGATCCTTTGATGATGATGAAGTCGGACACTTTCTCTTGTTAATGCCGTTCTTCTTCGAAGTGGTCACTTGATCCTTTGATGATGATGAAGTCGGACACTTTCTCTTGTTAATGCCGTTCTTCTTCGAAGTGGTCACTTGATCATCCTCTGATGATGATGAAGTCGGATGCTTTCTCTTGTTAACGCCGTTCTTCCTCAACCGACAAAGCACGTAATCAAAATCGTAACTTGTATGGCTGTTGCGCTTCCTTGGAGCCGCAAAGAGACTGTATTCGTCCAGTAACCACCCCCCGTGGTCCTCTGAGTCTACATTCTTGTAGCAGAAGGCTCTCTTCAGTCCAATACAGGTAGGGTTTCCGTCAGTTTTGCTAATCCATGCGGGGACTGCCTTGCCATCCCATTTACCTCCGCTTCTTCCCATCTTTCGAGCCATGTGGGAACCCTCGGGATTTAATTTCGTGAGCTCAGAGATGAAATACAAGGCGGGTTGATCAGCAGCAGCAAGTTGAAGCGCTCCTCCTCCTCCTCCTCCAAAGGCCTCCCAGATCTCAGAGGGTTCTGAGTGGTTGCCGAAGAGGTTGCACCTGTGGATGATGGTGTTGTGCGGCGGCGGGGGAAGTAGCCGTGGTGTCTCTATCAAAAAGTTGCGGAGGAAGCGATCGATGAGTTCTTGATCGGTGGGTTTGAAGCGGAAACCGGTCGGGACAAGGGAATGATTGATCTCCATTAACGCCAGAGTGGTGAAGTGGGTTTGTGTTGTTGTTGTGGTTTTTGATGGGACGATTAGGGAGGGCGTTGTTTGGGTATTTATAGAACAATCTCCTAAAGCTATAGAGAGAGAGAGAGAGAGAGAGAGAGAGAGAGAGAGAGAGAGAGAGAGAGAGTTGATCGGACAAAAGCAAGAGAGCAAAGAGTGAGTGGGTATATTTATGGACAGATATAGAGAGGGGGAGTGCCAGTGTAGTTGCTTGGAGGGTAAGTAAGAAATTGGAAACCCTAAGTCGAGTCCTCCTGATTGTATTAGGAAATTGAGAGAATCCCAAATTTAGTAGGACTAGGACTCTCTCGTCATTTTTGTTAAGTTTCAGAGCCGTTAGTTATTTCAAGCACGTGTTTAATTTTCAAATTTTGCTAATTATTTTAATTCCGAAAAATTGTATATGCTCGCTCGCTCGCTCTGCTTTCTCAATCCTCTCTCTCCTCTTTCTCTGTGCATGTCTGAGATATTCCTCTCCGCCACTCCCGTCGGCTTCTTTGTCCTCAGAAGCCTCAAATCCGACGGCCCCAAATTGGAACCACCGCAAGACGGTCTAAATGCGCGCTTGATAATGAAGGGCCTTTCATCAGTCGTAATGACATTAAACAGTCGGAAGAGGATGCTGTGCCAAATGTTCTGCCGGATATAAATCCTTCAGTATCTGCTTTCTTGGGGCCAAAATGTGCTCTTTGGGATTGTTCCAGGCCTGCTCAGGTTTTGTGTCAGGACTATTGCAGTAGCGGTAATGCTCTTTTAGCAAGAAATGAAGGTCTTCCTGGGAACACTCCAGTTTTGCGACCCAGGGGCATTGCTTTGAAGGATGGTTCACTTTTTGCCACACTAAATGCTAAGACACAGGGGAAGGATGTGGGAATCCCCAATTGTGAAGGGGCTGCTACTCTAACATCTCCATGGAATGCTCCGGGTATGCCGGAATACTCTCTTATATTTTTCAAGTATATATATATATATATATAAAACGTAGATCACAAGTATCCGAGTTACAAACAACGCAGTTTGGAATGTTAACTTCAACTACTATGTCTTTATTTAACCGTTTTTCCATGGATTCTCAATTGGAACTATGAAGTTATTTCAGGAGAAATCCACCGAGTAAGATCAGTCAAATGGTGGGATAGATTCAACCAAGAAAGAATCATCAGCCAAGTCATTAAGGAATTCCCACTCACTACAGTCAGCTCAGCGCCCATTGTGCCTTCCCGACCGTCAAAGTTACCAGAACCAACTTCATCATCCCAGCACTTAGAGGATATTAGTCCATCATCCTCAACAAGAGGCGCAGCAAGATCCACTAAGTAAACAAAGTCCATTCCCATGACCAGAGATAAAGCATCCCAGCTCAAAGATCTTGCCCAACAGTTACTAGTTGAAGCAACGACATTACACACAGAAGATGAAGACGAAGTTTTTTCGGATTCAGACAAGTCAGACGCTTCAACACAACAACCAGTCAACCAAACTGCCAGGTGAGCAGATTACCAAGACTCACAAGATCCATATGAGAAAAAGAACATAAATTCACCATGTGAAGAAACAGTAAGAGACAAGCAACTGTTCAGCAACAGTGAAAGCAGAAGTAATCCAACAATGAAAGACAAACCGAAAGCAAATAGTAAAAGCAAAACATGATTCAACAGTAAAAGGTAGCACTCACTGAAAAGCAAAAGCTAGTCATGATGAAAGGCACATTATTATGCTTCCTTTCAGCATCTTTCCTCGGCTATAAGAAGAGCATTCGAAGTCATTTGAAGGGAGAGCCTTTTAAGCAGAGAGCTAATTCAGAGGAACAATACCCTGTTTAGCTTCTCACCAGTCATTCATAAAATTAAACACCTTATATTTAGTAATATCCAGAGGATGCCTGCAAGCTCCACATATCATTTCATTCATCATCAGTCATTTGATTGTTAACTCAAACAACAGTCAACTTTTGTAAGTTTCAATTATTTTCAATAAAGAAGTAATTTCAAAAATATTTGCATTTCATTATTTTCATTATGTAATTTTTGAATACTTTTACACCTAGTCAAGTTATACAATTTTTAAATATTCTTACGCCCAGTCAATTTCTTGATTATCTCAAAGTCAATACTGACATCTCTTATATCCAATTCTTTTTAGTAACTTACTCAACATTTGAATATTTGATCTTTGATCCTACTAATCCAACCAGTTATTCAGCTCAAGTGGTTCTTGCCTTTTGGGATTATTTGGAATCCAGTTCTACTCAGTAAAATCTCTGATAAGTAAGTAATTAAAGGGACTTCCGCCCTTATTTGGTATCAGAGCCAAGTGAGTGGTCAGTCAATTAGTTTCTCAGTAATTTATTCATCTGTTTATTAAAAAAAAGTTTCATTCCAATTATTTTTATCTGATTAACCCTTTTCGTGAAAGTATTTATCTCTCAACCCAAACAGTAAGGCGTGGTCCAAACAATAAGTCTGTAGGAGTCGGCCTAAGCGGAGCGCATGAGCGGAGAGAGAGAGACGCATAGAAACGAAGAGAGTAAAACCAGGTAAAGTTATTGTGTCTAGAACTTTGAGTTAGTTAACAATGAGTAGATTATTTAGATCTAATTCAACTGCCAGCAGTAGCTCTAGTAATACAATGAGTAGGATACCCGACATAGTTAACGAAGAACAAAAGTTAGATTTTAGTACCGAAGGGTCATTCAGTGACTGGAATATCCCTAGGATATCCAGTAAGTCAATTTACAAAAAAATGGTCAGTAGCTTCATTCCGAAGTGAACATCATGTCAAAACGGTAGAAAAGGCTTATGCCTTGAGTAAAGAACACGAAACTTGTCAGTTATTCACACCTAAACAAGTTAAGTCACATAGAAAGGACATTCACAACTATATCCATATTGGATTAGTTCAAATCGCAGTAAAACCATTAACAAGAAAATGTCTCAACACCTCAATATTGTTATGTCTCAGAGACGCCCGATTCACTAACTTTAGTGATAGTGTCCTCGGGATGATTGAGTCAAGTTTATACAACAAGCCAATCCACTTTGATTGTTTCCCGAATCTCACAGTCAGTCTTTCAGATCCTCACATGCTGAAAGCACTCACACTAAACATCAAAACTTCAGGATATCAAGTTCTTGATGGAGTTCAACCACTAGCACTAGTCTATAGAATTTACTGCAAAGTAACAGGTACAAACATGAACTTTCAAGCTCTAATATAAAGTCTTAGAGACCACACACTCTTGATTCAAACAAATCAAGAGAACTCCGCGTACTATCAAATGGTCAGATATCTCAGTCAAGTGTTAGTCTACCAACCAGGAAGTCAAGTGTTAGTCTACACGAGTTATCTCAGTCAAATAGGTTTATTGATAAAGAAAGAAATTCTTTTTTTGGATCTACATCGGCTTCGATGATAGTTCCAGATCAAGATTTAATCAACTCTTTAATCAATAAAAAGTCAAAGGAAACAACCTCAGTGACCACACAACAAGAACTGATTAACGATTTGATCAATATAAAGATCAATTCAGTTAAGACAGATTCTCAAGTCACACACCCACATTACCAAACACAAGAACAAAAGTCTCCAACAGCTTCAGACTTTGAAGCAACACAAGTTAATCAACAGTTATTAGTCTTAAATAAACCATTCCAAATCAATTGGAAACGGTTAAATAAAGACATAGTAGCTGAAGTTCACATTCCTAGAAAAGAAACCTTCAGGAACAAATACAATGTCGAACAAAAAGAAGACATTTACAGTAACTGGAAACAGTTCATGGAGTTACACAAATTTGAAGTATTTTTCTTTGAATATGTTGAAAAATATTATGAATCTGACAAAAAACTTGAAGTAATCACGAAAGAAAATTGGGTCAAACAGGATAAAACAGTAGTCTCATCCAGCCACCCTCCTCAAGAAACAATAGTAATTACGACGTCCAATACACAGATACTGGCTTCGCCATTCAAACTTCCGAAGGAAGACAATGGCCTAAAACCAGTCATCATACAGAACAACTACATCAACCAAAGCGGGCACACGATAGGTAAACAATTAGACAAAATAGAAGTCAAAATAGCTAGAATTTCGCTGCCCAAGTTAGCAGTTAAAGAAAAACCATTAGTAAGTTTCCCAGACGCTACTTCTAGTAAAACCACAACCTTACAGGTTGCCTCCACTAGTCAAAAAATTGATCACATGTTACACGAGTTAAAACTTGAAACAACAGTTAATGTTTGCAACATGATTTAGAAATTCAGTCACAAACTATTTCTGATTCAGACCTAGATAGTGAAACTAATTCAATCCAAAAGATTGAAGAAGCATTTCAAAATCTTGAGTTAAAAGGAATCACAAATAGAAAATTTAATCCAACAAGTCTTACCAAGAATTGGTATCCAAGGCTAACACCTCCGGATATTCAATTTGAGGAAAGAAATTTCAAGAGTCAATTTTCAGTTTCATCCGATAAGTTGTATGAATGGAACATTGATGGATTATCAGAACAAGAGTTACTAAACAAGTTAAAACACATGTCTATGGTTGCTAATAATTACATTACCAACCATAATATCAGTCAAACACAGGTCGTTGATCTGTTAGTCACATTGTTCACAGAGATGCTTCATTCATGGTGGGAAAAACATCTCACAGAACTCTCCAAGAACGAAATTAGAAATGCAGTAAAAAAGGATGAAGAAGGTATTCTTATTTTCAATGAGAACATCGGGAGAGGAATTCCTGACACAGTAAACACTTTATTTTTTACAATTATAGAACACTTTATAGGTACACCAAGTAACGTTACTTCAAGAATTCACAATCAACTCAGTAATTTACGATGTCCAACTCTTAGTGACTTTCGTTGGTATAAAGACGTATTCATGTCTAGAGTTATGTTACGAGAAGATAGTAACTAACCATTTTGGAAAAAAAAATCATAAATGGTTTGCCAAATCTTTTCGCACATAAAGTTAGACAAGTATTAGTCAATGAAGATGGCATCAACCATGTCAAACCCTTACTTATGGAAATATTATTAATATTATCCAGAAGGAAGGTTTGAAAATGTTTATTGATATGAAAATTACCAAACAAGTCAACAGAGATAAGCCAATTGCAAAATACGAGTTAGGTACTTTCTGTGAACAATATGGGTTACCAGAACCAACTTCATCATCCCAGCACTTAGAGGATATTAGTCCATCATCCTCAACAAGAGGCGCAACAAGATCCACTAAGTCAACAAAGTCCATTCCCATGACCAGAGATAAAGCTTCCCAGCTAAAAGATCTCGCCCAACAGTTACTAGTCGAAGCAGCGACATTACACACAGAAGATGAAGACGAAGTTTTTTCGGATTCAGACAAGTCAGACGCTTCAACACAACAACCAGTCAACCAAATTGTCAGGTGAGCAGATTACCAAGACTCACAAGATCCATATGAGTAAAAGAACATAAATTCACCATGTGAAGAAATAGTAAATGACAAGCAACTGTTCAGCAACAGTGAAAGCAGAAGTAATCCAACAGTGAAAGACAAACCGAAAGCAAACAGTAAAAGCAAAACATGATTCAACAGTAAAAGGTAGCATTCACTGAAAAGCAAAAGCTAGTCATGATGAAAGGCAAATTATTATGATTCCTGTCAGCATCTTTCCTCTGCTACAAGAAGAGCATTTGAAGTCATTTGAAGGGAGAGCCTTTTAAGCAGAGAGCTAATTTAGAGGAACAATACCTTGTTTAGCTTCTCACCAGTCATTCATAAAATTAAACACTTTATATTTAGTAATATCCAGAGTATGCCTGTGAGGTCCACATATCATTTCTTTCATCACCAGTCATTTGATTGTTAACTCAAACAACAATCAACTTTTGATAAGGGCTAGTTAAGGCTTGTTGATAACTGGATTGGTAATTGGGCCTGTAGTTTCTTACAGTAGAACCCAAAGGTGTGAACCTATTGGTCATGGCTAGGGCTCATGAAGGTGTTGGATTGACTGTGGAGTCTGGGCTTAACTTCTTTTTTACTGGTGGTAGTGTGGCAGGAAGTTTCCTTCTGTCCGCCATGTTTTCCCTGCAAAAATTCTTGGGTTAGAAAATCCGAGATGCAGTTATGTATGCCTTTGATGTATTCGATTTCAAAATAAAAAATGCTTAAGATTGACTGCCAACGTGCGAAAATCTGTTTAGATGCAATGTTTTGAACATCTTTTTTCAAAACGTGTTTTGCTGACTTGCAATCGACTCTTACTAAAAAAGTTTAATTTAATAAATCATCTTGAAATTTACTAATACATAATACAATAGATAAAATCTCCTTTTTAATAGTACTATAGTTATTTTGTGCCGAATTCCAAACGCCAGAATGAAAACCGACAATTTGTTCGGGAGACCCAGATGAAGTTGACTGTTTTAGAATACCACTGAAGCCAATTTCGGAGGCGTCTGTTTCAACGATTTTGAATGACTCTGGTGTTGGAGTGCCAAGGCATGGAAGTATCTTAACATGGAGTTTAATATGTTTGACTATTGAAGTATGTTGTCTTGACCAAGGAGAAGGTGACTCTTTTAACCTGTCAAACAAAAGTTTACATTGTTGTCGAAGGTTAGGATAAAATTTAGCTACGTAATTTACGGAGCCTAAAAAGCGTTGTAACTAGTTTTTATCTGTGATTTCGTCTGGGAATTTATATGCAAATTGAATTACTCGATCTATCGGTTGGATAGTTAACTGAAAAATATTGTAACCTAAGAAACGAACTCTTGACTGAAATAACTTAATTTTAGTTGTAGAAACAACTAAACCGTTTGACTTAATGATCTTGGAAAACATATGAAGATGCTTCTAGTGTTCATCAATTGACTCAGAGTAAACTAGAACATCATCAATATAGACAACTGTGAAATGACTATATTGATTGAATATTTCGTTCATCATATTCTGAAATTCACTTGGTGCATTCTTAAGCCCAAAGGGCATGATGCTCCACTCATAGTGACCGAAAGGAGTGACAGATGCAGTCTTGTATTTTTCATCCTTATGAACTTGAATTTGCCAAAATCCAGATTTCATATCGAATTTACTAAAAATTACTGCTTGACTAAGACGTTTAATTAAATCGCATTTATTGGGAATTGGATACCGAATCCATTCCAAAACCTCGTTGAGGGGTTTGTAAATGACTAATCTTGGGACACCTCTTTCTAGTTCAGCGTTCTTCTGAACATAAAAAGCAGGGCAAGACCAAGACGACTTACTCTTTCTAATAATTCCTTTGCTAAGAAGGTCATGGATTTCGTTTTTACAAAATTTCATAATCTCGTGACTCATTTGGATAGGATGTGCCTTAGTAGGTATTCTATTTTCACTAAAATCCTTAATGTAAGGTAATTTGACTATGTGTTGTTTCCGATGCCAAAAAGCATTGGGTATGTCAGAACAAATTTCTTTGACTAATTTTCCTTGAAAACTTGCAATGCTGTCTAATAAAGATTTACTGGAAAGTTGTTCAATTCTTTTGTAATTGATTTCTTCTTTGAGAAGTCGAATTTGCTGTGACTTTTGAATAATTAAATTAACTGTTTTTGAAATACTTTCATTTTGTAAAATCTTTAATTTTTTGAAATCTGTTTTAGTGCATAATTCAAATTTGACTTTTTGACCTAGCATGCGAGTAGAAATGCAATTATGATGCACCTTAAAAGGATATAATAATGCAATGAAGGGTAATCCTAATATAACTGGATCAGAAATATTTTTGATTAAAACAAAAGGAGTTTTAATCCAAACTGAGTTCTGACAAACATGTGCCTTTGGAATTTTGTACTTTAACTGCATAGGTGACTGATTCACTGCACTAAGAACTTCGTTTGACTTATGAAAATATTTAGTGGGGATTAAACCTTCTTGAATGCAATTTAAGTCGACGCATGAATCAATCAAAGCGATTGTTTCAAGTTGAAAATCCTCAATAATTATTTTCACTTTAGAATACCATTTCTGGATTCTAATTTTCTGAAGTAGTCCTAAGACTAAATCGTGTGTTGACTTCTGTGACTTAGACTCAAAATTTGAACTGGACGAAGTGTCTGGTTCTTCTTCTGGGGTAACATGTTTCTTACTCTTAATAGCTTGTGTCTGAAGGTGACTAAGGTGTGATTTAATTTCTACATTTTCTTACTTTAACAAACTAATTTCGTCTTTGATTTTATTTACTTCTCTCTGTAAGTCTCTAACTGTGACTTCTTTCTTTGGTTTACTAAACCGTTCTAAGGTCGAACTGAGACAAATTTTTGGATTTGTCTGTGCCTGACTCGTGCTGGTTTCTTCCTAGGTGACTAACTTCTTAAGTTTCCTAAGGTAAAGTTGCTTTAACTCAGGGTCATCTATTTTACTAATTAACTCACTACGAAGATCTTCCTGTTCTTCTTGTTTACTAATTACTAATATGGTTTTACAGCATACATCAGTACATCCTAATTTGACTTTGGGTGAGGATGGTGCTGTGGAAGGTTGACTAGAGGATGAACTATAATCTGAATTTTCTTCAGATCGACTGGGATCAGTGTCTCTTAACTCTAGAACCTGGATTAACTGATTTTTCTCTTCCTCAGAGATTTTCAGTTGACTAATGGTTTTCTTAACTCTACACTTGTTGGCATAATGCCCGAACTTACTGCACTTATAACACTTTCCTTTTTGATCAATGTTTTTGTACTAAAATCTATTGCATCGTTTGTAACTCGGATACTTGTGATCTACGTTTTTCTTTTTACTAGGTGGAGCAATCGGGGGCAACCCATATTGTTCATAGAAAGTACCTAACTCGTATTTTGCGATTGACTTATCTCTGTTGACTTGTTTGGTAATTTTTATATCAATACACATTTTCAAACCTTCTTTCTGGATAATATTAATAATATTTCCATAAGTAAGGGTTTGATATGGTATGATACCATCTTCATTGACTAATACTTGTCTATTTTTATGTGCGAAAAGATTTGGCAAACCATTTATGAATTTTTCTTTCCAAAATGGTTAGTTACTGTCTTCTCATAACATAACTCTAGACATGAATACGTCTTTATACCAACGAAAGTCACTGAGAGTTGGACATCGTAAATTACTAAGTTGATCGTGAATTCTAGAAGTAATGTTACTTGGTGTACCTATAAAGTGTTCTATAATTGTAAAAAATAAAATGTTTACTGTGTCAGGAATCCCTCTTCCGATGTTCTCATCGAAAATGGGAATACCTTCTTTGTCTTTCTTAACTGTGTTTCTAATTTTGTTTTTGGAGAGCTCTATGAGATGTTTCTCCCACCAGAAATGAAGCATTCATTTGAACCCTGTGACTAATAGATCAACGACCTATGTTTGACTAAGGTTATGATTGGTAATATAACTATTAGCAACCATAGACATGTGTTGTAACTTGTTTAGTACCTCTTGTTTTGATAATCCATCAATATTCCATTCATACAATTTATCAGATGAAACCGAAAATTGACTTTGGAAATTTCTTTCCTCAAATTGAATATCATGAGGTGTTAGCCTCGGATACCAATTTTTGGTAAGACTTGTTGGATTAACTTTTCTATTTGTGATTCGTTTTAACTCAAGATTTTGAAATGCTTCTTCAATCTTTTGGATTGAATTAGTTTCACTATCTTGGTCTGAATCAGAAATAGTTTGTGACTAGGTTTCTAAGTCATGTTGTAAAACATTAACTGTTTTTTCAAGTTTTAACTCTTGTAACATTTGATCTATTTTTTTACTAGTGGAGGTAACCTGTAAGGTTGTGGTTTTACTAGAAGTAGCGTATGGGAAACTAATTAATGGTTTTTCTTTGACTGCTATCTTAGGCTGGGAAATTCTATCTATTTTGACTTCTATTTTGTCTAAATGTTTGCCTATCGTGTGCAGACTTTGGTTGGTGTAGTTGTTCTGTTCGATAACTGGTTTTAGGCCACTGTCTTCCTTCGAAAGTTTGAATGGCAAAGCTAGTATTTGTGTATTAGACGTCGTAATTACTATCGTTTCTTGAGGAGGGTGACTGGATGAGACTACTGTCTTATCCTATTTGACCCAATTTTCCTTTGTGATTACTTCGAGTTTTTTGTCAGATTCATAATATTTTTCAACATAATCGAAGAAAAATACTTCAAATCATTGTAACTCCATAAACTGTTTCCAGTTACTGTCAATGTCTTCTTTTTGTTCGACATTGTACTTGTTCCTGAAGGAAAATCGATCAAGATATAATATATATATATTAATTTAAAATTTTATAAAGTATTTTTTTTTTTTAGGTTTCTCTTCTAGAAATGTTAACTTCAGCTACTATGTCTTTATTTAACCATTTCCAATTAATTTGGAATGATTTATTTAAGACTAATAATTGATGATTAACTTGGGTTGCTTTAAAGTCTGAAGCTATTGGAGAAGTTTGTTCTCCTGGATCGTGAGTTTGGTATTGTGGATGTGTGACTTGAGAATCTGTCTTAACTGAATTGATCTTTATATTGATCAATTCGTTAATCAGTTCTTGTTGTGTGGTTACTGAGGTTGTTTTGTTTGACTTTTTATTGATTAGAGAGTTGATTAAATCTTGATCTCGAACTATCATTGAAGCCGATGTAGATCCAGAAAAAGAATTTCTTTCTCTATCAATAAACCTATTTGACTGAGATAACTCGTGTAGACTAACATTTGACTTCCTGGTTGGTGGATTAAAATTAATCCTAACCATTCCATCAAAGTATTGTTCTATGTTATCTAAGTTGTTTTGGAGATTTACCAGTTTACTTTCATTGATTAAACACCAATCTGAGGGTAGATTGATATCTGACCATTTGATAGTACGCGGTATTTTAATGTTTGCGTTCTCTTGATTTGTTTGAATCAAGAGTGTGTGGTCTCTAGGACATTTTACTAGAGCTTGAAAGTTCATGTTTGTGCCTGTTACTTTGTAGTAAATTCTATAGACTAGTGCTAGTGGTTGAACTCCTTCAAGGACTTGGTATCCTGAAGTTTTGATATTTAATGTGAGTGCTTTCAGCATTTAAGGATCTGAAAGACTAACTGTGAGATCCGAGAAATAATCGAAGTGGATTGGCCCGTTGTATAAACTTGACTCAATCATCCAAAGAACACTATCACTAAAGTTAGTGAATCGTGTGTCTTTGAGACATAGCAATATTGAGGTGTTAAGACCTCTTCTTGTTAATGGTGTTACTGCGATTTGAACTAATCCAATACGGATACAGTTATGACCGTCCTTTCTGTGTGACTTAACTTGTTCAGGTGTGAATAACTGACAAGTTTCGTGTTCTTTACTCAAGGTATAAGCATTTTCTACCGTCTTAACATGATGTTCACTTCGAAATGAAGCTGCTGACCATTTTTTCTTGTAAATTGACTTACTGAATATCCTAGGGATATTCCAGTCACTAAATGACTCTTCGGTACTAAAATCTAACTTTTGTTCTTCGTTAACTATGTAGGGTATCCTACTCATTGTGTTACTAGAGCTAGTGCTGGCAGTCGAATTAGATCTAAATAATCTACTCATTGTTTACTAACTTAAAGTTCTAGACACAGTAACTTTACCTGGATTTACTCTCTTCGTTTCTATCCGTCTCTCTCTCTCCACTCATGCGCTCTGCTCAGGTCGACTCCTACAGACTTATTGTTTGGACCACGCCTTACTGCTTGGCTTGAAAGATAAACACTTTCACGAAAAGGGTTAATCAGATAAAAATAACTGGAATATAACTTCTTGTTAATAAACAAATAAATAAATTACTGAGAAACTAATTTGATTAACCACTCACTTGGCTTTGATACTAAATGAGGGTGGAAGTCCCTTTAATTACTTACTTATAAGAGATTTTACTGAGTAGAACTGGATTCCAAATAATCCCAAAAGGCAAGAACCACTTGAGCTGAAACCGGTTGGATTAGTAGGATCAAAGATCAAATATTCAAATGCTGAGTAAATTACTAAAAAGAATTGGATATAAGAGATGTTAGTATTGACTTTGAATTTGAGATAATCAAGAAATTGACTGGGCGTAAGAATATTCAAAAACTGTATAACTTGACTAGGTGTAAAACTATTCAAAAATTGCATGATGAAAATAATGAAATGCAAATATTTTTGAAATTACTTCTTTATTGAAAATAATTGAAACTTACAAAAGTTGACTGTTGTTTGAGTTAACAATCAAATGACTGGTGATGATTGAAATGATATGTAGAGCTCGCAGGCATCCTCTGGATATTACTAAATATAAAGTGTTTAATTTTATGAATGACTGGTGAGAAGCTAAACAGGGTATTGTTCCTCTAAATTAGCTCTCTGCCTAAAAGGCTCTCCCTTCAAATGACTTCGAATGCTCTTCTTATAGCCGAGGAAAGATGTTGAAAGGAAGCATAATAATTTGCCTTTCATCATGACTAGCTTTTTCTTTTCAGTGAGTGCTACCTTTTACTGTTGAATCATGCTTTGCTTTTACTGTTTGCTTTCGGTTTGTCTTTCACTGTTGGATTACTCCTGCTTTCACTGTTGTTGAATAGTTGCTTGTCTCTTACTGTTTCTTCACATGGTGAATTTATGTTCTTTTACTCATATGGATCTTGTGAGTCTTGGTAATCTGCCCACCAGGCAGTTTGGTTGACTGGTTGTTGTGTTGAAACTTCTGACTTGTCTGAATAGTCAATTTTCGGTTTCATCCGATAAATTGTATGAATGGAATATTGATGGATTATTAGAACAAGAGTTACTAAACATATATATATATACACACACATACTAGCTTGTTTGTTGTTATGCTCCAGACCATTCTACAGCATTGCTCACTTCCATCAACCTATTTTTATTTTTGTTTGTTATGTTTTTCCTATTAGCTAGTCATTTATCGGTTCAGATTGAAGTAAATTATTACTTTATTTTTCACTGACTGGCTATCAATAATTCAATATTGCAGAGCTATTTGATCTTTCTTTCCTCGAGGGTGAAACGCTTAGGGAGCGGCTCTTTTTTGGTAGGCCTAGAAGAGCCTTTGAGAGTGGAAACAGGAAGCAGAGGTCACTGCCAGACTACAGCGGGCGTGGTTGGCATGAATCAAGAAGCAGGAGATGAAGGAATTTGGGGGGCAGAAAAGGTCCTATTATATGGATCCACAACCTTCAAGCGATTACGAGTGGCATTTGTTTGAGTATGAGGTCAACAACTCAGACGCCTGTGCACTGTATAGGTTGGAGCTCAAGTTTGGCACGGCAAAGAAAAGTTCCAAAGGAAAAGTATCAAGCGATCCGCTGGCTGACCTGCAGAAGTTGGAAAGAATGGCAAGGGAAAAGCTAGCAAAAAGGCACAAAAATAATAGGTTTTGGATCAACCTGTTAAGATAACGGGTATAACACGTAAACGACACGAACACGATCTGTTTGCCAGGTCTAGACACTATGTAGTATTTGAAAGACAAATGTACTTTTATGTTTTGAAGTAATATTTATGTGACAATGTGGTATATGAATACTACATGTCTAGTAATTTAATATGACGTTTTTCATTTGATTATTTATTAAAGTAAAATATGACAATGAGAGTGAAGTTCCAACTACACCTTAAGTTCCTAGCCATATGTAGTGAACCTACTAACTCTTATTTTTCCCATTTTTAGAAAATTCTTATAATCAGTTTAAGTGATTTTAATCCTTTTTATTTCATGTTCATTGATCTATTGTAAATAGGAGTCCAACTTTGTAATTATATAGAGTAGAATACACTGATCAATGAGTCAAGATTTTTGAACCTAGAACTAAATTCTTCTCCTGCAACTATCACTTTTCCAAAACCTGGTGCAAATTCTATAAAATATACTTCCCTTAACAAGACACGATCCGTTAAGATAACAAATATTACACGAAAACAACATGAACACGGCAAATACAACCCGTTTTCGAGGCCTACTAAAAATGATGCTTTTTTGTTTTTGAAGTTCAAAAGCCAGCAGATTTATCATTACATTATTTTGGAGTTGATGCCATCAATACACAATTTAGATATAAAATGGCATACATACACACAGGCTTACTTACCACAAGTACTAGACGAGAATACTTGGGGGGCTCAAGAAATCTTTTTCTTCAATTCAACGTGAGGGATGAGGGATTTTGGGAGAAACCGCGACTTGTGCTAGTGCTGCTCAACCGAACACCACGAATTTGAATCGATCCAGTTAAAGGCTATAGGACTCAGAAAAGCGTCAGGGATGCCAAAGGAACTGACCAAAGCAAGTGCATGCGGCCGCACTTCACCACAGAGTCTGCTTACTTCTTTCCTCACCGCAGCAACGTTGTCGGTTGATAAGTAGCCATATCGGAGGAATGCCGCGTCTTCTTCCAAGCAAATCAATGCGTACATCGACCTCAACAGAGCCAAGACATTCTGCAATGAAACAAATATTCATAGATTCTCAAAATCGATGTAGGCACAATCGAGGTTATTAAGAAACATTCCAGATTGGAAACTGTTCCAATCTTCATTATAGGCAGTCTACTAAACAACTCGAACATTCAGTATTCCGGAAACTCAATCTTCATGCAGAAAAAAAACCCGGACATAAAGTCCGATGGAACATGAGGGACGATTTTTTGACTCACAGAAGCAAAGAAAAACCCTGAGTTTATATCCGATTACTGCAGTCATATGCTAAACTACAATCCATACTGCACTAATAACCAAAAATAATAATAAAACAGCACTTTCAGATCATAGGACTAAGTTATCAAGTGTCATGTTCGAAAATGTCAAAAGCAGTTGCTAAGAATTACCTTTAATGAACCAGCAGGTAGTGCTGCCTCAGCATCTATGAAGGTTTGCAATATTGCTCGATCTGCGAAAGCTCTGCCCAGGTCCTCGGCAAGCTGATAACTCTGGGACAGGAAAGGGTGAAGAACAATGAGAGAGTTCTAGAGAGAGGCAGCGAGAGAAGTTTTAGTGAAGAGAAGACGATTCTTACCAAAATGACTGAGTACTCTTTGCTTTCTCCCTGTTTTTGACGCTGTGACACTTCCAAAGCAAATCTGTTCAATAGATCTCGCTCTCTTAAGCAGAACGCGTCCATCTAATGTAGACAACTAGTGAGAATACTTAAACATGACTAATCTTAAAAAGCAATGCAATAATGCATCTAATAGGATTTAATCAGAAACCAGTGGATCGATCAACCTGGAATTGGCTACACTGGAGGGTAGAACTTGTAAGCTGAGATGGAATGACAGGGCAAGGTTTATTCATATGCTCTAGTCCCAAAGCTTTAAATGGTTTGCCTTTCTTCCGAGCTGCTATATACTCTGCAAGCAGTGCTTTGCTGACCTGAGTTAAAATCCAAAAATTTCACTGTTTAAGATAGAACTCCGATGAATGCTAAAAATGAGAAGGCAATGCTCTACTTTTCTGGGGGGTTCAGAGACTAAAACAGTACTTATCTACTAGCATATTCCCACCATTATCCGTCTATTAACCTAATTCACCCGTGTTACTAGACACTCTAGCAAGAAAGCATTTCCGCATATAATATACTTATTTATATATAAGTACATACATGTTACCTTTACTACCAGCTTGGTTTCTATGCAAAAAAAGAAAGGTTACAATCAATTTCAAAGTAACAAACTTGGAACCGGTCTGAACATAAAATGATGTCCATCCAAGAAGGCCATTCCTATATTACAGTTAAATTCGCGTCAAAAGGCAATTATAAAACAAGTTCCAAACACACTACAGCTCACGTCAGCGTTTTTCTTTTCTAGTTAAGAAAAATTTACTTCAGTTCCGAAATTCTATGTCAACAGAAAATATCTTGCAGTTTGAACTGAAGACTTGGCACTACCTGTTGCATCAAAACATTGTTGTCACCCTCAAAAGTGGACTGCACATCATATTCACCTTTTAGATGACCAACACGGTTTTCAGTCTTCAGACCTTGCCCACCACAGGCTTCGCGGCATTCCTGATGCATACATCAACGACTTTCAGCGAGGCCAAATAAAACAATAACTTTATGTTGCAGTTCATAATGCAATTTCTAACCTGAAGAGTCCGCATGTTATGCCAGGTATGTGTAGCCTTGAATGCACTAGAAACAACATGGATGGTTTTGCTCGACTGAGGCGTCTTCTTAACATAAATCATCTTTAAGTAATTTCCAGCAAAAGTCATAGCATATCTGAAGCAAAGGAGAAATACATGGTCACTGTAAAATTGACACCAATAAGAAAGGAACTTTCAGAATTTTTCCTCAGTTTGGTTACAGAAGTAGCAAACACATTATTAACTTGGCTGTCTTAATTACCGTAAAATATCCAAGATCTAAGAGCATGACATATATTACTAGCTACAATGAAGATAAGAAGTATTTCCTAGACATGAAAAAACCAGTGATTCTATACAGACAGTATCAATTTAACTTGTGCAAAAGCTGTTATCGCAATAAGTTCAAATTAAACTGAGACACCGCAATGCCACAAAATTCTTACGTCTTTGCAAGAAGAGGCAAAAGCCGCTGTTGATGACTAGGGTAGTCGAGCAATAGGACTTCAGGCCCATTTGGCGTAACAGAAAAGGCTCGCCTTGTCAATGAGTACCTTATGGCTATTGCTAAACTTATCTGAACATAGAGAAAGAAATGATTGTGTCAATGAAGAAAATTCAGTTGGCAGAAGAGATCTGCAATCCCTCACTCTACAAATACATAGATGCAAGAACAGTTAACTGCCACCATGCTTGAAACACATTACCTGTGATGAGTAAATGGCACTGACTGCTATAGTTACACGACCGAATGTCAATGGAGCCATGAATGCTGCAAATCTCTGAATGAAAGAAACAAAGTGACAGTAAAGGGGAAGAACATTTTTTTGTCAAATAAAAGGAAAACGTATGTGTTCAACTGGAAATAGAACTACCTGATCTGGGTCTTTTATTGCACTCAGATAATTCCCATCTGGAGAAACATCAGCTACTGAATTTAACAAATTTTCCCTCGGAATTCGAACGTTGTCAAACCTATAAACACATTTCTAAATCCTCTAAGCCACAGAATTAAACTTACAGAAATCTGTAAAGACATGAATAGTCAATTAAATGAAAACTAAAAACATGATTACCATATTCGACCATTATCAACACCATTTAAGCCAATTTTGTGACCACAGTCGGCAATACGAACTCCTGGACAGACATTACCACTTTCATCCCTGATCTGGGCTATTAGAGCATGGACGCCTTGGTTGTTCCCGGATATACTGAGTTGTGAAAAGACTATGGTGTGTGTGGCATGCTAAACATCAACAAGAAAAATAATATATCAGTGTACAGACAGCACTGATGGAGGAATCTCATTGGGAATTTGCAGTAATATGAAATATAACCGGGGCAAGAAATACAAAACGCACAACGCTACGCTTTTAATGTGATTCTTGCACTATCTTATCAAAGGTAAAAGAACAGAAAAGGATGATCCTTACATTAGCTGCTCCTCCAATCCAATACTTCTGAGCTGATTCGCACGGAGTACTGATGACAAATTCTCCGGTACTCGAATCATAAGTGGTGACCGTTTCAATCCCTCGAACCTAAAAACATAATTCCGGAAGCAATAAGCGAAAACTTAGCAAATTATAAGGCAAACAACAATCTGCAGGCATGAGCTCAACATACATTACTGCCATGGCCCAACTCAGACATTGCAAAGCAACCCTTGATTGCATAATTCTCAGTGTCCCTCAGCCACTTGTCGTGATGGCGCTTCGTGCCGAAAAACTGAATGGCACCGCCCCTGCAATCCATCAACCAACAGAAAACTTGGAAATCAATTAACTCCTCCCCTGACATTCCACACTTGAAAATTTAAAATAACAAACAATCAAGCCATGAAAAGTCAATTGAATAAATACCACAAAAAGAAATGGACACCAAGCTTGACCGCAAGGGAATGATCATAAATCCCGATAACCTCGAAAAACGCAAACTTTCGCAACTCGGCATCGACCCCTTTATCGGTGAGCCAGCCTTTGAAAACCCCACGATCCAGCAAGTAGGCAATTCGCTTCATGGTCATCTGCCGCTGCTGCTCCATGCTCTGGTTGTAGTCCGGCGAGACAAACACCCGGCCGGCGGCCTCTCTGGGATTGAAGAGCTTGCTCTGTTTCATGAGGCCGAAGAGCCAGTCCCGGTCCTCGAGATTGTGGGCGTCGAGGAGCTTGCGCATCTCCTTGGTGTCGAATTCGAAGGGCTCGGTGAGCTCGGGAGGAGAGAAGCCGAGGCAGGGGTTGGGGGAGAGAGGGTTCGAGCTCCGTGAGGGTTGGTTGAGGTGGTTCGAGAGGACTTGGGTTCGCCATGTCACGCGATCCATCGCCATACGCGGAGGAGGAATTTCGGGAGAGAAAGAGAGGTTGGTGGAGGGAGGCTGGTGGGGTTGCCTGAATCTTCACTATTATATGAATATATGAGAGAGAGAGAGAGAGGTGATTTGGATTTACGCGCGTAGGGAGGAGGAGCACAGACCTGGTTCATTCACTCAATACGTCGTCGTTTGGATCACATGGCAAAAGGAAAAGGCAGGAGGAATTCCTAACGTCAAATGTTGCTTTTTTTTTGTTTTTTTCGCAAAAGTCATGGATTTCATCATCATCATCATCATCATACATCATGGCAATGGGGAATGGGGAGTGGTGGATAGGAATGTTATCTTTTTGAATTTTGTGATTGATTTATATATTTCCAATGTCAACAACTTTACGAATACACACATTTTCGGGCATGTGACTCACGCTCAAAGTATATTCTCGGGCATGTGACACACTTAATTATTTCATTTTTCCACTCACCTTATCACTAAAATATAAATAACAAATAAAAAGATGTCTTCCTTGTCTTGTGTTTAGGTCGTTGGCCCGACTCCGGCGAAACTACTTTTTTTTTTCCAAACGAATACGAATCGATAAATTTTCTAATCTCTTTTTTGGTAATACCTTATTTTTGAATCCTGGATGGGCTATTAATGAGAATACTAATTCACTATTCTTAACAATAGGACCTGGAGATTTGGGCGCAGTTCGGTTTAACACCAAAAATATAACTAAATCAATTACTATTCAACAGTTCAGTTTAGTTCGTCAATACTATCATTGAAACAATCAAACCAAACTATTATTAACCTATTTGGTTCGGATTAGTTTAAGCATATTTCAACACATCAGTACAAAAATGTTCAACATTTCAATAGTTTTAAGTTTTTTTAAAACATTCACATATCTCACGCATTCTAATTCGATCAAAATACTAAGTTTTTTGGAACATAAAAAAAAATTCATCAAGTCAATTAGAACTAAGTTTCAATTGAATAAGATATGATGCTAGCAAACGATTTATCAGACCATCACATAAGCATAAAATACAAATAAATTTCCTAATTGTTAATGACCATCAAAACTTCTAATATGTACATGATAAGGACCTTCAAATAACCTATAACATGTTGACATGTGTAAAATAAGTAAAATTAATAATAATAACATGTGCAAAATACATTCCAGTCGAAAGCCACATTGACTTTCCAATCAAAAGTCCAACCCATATTCCAATCAAATACAAAATCCACATTTCAACCGAATGCACAATTTTTTTTCTTTTCAGTCTGTCACATCCCAAACCGGCTCCGCCGTAGCACGATATTGTCTACTTTGGGTCACGCCTTCATGGTTTTGTTTCTGGGAACGCACGAGCAACTTCCCAGTGGGTCACCCATCCTGGGCTTGCTCTAGCCCAAACTCGCTTAACTTCGGAGTTCCAACGGAATCCGAAGCCAGTGACCTCCCAAAAGGTATCGTGCTAAATGGAGATGGGCATGTACATATAAGGCACATCACCCCCTCTCCGTTGGTCGATGTGGGATGTCACAATCCACCCCACTTAAGGGAAACTCGGCGTCCTCGCCGGCACATCCGTACCGAACGGTAGAGTGGCTCTGATACCATTTTGTCACATCCCATACCGGCTCCGCCGTAGCACAATATTGTCCGCTTTGGGCCATGCCCTCATAGTTTTGTTTCTGGGAACTCACGAGCAACTTCCCAGTGGGTTACCCATCTTGGGCTTGCTCTAGCCCAAACTCACTTAACTTCGAAGTTCCAATGGAATCCGAAGCCAGTGAGCTCCCAAAAGGCCTTGTGCTAAATAGAGGTGGGCATGTACATATAAGGCACATCACCCCCTCTTCGTTGGTCGATGTGAGATGTCACAATCCACCCCACTTAAGGGGAACCCAGTGTCCTCGCCGGCACATTCGTACCGAACGGCAGAGTGGCTCTGATACCATTTTGTCACATCCCAAACCGACTTCGCCGTATCACAATATTGTCCGTTTTGGGCCACGCCCTCACGGTTTTGTTTCTGGGAACTCACGAGCAACTTCTCAGTGGGTCACCCATCTTGGGCTTGCTCTAGCCCAAACTCGTTCAACTTCGAAGTTCCAATGGAATCCGAAGCCAGTGAGCTCCCAAAAGGTCTCATGCTAAATAGAGGTGAGCATGTACATATAAGACACATCACCCCCTCTCCGTTGGTCGATGTGGGATGTCACACAGTTGAAGCACAATTCCATATAACAATCAAATATGCGAATAAGAGCCCAAATAATTCATTCAAGCGGCATGAATTGAATTAATTTGTTTTGAGTTTCAAACTAACTTGATCTTTAGAAATTTTCTAAGTCAAGAAGCAACAAAACTCGAGCCCATTTGGATCCACAAACTCGTGCCTCACTATGAGTTCACATCTTTGGTATATTCATTCTATAGGGTGGGGCTGCGAACCAACAATTCAACAAAAGAGCTTAAAGGCTCCTTTATCAAATCTTCCCCTTTTCATAATAATAAAACTTGGGTTCCAAATAGAAATTCGAAGTTTTCTTGCAAAATAACCTTTCATCCGGTTTTATATCCATTTTAATTAAACTTGAAGTTTTAATCTACCTTTTTTCCTGCATAAAAGATGTCAAACTTGAACAAGTTAGACTTCACCGTTCTCGATATCTCTAGCACCAACTACCTCACGTGGGCCCAAAATGTCAAGATGCACCTCAAGGCGAGGAAGCTTTCAAAAGCAATCCTAGATGATGCTGCCAATGAGTCTCAGAAATCCAAGGCCCTCATTTTCATTTAGAAGCACATGGCGGAAACCATGCAAGCCGAATTTTTGGTTGAGCAAGACGACTATTAATGGATGTGATTGGCATGTCGCCAACTTAGAATTTTTGGTTGAGTCATGCCTGAAGTCATAGAAATCCTTCTAATTAGTTTTGCCGTTCTTAGGGGGAGAATCCCACGGGGTACGAAGTTTATTCCACGCCAACTACCGATTTTTCTCCTTACTTGGGTTTTTCAGGGTCGTCCCCTTGAAAAAACATACATTTCACTTTTGAGAGAGAAACGAAGACGGGGCATTGACATAGAGTTCCCGTGATTACCTAGCTGAACAATTCGTGAACGTTCAAGGGAGAGTGTTACATGACATTTATGTCCGTCTACTAATTGGTGTAACCGTTGGGCCATTGAAATTTATCAGGCAATTGATTACGCCCTATTGAATTAGGGGTATTTTTGTGATTTTTCAAGATAGTCACACCACTATATAAAGGTGGCTATGTCCCACATTGTAATAAGAAGAAGTTCTCTAATAGAATTCCCTCGTTCTCTCTCAAATTATTTTCCTCTACGACACTGTACACATTTTATTTGACCCACCCACTGTCCCTCGCACACTAACCCTCACTCTGTAGCACTCTCACTCTTTGTCTCCCTCTCCCGTCTCTCGTCTTCCTCCCCCAACCGACAACCACAAAACCCTCTCCTTGCCACGAACTCATTCCTGACTTTTATTTCGTGAAACTCGAACCTCATACACTAATTTGAAGAGCTCCGACGAGGAGAAACTTCCCGACGAGTTTTCCGTCGATTCGGAACTCGATCGGCCTCAAGGTGACCACCAATCGACTCCTCGTGAGTTCTAACCTAAAATCCAAGTCGTGCATGCTTGAATCTACCCTCGAGCTTGAAGATTGGAAACTGCCATTTTTGGGCTGAGGCTTTCGAGCGATGTTTTGGCGACCTCTGGCCCACTTTTAACCTCAAATTAGCTAAAATCAAATTCCTCGTCTTGCTAGCTTCAATTTGACATATTATACGTGTAAAATGGTTGAGATTTGAGGTTGCTATGAATTTTTGAAATTTTCTGGCGAAAAACCCAGATTCCAGCGAACCTCTGGCCGGCGGTAGTTGGAAGTTGCATGGGCAACCTAGAAGTTGACGTCAGCCAACCAGACCTAGACACTAGCAAACCCGGTCCAGATCCGGTTAGACCAGGAATATTCCAAGGTATATTTCCCCTAACTGACGGCATAAACAGAATATTCTCTAACGCCGTTAGAATATTTCGTTAAATCTTTGAATTTTCCATTAAAGTTAATGGCACGCTGTTAACTTTAACGGCGCGTGTAACCAATGCGTGATCGGCGCATGTGGGCGCATGCCGGTGCGTGACCAGGCGTGGTGGCCATCCACCGGCGCGTGGCTGCCCGCAGCGGCGTATTTGGGTTTTCCAAACACCGAAACTCTTAATTTGAGTTCCATTCTTCGTATTCTTCGTAGTTTTCGATTAGTTTACTAAATATGGTTGTTTTACTTTAGGAGCGACAACTCGAGGACTACGGAGAGCGTACAAGTTAGGAAATTACGACTACGGTCACTGTGAGTGGGCTTTTCTTTCCAAACTTATATTTACGTATGCTTCGAAATGAATTTTACGTATAAGCTTTGAAACGGACTTTAGACTTATTTTGTTATCTTACTTGGCTTTATAAATTCAAATGTTTTAGTGAGTTATCGGTATTTTGACTTACGGTATTTGTGATTACCACTTTAGAAACTTTCGTCTTCTTTCCTAGTAACTGTAGTTACCACCTTCGGGTTATCTACTTTAGCACTTTCCACTCTGTAAAGTTCGTTTCTGATATTATCTTATTGATTCACACACACACACACTTATGCGCACTCAGTCTTTATTTTTTTTAAATTTCTTTTTCTTACTTAAATTACACTTCTTCCTTCAAATGGCTTTCGTTACTCCTACGGAGTGGTCGGCCAGCACACTTCGATTTTTGGGTGTCGACCTGGACATCCAGGTCAGGGCGTGTCAGTAGTGCTCTCTTTCATGCTTCTCTTTCTAAGTAAATTTTATAAATACAACATTCAAACCAATTCGAGTGGATACTTTGTCTTCTTCCTCTATCAAACCAATCATGCCACCCAGGTCAATATGCGATTTTAGCTAACTAGAAATATTCGTGTTGAGTTGTGCATGCTTTAACTTGCAAGTAGACAAGAAGGGGAAAAAGATAATCTTGAGAATGACAATACAAAAATACAAAAAGTTTCATGCTAAGAAGTTGTAAATATGCTTGAGAATCCAAAAACATTTTGGCTTCAACAAGAAAATGTCCATGTTGATGACATATTATATACCCCAACCTCAAAAATGTGATATCAACTCTAAAAAATTAAGCATTGTCCCAAACAACTTTAGAGAAATATTTTAGTTCATCTTAAATTTTATTTGTGACATTGCATATTTTTGTATTTATTGACAATTATTACTATGTGAAAACGAGTTTCCTTAAGACGGGACTTAAAAAAATTATAACTTATTACAATGTGAAGTTTATTCCTATACATAACCGGCTCAAGTTGGGATTATTCCTTTATAGAGTACTACTATAGACAGGTTTTACTGTATCGACTATTAAGAAAAATAAATGAAATTCGAGAATATCTAAAAACTTGTAAAATATGAGTTCCAACTTATGTTCCGAAAGCTCTGAGATAACTCCGATTCCAAAATTTCTGAAAATCCGAATGGAAAATTTTCAATGCAATCCGAAATTTTTAGAATAGAAATTGAAAACCTTATTGTTTCGAAAATCATCCCTGTTCACATCTCCATAAGATACATATGTTATAACCAAAATCTGGTATCATATTATTAAATCCAGCACTTGCTTCATTTGCGTGCATTTAAGTTTACATACAAATGGCAAGAATCAAGAATATCCTACTTCCATTATTTCTTCACACCAAATACAACATCAAGTTTCTTTTCTCATCAATATTTGTTAAAAGAACATCAAGAACATCCGACTTCCAATAAATCTTCCGCGACGCATCCAATTCCACCAAAATTCCGGTCTACTTGTTGAGTGAGAGTATGTATATTATAATTACTACTCTTCATACATTCAAGTATTATACCTAATGACGTTACAAAACTGCAGTGAAGGTGAGATTCACTCCTTTGGCCTTTTACTCATGCTTTTACGCTTGTTAACATCAAGATATTTCTTCCTTAACCGTATTGTCTTTGGTGTAACCTGCACGGATAAAGCATCGTGGGATAATTATGCGTCTAAAGCAACAACTTTTATATAAAACGACCAAACTTAGCACCTGTTTGGTAACCTTCTGGTTTTCAAACTTTTTCTTTTTTTATAGATGATGGCGTAAATTTAAGACCGTAGAAAACGAGATTATTCTGTTCGTTCATTTGTTTTCTTTTTCCTGGAATTAGCAAGTAAATAAGAATTTTCTCAACTAATTCAGCAATTAGCATCTCTATGAACTTTGAAATATAATTTCTGTTGCTGTACACGATAAACGCTAACTATTAGGTATTAATCACAAGTGGAAGGATAGAGTTAAAATCAGACTTACCTCAATCAGTTCATCAGAGGCTACATACCCTATTGCTTCTTCAAGAGTCATCTGCATCCCAATGCTTTCAGATATTAGCAATCACTCACCAGATAAAAAAACATATAGCAGTAACATTTATATACTACAGCAACGATCTTCCTATTATTTTCCAATTTCTTGCAACGATCTTCCAATTATTTTCCAATTTCTCAAAAAAAACAGAAAAATAATCGGAAGATTGTTGTCTATAATCCATATCTTTATAACATGGCTACAAAACAATCCCGATTAAAGTAATGTGACTATATGATGCATGCTATGAAACAAGAATAAAGAAGAACAAATTCGTTGATACATACAAGGCGAGGAGGAGTCAGTTTCACATTCTCATCCTTGCTAGCAGCACGCACATTTGTAAGTTCCTTATTTCTAACTGGGTTGACCTGCAGAGTCAAGGTCAGTCAGCTAAATAGTATCACACAATTTTCGATACCCTAAACAGTAACACAATTCATAACATGAAAAGCATAAAATGTACTTACATCTAGATCAGTGTCCCTCGAGTGCTCGCCAACAATCATGCCATCATATGTCTGCATTAATGAACAAAAGAAAAACAAGTTTATTATCAAACAAAACCAAGTTTACCCGGTTCCTTTACTAAGGTACTCTAGGTTCTAAATTTTTTTTAAGTCAAACTGCTTACCCAGTCTTCTAACATATATATTTCTATGAAACACAGCTTCAAACCTTCTACTACAGTCGCATATTTTTCACCCGTTATTGTGGTTTGAAATCAATTTTTATCCTGGGCCTTTCTGTTTCAGTTAATTTGCCCCAAAAATTGCAAAAAGACCAATGTTCTTGTCCATAATTTCCCACTCTCTTTATAATCTGGAAATGAAGAACAGCACGACACTCATTTTCTTATTCTTTTTGTTGTCAGAACAGGACCACGCTCATTTCTAGGAAAAAGGATCTAAAGTATTCCAAGCATAAAAGATGTTTTTTGGCAGAGAGCCAATGGTTAAAAGCAACATACTGATATCTTATCAAAATAAAGAAGCATCCTTCAATCAATAACTAATTTTATCAAATTTTGGGAAGGAAAAAGACAAGCAATGACATGAACTGATCATATGTGTACCAACCTCCATCCCAGGATTGACAAAAAGAGTTCCGCGAGGTTCTAAACTCATTAGCGCATACGCTGTGATTGTACCATAGCCCATTGACACCTATAGAATTAAATACAAAGAGACATTAATTGTATCTAACACATACAACTTTGATTGATATAAAAAACAGGTGTAACATATAGAAGATTTAATAAGATATGTTAGAAGCAGAATTACATCATCTTTTGTTTTAAAATGAGGGAAATAGTGCTTACAAATTTATATTTTTTTAAAAAAAATAGCCAATGTTGTAATAAGCCACAACCATCTAACTTTAGATCAAAATATAAAAACAAAAGCAGATTTTTAGAGACGTCTCTAGTATTTAAGATGTTAATAGATACCTCTCCTTAAGAAAATAACAGTTTGATCAAAAAAGACATTTTAACAATATTAAAACAGAGTACATTATAAATCCAAAGGCAAGTACACGCATACCAACACTCCTTTCCTGACATCTCCAAGAGGACCTCGATATTTTTCATATTCTGTGTAAAACAGATAACAAGCATGAGAATATTAAAATCAAACGAAATTTCAATCAAGCAACAACAAAGCTAAACAATGTAAAAACGTTTACACCCGATACCAGAAATTAAAAAAAGTTTACTTCTAACAAGAGGTTGTAATAATTCTTAATGATTTTCATTCAGAACAAGCCAGTGGTTCACTCACCTACTATATTCTCCAACTATGAAGGTTATAATACTTTTTGTAACCAAAAAACAAGAAGTTAATGTACTACCTCTGACAATTTCTGCTAGAAATTGCAACAAAACTCATCGTGTATTGCGCACGTGAGCACTTTTTCTTGTGCATTTTCACCACCCCAAGACCCCTAGACGAGTTGGGATAAGAATTTTGTTGACTACAGCCTGTCTTCGAAGAAGGGGAAGATATGCCCCACAAGATATAGTCAACTGAACTCTTACCCTAAGTCATCTAGAGGTCTTTAAGTGGATAAAATACCCCTGAAAAAGAACTCACCTGTGTTGCAGATACGTTTTGACTAAATTTTTAAGGAAAATAATGGACATGGTACATTCACACTAAAACAAGAGTTTGGGTGGTAAACTGGCAAGCTTTTTAGTTAGGGTGGTATTTGTGCACCCCTAATATATGCATATAGGTTATATTCAAAAAAATAAAAAATAAAAAAAATAATATATGCATGTAAGCACAGATATCCGGACACAAACACAATAAAAACCTTGCAACGAGAAAATGTCAAAAGGAGGATTTCCAGCCTCAGGGTCACGTCACATCCCGGCTTAATTCAGGTGATGAACAATTAGGATAAGGTTTAACTCCCTATCAAGAACCCAATTACATGACAGATTCATAGGGAACCAAAAAGGCAAAGGCATGGAGAGGTAGGAATAACAAGATGGGGGAAAATCATACGTAAGAAAGCACGATGCATAAATCCAGTTCCACGTGTGTCACTGCTAAATACGCTTCTGTAACCAACCAGGCCCCTGAAGAATACAACAGAAAGGATCAATTCTATCCTTCCAAAGTAATGTCCTATTGATTACCAAAAACCTGTCATCAAGATGGGGTACAGATAAAAATGGAAAACGGTAAATGATAATCAAACTAATTGATCACAATGCTTTCAAATGGTTAAAGATTATGCAATGCGACATTGGTTGTGCAATGGTAAGTAGTCACCACATGACCAAATAAGTAAGATGATATGATGATTTTTTTTTCCTAATAACAATATCAATATGCTAAAATATATAAAGGATACAATATATAATGATTGCTTATACAGCAAAATAACAAAATGAGGAAGAAAAGGAAAATTGTCATTGAGAGGGCAACAGAACCTTGATGGACATGTCAAAAACAATCTAGTCCGGTCGGCACTTCCTGGAACAGGACCCATCTCAACAACCTCAGCTCGCCTATTAGATAAGGCTTGCATAACTAACCCCACATGCTCTTCATTTACCTGAAAATAATAGCCAGTGCATATGAGTCTCAGTTGTTGAAAGAAAAGAGCAGCAAAATTTTACATCTGAAAGTCCTACCTCAATAGTAACTTCTTCAATTGGCTCAAGTTTTTGACCATTCTCTGTTTTGTACCTGATTCAGTGAAGTAAAAATTGCGCCAGCTGTTTACATGAGTAATTCAACAATACAAAAGATAAACGAATAATCATACAATAAATAATCCGTGTGAGCATATACATATAACAATATGTGAGCACATACACAAACACACACGCCATAGCCCTAAATATACCAAAATAAACAGAAAATAGGAGCTACAACTGAATAATCACTGATTCCCTTTTTCAAAGATATCAGGTAAAGTAAAATTAGAGTATTATACATTTTTGCGAAGCATATGATACAACATTACGCCTATTGGTATCTCGCAAAGAAAGTACTTCACATTTTGGCGCAAATATTTTGTTGGTTTTACCAATCTAATTGAGTATCTTTATGTTTTCAGAACCTCAATATCTCTTTATGTTTTCAGAACCTCAATATCTCTTTATGTTTTCAGAACTCCATGTATATAGAAAGAAAATCACATTGCATCGCAATAAAGCAACAAAAGGGTGCCTCACATGACTTTGGGTGGTGAGACAGACAACTCAAAGCCTTCCCGCCTCATATTCTCAATTAAAATACCTGTTTTACACAATATGAAAACTACATTAATAATATGTTTAAACTTAATTGCCAATGAAATGAAGAGAAGCAATTGGGTCAGAACCTCGTTATTATAAGCTAAACTAAGTCTTTTTTTTTATTCATAATTTATATAGTCTCTTGGAATTAAACAAGGAAAAGGGAAAATAACTGCAAATTTAAGAAGAACAAACCCAGTTGAAGTTCTCCCCTCCCCTGAACTTCAAATGATTCTGATAAGCCTGGGAGAACATTAATGGCAAGATTTGTTTCCGATTCAGCTGATAGCCGATCACCAATTTTTCCTCCAGTGAGCTACAAATATAACACCATCAGTATGTCAGATTATGCAGAGTGGTCCCATTCTTAAAGATGCAGTCATCAGTTTTTTTTTCTTACATTTAAGTAGAAAGGAAATACATAGGGGGAGGTAAGGCCATGTTAAAACTTCAAATAAGACATAACATGAATAGTAACCCCAATAACATTTGTCGAGAACATGCCTAGGGTGTTGACGGATTGGTGGACAAAAATAGATTTTTGAACATTACCTGAGAGGACAGAGTACCCCTAGCAGGAGTTATTAACTTATTATTATGCAAGTTCAATGAAATTCATTACTTAGAACTGAGAAGTTGCTGGACATCTGCCATATTCCTACCATGCTCATGTCCTATATATTTTCCATAGGACATGTAAATCAAATCCTACTTTAACGTCAAATTTAGGAAAACAAATAGATGGTAAGAATGAATTACGATACAAACTGTCAAATCTCTACTCTGCCTATATACACTTTGTCTATATATTTTCCCTGTCAGTTTATCCGAGCCGCGTATCAAGTACAGATTTTCTATTCATAAATCACTGATTTGAAACCAAAAGTGAGAAAATAAAGTGCATAAGTTTACCAGTATAACAAGAAAACAGCTAAATGAAAAATACAGACATCGATGATAAAATATAGTATAAATAGAATATGTATAACAACTGATTGCAAACAGGAAAAAATCATGACTTACATGGGTGCCGTCACGACCAGCTAAGGGAGAGTCATTGACACCAAAAGTCATGGAAATAGTTGGGGGATCCAACTCAACGGTGGGCAATGCAGTCATAATCTATCAGATGTAACCATAAGTCAGTTTTGCATAGAATGTACCACCATGACACGTTATAATAAGATACAAAGTTTCTTCAAAAGAAAAACATAAAAAGTTGAAAACCCTGGAATGATGCTAAAATACCACGGCAAAATAAAAATTACAAATCATAATGTTTTCCATCTTCTTGAGACAAAAGTAGCTAAAGTTATCAAAGCAACTAATTTGAAAGACAAAACACAACTGATGTAGGCTACCAACAACAAAGGGAGCTGAGAAAACTTAGTGAGGGCCCCAGGAAAATATACAACGAAGCTATTATTCATATTTACAAAAATAAAATAGGAGAAAATAAAACGAACAGGAATTGCAAACGAACAAAAACTAAAGTCTAAAACCAAGATTGCATTAATATACCTCAACGCTTGCAACTGTATGGCCAATAGATGGGCTTGTTAACCCAGCCATTGACACTATGTCACCAGCTCCAGCACAATCAATTACGACCATATGCGTTCCCTTCTTTTTCATCAGCTTCACAACCTGCAGAAATAAGCAGTTATCCAGTTCATTACTTCCACAAAGTTTGTTGAAGATGAAGTAACAAAAAATTAGTATTTTTAGATTTTAATATTTCAATTTGAAGTTGAGCCTTTCAATAATGTAAAAAAAAAATTCAAACTTTTCATTGTTCTCTGAGAAACGAAGATGCTTCAGAGGTTGTTTTTTCATAAAAGATTCTTAGTCAGAGAAAAATACAGCTAGAAGCCTCAATAATCTAATTAATCAATTTCAAACCGATGGCTTTTGAGGGCAATAGTAGTTAAAGGGGCCATTCTGAGAAAAATTAAGGAAGCCATTTCAGATAAGTCATGGTGAATGCTACAAGAGCTTTAACCCAACATAGGTAAAATTTCACTGTCATAAAGAATCAACATTGTCCAGTGCAAAAGAAAACTTCTTGAATTTTAACAACCATGAGGCAAATATAGAACCACAAACCTTCCCTTCTTCAATTTTCTCAACTCCAGAATCTTTGTGACGAAGCCCCTGAACTCTGTCACCAATGCGAATGCTGCCAGAAGAAACTCGTCCAGTCAATATTCGTCCAAGGTAGAAGTCTCGTTCCATCATAGAAACCTTACAGAAACATCAATAAATGCTATTTTAAATTTTCCAGTACTATGAACAATAAAAATGAACGAGAGGAAAATACAAAAATTAGCCATTTATCCATGAAGTTGTGAAAAAAATACAAAAATACTGCTTGGCTAGTTTGTTTTACCAGGTCAGAGCAGATGACATGGGTTCTACAGCCGCAGAATTATAGACTTCTACAAATGAAAGTATGCCAAAAACAATTCACAAACTTAACCGCATATGACACGAGACAAAAAGATGCATTGCACAGTGAACAGAAAATATAGGAAAACAAGAACACAGCCTTTGTTTAGAACTTTTTTTTATTCTCTACAGAGAATCAAGAACAAAGGCCTCTATAGAATTTGAAATGTGCAAGCGGAATTCTCAAGTGAAAGCACTTCATAAATAATATTGACTCAACCTGCATATTTCCAGCTTAAAGGGGAAGAGGAGAGTGCGCAGGGATAAGTATACAAACCAGCATTTGGAAAGGTGCCTCAACATTGGCTGTTGGTGGAGGAACATGACTAATAATGGCATCAAGCAGCCGTGACATATTTTTTGCATCAGCAGGAGGATCTTTGGTGAAAGTGGTGGAAGCCCATCCTTCTTTAGCAGAAGCATACAACACAGGAAAATCCAGCTGCTCCTCTAATTCAAAAATAAGAATATGTTTAATTAGTTTTTCATCTGACTAATATGAAGTTAAGAAAGTGAAAAATAAAGCTAGAACATAACGCAAAACCAAATGGCATTGGGAGGAGAGGCCCAGGATTTTGTATACTGTGATGCAACACTTCAAATATCAGATGTGAGATTTTTATATTCTCTACATGCCTCCGCATGTGTCGTAGGATTTAGACAAACACGTAGATAAATTATATTGGGTAACACAGAACATGTGTGGTCAAATTTTGTAGAACATATGAATGAACTGCCCACTTTCATATGATGTTAAAATTAGAGCATCCAACTCAAAATCAATTGGCTAGGTTCTGAGGCCCAGGATATTATATATTGTAGAGCAAGGCTTGAAATGCCCAAAGTGAGATTTTAAAATCTCAACACTCCCACTAACGTGTGGGCGGACTTTGTCAGATACGTAGATCAATTACAGTGGTAACATGAAGCATGTGTGACCAGAGCCTGACATATGGATGAATTTCTTGTTTCACACCATGTCAAAGTTAGAGTATCCAACCAAAAACTAATTGGAAATGAGTGGAGAGGTCCAAGATATTATATAATATGCGGCGTGCTTGAAATTTACGATGTGGGATTTTATAGTAAGAAAAAAAAAACAACAGTAATTGATTATAGTATTTCCACACCTGTAGCACCAAGATTTGCAAAAAGATCAAATACCAAACTCTCAACTTCATTACACATCTCCTCAGAAACTGCATAAGCACAAGAATTAATAACATAAGCAATAATCCAAGTAAACGGAAAATGCAGCAAACAATTGTGATCTGAGTGATGAAAACCGTTTTCTTTTTTGGAAATGAAATGAAAACTGTGTCCTAGAAAGTATGGCAAGAGGAATGGGAAACAATAAAAGGGAACAAGATGCCAAATAAAACTTCAGACAAATTAAATGAAGAGAGCCATACACACAGACACACAACATATAGAGAGAACATTATGCACAAACAGACTGCCTCTAAGGTAGCAACCAAAAAACATCTCGACGCAACTCTTCTTTTCTTATGATGTTAACCTGTGTTTTCTCGTGCCTTGGGTTTATATATCGTAAATACAACATCAGTCCTTTGAGTGGGACTTTGGTTGGACAACCCAGCCTAACTCAAACATAACCCAATTTTTGGATAACTCCACTACTTGGAAAAGTATAGTTACTAAGTTTAAGCTGAACAAACTAGAGATGTTATTCCTTAACCCAACTTAAGAGTGCAACGAATTATGAAGTCTTCAGCTGTCCAATCCAAAGAACTAAGGAACCCAAATAACCTGTAGGAAGCATGTATTCATTTTAAAGATGCTACCGTCACCATATCTAGGATGTGTTTTAGCTTCAAATTTGTCAAGTATAATATGAAAAGTCACTGAAAATTTCCAAATGAAGTTCTTTAACCTAATCATTTAGTTATAAGAAGAAGATTAGCTCTAATGGGAAATGCTTTCAGAGTCGGTATTGCTAAATTGTAAGTAACCACTTAAACTTCTTTAAATTAGTTCTTGAGAATTTTAATATCATTTTTTGCTCAGCTTACCCTTGGTTCAATGATTCAACGATCAGTAAACCCAGACCTTAAACAATCCAGCCTGCTATGGTTCCCCTTAATCAATAGAACTTCAAGTTTCAAATTAAAGATGCACCAAGCACGAATAAGTACCTGCAGGACGATCTACTTTGTTTAGAAGAAGAATAGGGCGCAACCCGTATTTTAAGGCTTTAGCAAGTACGAACTTGGTCTGTGCAAGCGGACCTTCCCCAGCATCAACAACTAAAATTGCGCCCTCAACCATACCAACAACCCGCTCAACCTACGTAGCGATCCACAAAAAAAGTGGCACAAAGAGCAACGAAATGAGTATTCTATACGCATAAGCATAGATAATTTGCTTCCATTGAGGGACAAAACAAAAACATTGGTCATTGGTTTTGAAAAGGGGCATACTTCACCACCAAAATCGGCATGTCCAGGCGTATCAACCATGTTTAACTCAGTCTCCTTCCACGGAATTGATGTGACCTGCAAATCATTTTAAGGTAATTGATGTAAAACCAATCAAAGACAACCAAAGTAAACAAAAACATTTCGATTTTTTTAAGAATTCAGATTCCAATTTCCATAGAAATATACGATTACACTTGAAAACAAAGTCAGTCACTGACCTTCGATGCGATGGTAATCCCGCGCTCGCGCTCGAGGCTGATGGAGTCCATGGCTCGTTCGTGGGGGATGTCGGCGCCGCACTGGCGGAGCAGGCGGTCCATGAGCGTCGTCTTGCCGTGGTCCACATGGGCTATTACTGCCACGTTGCGGAGGCGGCTCGGATCCAGGACGCTGTTCGGTGAAGTAGCATTGGAGGCTGCTGTGGCTGCCGAGAAGGCGCGTGCGAGTGGAGATGCGCGTGGGGCTAATGGGTAGGGTTTGAGAGTGGTGGACGCAGAGGATGAGAAAGAGTTGCGGGTGGAGGACCAGAGAGAGCGAAGCAACGGCCCCGCCATTTCTAACACTCAGACAGAACTGGCTGAGTAGTTCCGTACAATTGCCTGGGTTTTAAGGTTTAATGTTGTTTCTAATCGATAGGGTTTAAGACCTTCACACGAACACAGAAAAAAATATTTTACATGGCCCATCAAGTTCCACTAATACACATTGCAATGTGAAGTTTTGAAATTGTACTAATTTATAATTATTTATTTGAACATCTAATTACATGTCTAATTTTTTATTAAATTGAAAATAATATTTGTATTCCATTATTGTGAGAATGCATATATCTCACTTTTTATGAATAATTATTTTCACCTTATAAATTTTATAATCAAAATCTTTTAATTTTTTAATCTTTATTTGAAAAATGCACTTAATACTGTGGTCGTGTCATTCATCTTCACTTGTAAGTTAGAGGTCTTAGGTTCAAACCTCATGAATGGTGAGTTTGCAACCAATTTAATTATTTCAATACCCCTTATTGTAAATATATTGTTGTATAAAAAAAATCATTTAAAGATTATCCTTAAAAAAAATATATTCGAAGTGGGTATCATTTAGTCATCCATATGCTTGCAATCTTTCTTTTCATGTGAGATCACGTGAAGTTCCCCAAGTGTTAAGCTTGTAAGAGTATCCACACTGATAAATCTAGCAATGAATGATGGAGTGATTGATTTAAAAATGCTAGCAATATCTCTCACTTTGATCAATATAAAACACGCGACACTATGGTATTTTTGGCTTAGAGGTTTTCTCTCTTTTTCTCCGAAGGACAATACTGAATGACTTAAGGTATAAGAGAAAACACAAGGAGTATATATATACTCCTTGCCATACCCTCTATGCCGCACCTCTTAAGGTTAGGTGGCATGGACTTGTTCCATGCGCCTAGCCCATTTCACTTATCCACTTTGGACTTGTGACTTGAACCCCTTTTAATTAAATAATGCACAAAACCTATTTAATTAAAAACATATCCAATAGGACCAAATAACTAATCCAATATAATTAACATTTAATTATATCTTATCATCATCCATATAGCATTACTATAACTTATCATATGTGTGTGACCTCTTAGGTTCTAACTAAAGCCTACAGTGAAATTAATTTAATTCCACAAACCATGAGTGACACCTAACAGCATGTCATGGTTACCCAGATTAGTAGAAATATACGGGAACTAATCATGACACTTTTTCGAACCTTAATTGTAGTAAGACTATGCTAACCTTAATGCGATATACACCAGCATTTCTGGATAGTCAATGTCCAATTGACTTTCCAAATGGCTAGGACCTTTGTTTAAGGACTAAGTGACTATGGAATACGAGTCTCCCTGCCCTAACCTCATTTAGGACATTGCTTCCATACCTGGTGGTTTTTTTTTTCCTTGTATTCTTTTTGGTAATTTCTGTCCAACCTCTGTAGCATGTTTAGAAGTTGATTTGCTTAATACCACTGCAGATTCACCACAAGAAATCCATGTTATTTGTTTCCCAGCTACCTTGTATTAACATTTGTTTAGATTTCATATGTAATCCGAATGTTGTCACTTATATTTGTATAATCATTTCTAATACGTAGACTGAAGAATTCGAAGTTAACTATTCAGCTACCGTGTGTTAATGTTGTTGTAATGATAAAATTCTTCAGGTTTGGTTTTGTAGTTGTCGAGATGCTGCCGATATCATGCAAATATTGATGTAACACAGTCTACAAGTACAACATGGTTTTGAGAGCAGCAAATGCAAAGCTTTGCAGATCTCTTTCTTCCTGTACATTGTTTTCTCCTCCAGTATCGTTGCGTCCACTTGATCTCTTCATCACAAATGTTCCAAGAAACCGTAAGAAATACGGTTGAAGCCAAAGCATCCGAGAAAATTCTTGATCTTCTCATTTCCTCTGCCCAAGCATGCGAAAACCCCAATCCTTTCTCATTCCTTTCAACCTATCCCGATAACCTTAGAACACAAGTGGTTGATCAAATTTTGCAGTCTTTCATCTCTCCAAGGCCTCGCTCTTGAGCGCAGATTACTTATTCTTGCCTCCTTGCATTTACACTCCAAAGCTCCTATCCCTTCCCTCTTGCTCTTGCCATTCTCCAACGAACTCTTCGCTCTGGCTGCGTCCCTGTCCCCCAAACCCTTCTTCTCCTCTCTTCTGCTTGGATGAACTGCTGGAGAGAGTCTCTGTCTGTCTCTAATATCTTATTGGAAATGCAGTCAATTGGATATCATCCTGACTGTGGTATGTGCAATTACCTGATATCTTTTTTGTGTTCCGTTGATCAGTTGAATGAGGCGGTTAAAGTCTTAAAGGGTATGAATAGGGCAAGATGTATTCCTGATTTGGAGAGTTTTGACACAGTAGTTGGTGAAATGTGCACTGTCAGAAGAACAGCCGAGGCAGTAGATATGATTGCGCAAAGGGTGAAGAAAGTTGGGTTGACTCCAAGGCAGGGGACAGTTATGAAAGTGGCCGCAGCATTGCGAGCAAACAAAGAGATATGGAGAGCAGTTGAGATGATTGAGTTCTTAGAGAGGGAGGGTTACCGTGTCAGCTGTGAGAGCTATGAGTTGGTGGTTAACGGGTGCTTGGATGTGGGCAAGTATATTTTGGCGGGGAAGGTGGTGATTAGGATGACGGAGAGAGGTTTTATACCTTATATCAGGACCAGGCTGAAGGTTGTTGAGAGGTTGGCTGGTGCTGGTGAATGGGAGCTGGCTTGTTCTGTGAGGCAACTATTTGAAGAATTGAAGTCGTAGCTCCCTGTATTTCTTAGAGTCCATGGATTCCACTTCTTTACATAGAAGAGAGCTGGTACTCAGTCCATTGGCTATTGTGCACCTGAAGTATGGGTTCAATGTTCCTTTCGTGTGTCACGAAGCATCTTAAAAGCTGGTACTCAGTCCCTGTTTGTTTTTTTAACCACGTTCTTGTTTCAAACTCTAAACCGTTGTGAACTGAACTATACAGTTATTTGCGTCTATATAGAAAACTCAGCATTTATTGGAATAACAATTATGACATGAATTAATGATGAAATGCTAATAAGATATGCCCATGTTATTTGATAAACTACATAATCCCAGTTAATGCCCGTGTCGTTTGAATTGTTTTCCTTTGTTTTCTTTGTATTAATTGGAATTCCACAGTTGCATATTTCACCTTGTTACTAGATAGAAGGTTAATTTATGATCAGTACTGCTCAGGCCTTAACAGGGTAGCTAGCCTGCATGGCAATGCCGCAAGTACCTTCCTTATCATTTGAATAGCGTTTCATTCTTACATAACCAGATTCACCCCAATCAAGACCCCAGGAATTCTTCACAAGCCAGTACTTTTTACCACTATCTTCCCCATAGCCGACTGCGGTGACTCCATGGTTGAGATTCTTTCCACAATGACCAGTGAAGATACCTGAAGAATAGAGTTGAAAAGCATAACTGCCAGCATCGATTGCAACAGAGACAGGTTGGTGAGCAACTGCGGCTTGTAGGCTTTTCTCATTATTGACGGGTATTGTTTCGTAGCCACTTATGTTCACAGCACGCCTTTTCAATTTTTCATCATCACAGGTACCATCTGATTCTTTGTAGGGATAATCTTCTTCTGTGCAGAGTCCATTATCTTTTATGAAACTAAACGCTTTCTCCATGAATCCACCACTACAGCCTTGGTTCCCGGAGTTGACATCGCAGTCCACGAGTTCTTGTTCTGATAGTGACACCAATTTTCCAGTTTTGATTTGGTTAATTCCTTCAACAGCTGCTACTGCGGAGAACGCCCAACAACTTCCTGTATTGAAACTGTATTACTATCACAGGTTGCTAATAAATATGCTATCCTTTCTAATCAGTAGGCTGAACATCAAGGACGTGAGTATTATCACAAACCCAACTTTTTATCATTGTTTGTATATCTGAACGAAAATTGAATTCAGGCTTTAGCGTCTTGGTGTTTACTTGGGATGTGGAATATGAAACTAAACTTAGAAAGTACTACTTTTTTTTTTTTGGTTAAGAAAGCTCAGCCGTGTGTCTGAAAAAATATGCAACTGATCTATCTTCTAGCGGAAAAACTGAATTTCAGGAGCATCAAAAAGGGAGAGAAATAAACTTTAATTCATACCACATTTGCCTTGATCCTTGACTGGGGTTACCGCACCATGTTTTCTCCAATCCACTGTAGTCGGCAAATCGTCATCCCTGTCGTAGCTGAACCTCGTCTTTAGTTGTCTCTTAGTTTGGAAACCCATGTAGTTTGTTGTGAATTCTATGTTTGTGATATCTGCAAACTTGTTGTCACTGAGTTTGTATGAAAGATTTTGAGAATTTATGAAATCAACAAACTCCAGGTTGAATTTATAAATCCCAAAACGGTATTCCCTCTCCTCTTCACTCTTATATTTTCGGCCATATTTTTCCTGCCACCTTTGGTACCTCTGCCTCATGGCTTTGGGGTCGCCCTCTGGAGGCTTGTACTCTTGGGAACATGTTGTAGATGATATACACAAAATGCACACCATGAAGCACGTTAAGCTAGCACGCGTTAACATCATAAAATGTTTGCTTGTCGATAGTGTTGAGATTAACAATAATATTGATTTCGAGTTTGCATTTTCTTGGTGTTTGAGTTGCAGTCTTGTTTATACTACTATTCGAGGTTGTTTAGAAGCGGGTAGTATTGTTTTGTTCATGCTTTTGGTGCTTGTGAATTTTGTTAAGGCAAGTTTCTTTATTGTGTTCTTACGATGAATGAAATGTCTAGACTACATATAGAGGTGTTGTGTTCACTATTCTAACCTACAGATAGAGTTCTGCCATTTTGTACTATTTCAACCGGTGCATATCATTTCTCTACTAGAGTTTCATCTTTCTTATGACGGAAAATGATTTTCGCACTCCTGTTTTCTTTTCATGTAATTATCTTTTTCCTATTCTTTGAATGAAAAAAAAGTAAAAAATCAAAGAAGAATCGAGAAACAAAAACAAGAGGGGGGAATCGGCTTGTAGAGTGAAATTGTTTGCTATCAGACTAACTTACGTACTAAATCGAACATCTGATAACAAGTATGGCCTTAAGTTGCTGTGTGAAATCTGATTAAGTTGTGGTTCATGTAAATGATCATGCTAAAGCTCCCAACACGTAGGGTCTCTCGATCGCCGCTTTCTCTCTCTCTTGATTTGGGTGAAATCGTTTGGTCGAGGTCCTTCGATCCGTCCACGCCGACGCCGACGCTTCCACTTTGAAAAAGCATAAACTCCGATCCAATTCGTCGTCAACGAAGCGGAGCCCAATCTCTCTAATCCGATGAATTTGAGATCCCCAAGCCTGTTGCATGTTGTTTGGTTGCTGGGAAAATCCAGTTTATTGGATCACCACCATGCAAATTTCAACCCTTTTTTTCATTCTATTTTTATGGAAATAAAATTATTTTCGATTTGGGTTTATTATTATTTATTTAATAGGATTGTTTTTCATTTGGATTTATTATTATTTCTTTAATAGGATTATGTTGTAGATAATTTATAACATGTGTTAAATGTGATTGTGTAAATCCTAGGTAGATATGGATTGGGATATTCTGTTCTGTTAAAGATTAGAATCCTCTTGTAATTGTACTTCTTTCACTATAAATAAAGGCACTTGGCACGAGGAATAATGTACTACAATACAACATAATTCCTCAAGCCTTTCTCTCTTTCTCTCTTTTTCTCTATTCTTCTCTTGCCGCACCCTCCACTAAAAATTGTCCACAACACGTTATCAGCACGCTCTTTTCCACTGTGCTCAAGAGAATTATACTGGAGTTTTGGCCATCTTCAATCACGGGGAGTATTAATTTCAATAGTTTTTTACTTTGATTTACTTTTTATTTTTATTTTTTGAATTAATATACTTGCTATTGATTCAATTTTTCCCCTGTTATTTTGAACGAGATTCAACGCATTGACGATGGAAATTCGGAGTTGAAGCCAATTCTGCAAACAAATTGTTCAACCATCATCATCAGCAATCCAGGTTCTTCTAAAACACGGTCTCGATTGTCGATATTTTGTCAGACCTGATTGCATGAACCTTCACCATGATGCATAACCCAATTTTCTGCGTTTAACGAATTATTGATCTTCTGCAAATATTGTCTTAACATCGACATTTAATATATCTGTCATATATTAAGTGAATTGATGATCGTGTGAACGAAGGAAAAATCAAGGGTTTTTTTCTTATTTTTTTCGCTTTTCTGAAAAAAAAAAACACAAAATTTCGTTTTTCTGAAAAAAAAACTAGAAATTCTTTACAAAAAAAAAAATTTCGTTTTTTTGAAAAATAAAGAAAAAAAAAAACCCTAATCGGAGCCGAGTCAGCCTGCAGCCGAGCCGACCCAACTGGCTTCAGCCAAGCTAGCCGAGCTAGCCCCAGCCCAGGCTATTGGGCCCCTTTTTTTCTTCTCGGCCCGCGCCTTCTTCCTTGGCCCCTGATGGGCCAGCTGAACCCTAGGGCCTGTAGCCCAGTGCACCAGCAGCTCTGCTGCTTTCTCTTTCCTTCACCCAACCCGTGTGGGCTTTGGACAAATATTCTTATTTTTGCTGGCCAGCAGCCTAGCAAACAAAGGTTGGGCCTGCAGCTCCAACCACGACCCACAAAAAATTATTTGGGTCCTATTTGCAAACCCCGAAGGTCCCGTAGACCTATATTTCATTACATATCCCCAATATATGTTCAAATTTATTACTATTTTTTATTTTTGTTCTATATATTGCGTTTGATTGCAGGTATATATGAACTTGAAGTTCATGAATTCGAACCCGAAGATTCAAATAAGTGCCATGAAACTTGAAGTTTCCTTAAAAACTAAATACCCATGAAACCCGTAGTTTTCATGACAATTTAAACCAAACCATGTCTTAGAACCCGAATGTTCTAACTTTTATGATTATGGAGAATTTATTTCCCATAAGCACCAACCACAATCTTGTTCCCTCCATCCAGTGGATTTCCGAACTGTAACAAATTCAATTTCACTAACATGGAAGTTTCTAGCAGAAACTACTTTATGTGGGCACAAGTTGTGAAGCTCCACTTGACGACTGAGAAGTTGAGAAACATTGAAGCCAACAATGACGTGGATAGAGCTAAATAAGCCTCCGTCATGATCTTCATCCAAAGACTTATGCCTGAAGCATTGTCAATGGAAGTACCTCAATGACGAGGATTCCATGGCTCTTTGACTCACTCTACGGACTGTTCTACTCATGCAAAGACACACCTTGCCCGAAGCAAGACATACTTTGTCGAAAGCAAGACATATCTTGCCTGACACAAGGCATGATTGAACTCCATCCGTGAATAGGTACAAATTCTGAAGTTTATAGAATCCGATTGAATTTTGACTGGAGAAGATTTTCTCGTCCTTCCATACCTCTAAAATGCTCTTGAAGAAGCACCATATAGAGTGGAGGTTCACTAAATTCTCGGATCTGATTACTACCACTTTGCTCACTGAAAAGCACAACAGTGAAAGCGGCACCCCAGTGATTCGGCTGGAAGGTACCGAACGGTGTGATCCAGCTTCGGCTGGAGCTTACCGAATGGTATAGACCCTGCTTCGGCAAAGTCTACCGAACGGTATTGACAGTTTTCGGCTGATGTCTACCAAACGGCATGCCCTACTTCGGCAGAGATGTACCGAAGGTCTTGCTCTGTTTCGGCAGAGGTATACCGAATCTACTCTTCCTTCTTCGGCTGGAGAGTACTGAATAGTGGTAGAATCAGGGTCAACCAAGGGGGTGGCATCACGACCAAACACGTGATCCCTTGGCCACTAAGACCCAAAACTTCAAGAATAAGGGACAGTATTCCCGAACCTCAACCGTGCAAAATCTACCTCCATTTTGATGGAATAGATCATTGGTTATGCACTTATTTGTGCCCTTACCAATGTTGTTGAGGCGTACCATTCCCGTAGACAATCTGTGAGACTAATTTTGCTTCACCTAACACATATGGAAAAGCAAAATTTTGACATGGAAGGCCCTATTGGCCGAAACCCCCTATCTTTTGGTTTAAGTTTTGAACAATTTTTCCTTTTTGTTTGGATGATTGTTTGGTATTTGCTTTAAATTTTTTTTGGATATTATTATGGATATTGTCCTCGAATATGAGTTAATTGAATCATGTTTCTTATACATGTGACCAAATTCAATTAATATGTGATAAGGTATAAATGTGGGGAAGTTAGTTGTTTGGATGAACGTGCGACTATGCACACTAACTTCATACCTAAATCACCCCTCTAGCAACGAATTTAGGTCTACCTAACCTGATTAAGGGCAATGGCACTGCACCTCGTTGTATTAATGGTATTGAATTACTATTAAGGGGCCTTATATTCTCCGTTCCAGAAGAACGTCATTGAGTTATAAGGATATTCGAGCGAACAATGATCATAAAAACCACTGCAGAAAATAGAGTGACGTATCTTTGCATCACCTTCCAAAATATGAATCCTGAAGCTATGTTTTGGGGCCAATGGGCTACCTCTCAACTGAGACATGCCACATATAGGCTGGCTTGAAGCCGGGTGATTCGAGCAGTTTACTTGCTTTGGCACGACCGTTTGGAACATTCAGGTCAAAACACGATGCAATATGTTACACAATGCATCACCTTACCTGAAGTAAGGATTTTTGTGCCTACAAGCACACTTTGCCAAGCCTGCTCGTTAGGGAAATTGGATTTTTACATCATCCCTAGCAAAGCTACTACATAACCCTCTTTTCACAGTGGATTCAAGGGAATAATGTGGACTTATCCAACCAAAAATGTGGACCATGTAAATATGGTTTTTGGTTGATATATCGACACAATGGTCACATGTCTGTCCACATACACATTGCTGCTAAACTTCTAGCAATTTCTTACTTAAGGGTTCACCACTCTATTTATCCCATAAAGTCTAGAAGACTGGATAATGCCGGAGAGTTTATATCGAACAGTATTCGATAAGTATTGCATGTTTTTGGGCTTGAAATTGAACATTGAATTCCCTAAGGGAATGAAGGTTGAAAACAGTATTTCTGAAACAAGGGACGTAGCTTATCCAAATGTCTTTTTTCCTTTGGCACCTGAAGAATCGTCTCTATATCGGCAAGTTCTTGTCTTGCTAACTTGACAGTGTTCTTGGTCACTGTACGAAGCAACATGTTAGGAGAAAATATATATATCATAAAGAATGACAAACAAATAATGGGTGCATTCCAACCTATGGTCTGAAAGTGGGTGGGAATACATCGCTCTGGTCTGACACCTTCATCATGTTCCCAATTCTTATAAAGGAAGCACCATCGATTTTTCCAAGTACCATAAGACCTCTTCTTACCAAAAACTACGCGCACATTCTCGCTCCTACATGCACATTCAACATAACCAGTGGATGACTTCACCGGACACATTTTATAACAATAACGCCATTGGTGGAAGGAAGGTTCACCTAAACCACACTTTCTCCAAATAACATAAAACCCAATCAAGGTCTCCCATAAGCCAAGATTGAGTTGCCCAAGTGAATTCCCTATGACAACTACCATCTTTTGCAACCATTGATGCAGTGGTAGTTTCACTCTCAACCTCTCTATCATTTGAATATAGAACATGATATGACTCTTAGGCGATTTGATAGGCAACTCCTTATCATCTACCAAACGCATTCCTACACTATTGGGTATGCCACACAACTTTCTCAAGGCCTCAAGCTGTTTCTTGCTGGTCAACAAGTTTGTGGTTAAGTGATCCGATGTGAACTCAGACGAAAAGATAGGTATGGCAGTAAGAACACTCTCCTCACCTATTGACATGATAGAAGTATGTGCCTCACTCATTACCCCACCATGAGACAATGAAGTGGAATCAACATTCACTGTGACCATGCATCCCTCATCACTAGACCTATGCTCCTCACTCGCTTCCTCGTCGGTGGCTTCAGGGGAAATAGGTGGTATGCATGCCGATGGTTATGAAGGTCATCAAACTCTTCCTCTTCACAAGACTCTAATGAAGACTTTGAAGGCTCAGACGTTGCAGGCTCGAACCTAGAACCCGAGCTAGGAGAACCTTCGGACTCTGACGTCTACAACAAACACAGGCAAAGACCTCTATTACTACATGAAGGATTGAATCTTAAAAGATCTCTAGGCTATGGAAGAAGTGTTAGCTTGTTCACCATATTCTTCGACAAATACGTAGTAGCCCAACAAGTCCAATAAAGAAATTCTATCTTATTTCAGAAGAAATGCTACTAACATTGGCACAGTGTTTAAGCCACCATGGTTTGTCATCAAAGAACCACCACCTTTGTGTTGACCGTTGCTGGACTCCCTCTTAACCAGAGAGCACTCCCTCTCCAAATCTTACTCCACTAGGAGAAAATGAGAACAATGTCATAAATGAAAATTCATCTTTCTTATATAGACAACCAAGAGAAAGTAAATTCAAACTCAACCTATGAAAAATCGCCACATGTCCCACTATTGGACTTGCAAACAAATTCATGGGCTCAACTCGACCCAATTAGGGGAGTAAAAAGCCCAACAAGGGCAACAAACCCAACTAGGGGAGCAGTAAGCCCAATGTGGCCTACTAATTGGTGTGTGTGTGATACTTCTGTAGACCAACGAAGGCTTCAAGCTATGTATAGCGTTTCAATTCAAGCAGAGAACTACAATGACAATCAAGGGGTAGCTTCGCACACTGATAATCACAAGTGTGCGAAACAAAATCTATTTATATGATTATTTAACCCCTCAACAATTGGAGAATAACCCAACAAGGGAAAAGTTTCGCACACTGATGATCACAAGTGTGCGAAGAAAACTCTATTTATATGATTCTCCAACCCTTCAACAATTGAAAAATAACCCAACAAGGGAAAAGCTTCGCACACTAATGATCACAAGTGTGCGAAGCAAAATCTATTTATATGGTTCTACTAGAGCTTTCCACATGCGAAGGTCCACAGCTTCCCACATGCGAAGGTCCACAGCTTCCCACATGCGAAGGTCCACAGCTTTCCACATGCAAAGGTCCACAGCTTCCCACTTGCGAAGAACTAAAGCTTCCCACATGAGAAGGCCCAGAGCTTCTCACATGCGAAGGACTAGAGCTTCCCACATACGAAGGACTAGAGCTTCCCACATGCGAAGGACCAGAGCTTCCCACATGCAAAGGTCCAGAGTTTCCCACATGCGAAGGTCCAGAACTTCCCACATGCGAAGGTCCAGAACTTTCCACAATTGAAGGACCAGAGCTTCCCACATGTGAAGGTCCAAAGCTTCCCACCCGCGAAGGTCCAAAGCTTCCCACCCGCGAAGTCTCCCACATTTCGGATCGTTCAAGCTATATGTGAAAGAGCACAAGTTTCCAATACAAGCCTACACCACCAAGTTTTGAGGTTTAAACAATTTTACCTACATACTCACAAGAGAGAAAAAAAGGGCCACTAATGGCGGGAGCAATCTTGTCATCATTCGTGTACCTACACAGTGAAAGAACGGTATTATATTTTTTCCTCAAATCGAGAGACCCACACACACCCAAAAACGCCTCAAGCAATTATCTTTCACAATTACAATTATTTAGCAACACTAGCTACCTTACTTCAAGGACCCAAGCCTCAATAAATTAAGAGTCAGGCCTTTATTGCCAACCCAAGCCTCTGTAATTCCTGGCGGACAAACTGCTGCTGATGTAGCCTCGAGTAGAGGGCATAAAGGGATTACTGAATATTTGGCAGAAGCAGATTTAACCAGTCACCTAGAGTTGTTGCCCTCGAATGAGAACATAATGAACAATGTGACTGCAACTATTACAGCTGAGAAAATCAAATAATAGGCCAAACACTTTCAACTGCCTCAAGCTCCATTCGATTCTGAGCCTAGCATATTTCCAAGGCCAACAAGTCGATATGCAGGAACTGCTAATGAGGATGACTTTGGACTCCGTATGCAAGGTGGGATTTGGTATGGAAATTGGAACTCTGGCTCCCAATCTGCAAGACAATCACTTTGCCAAGGCCGTCGACACTGCAAACATCATTATGACGCTTCGATTTATCGATCCGCTGTGGAGAATAAAGAGATACTTGACTGTGGGATCAGAAGCTTTGCTTGACAAGAGCATTAAAACCATTGATGATTTTACATACTCGGGTATTCAAAGAAGGAAAGCAGAGATCAAAGAATCTCAGCAGAGTTATGAAAACAAGCCACGGCAAACCAGATTTTGGCAGCCCCAAAATCTGACAAATCACAGGCCAGCAGCCACGGCAAGAAGCTGCAGACCCACTGCAGCAACCTGCTGCCCGCTGCAACTGTTGCAGACCCAAACAGCAGCCCAACCCGCGCCTGCCCAGCCCCTCGACCCGACTCGCCGAGCAAGGTAGCAACCGCAGATTCGTGGACTCTGCTTTATTCTAGTGAGCAGGAATCTGTTTGATTGCTGCCAGCAGCCACGGCAAAGAAGTTTTGGTTGTTTGATTGTTGTGTGATTGCTGCAATTCGCTACAAACAGCAGCCACGACAGGTGAACTGGGTCTAAGCCCTCCCCCTAAATCCCAAAACACCTAGGGCAATTGTCTGCCTAAAAAAAAAAAAACTATTAGCTATGCATTCGAAGAAGCTGCTGGGCTACTATTGTTGGGCCTATAATATCTTGGGCTTACAAGGCTTAGGACATAGAAAGATGGCTTTGGGCTGAAACATGAAGGAAAAGGTGAGCGAGATTGAAGAATTTTGATCCTTCGACGACGCAATGGAAATTCGGACACCTCTTTCGACAATCCTCCTTGATAAGAGACTTGGGGGACTCCCATATATACTACTACACTTTGGTACTCGAAAGTTTTGTGATTACTTAAGTCGCTTGAATATTACAAGTCCCAAACTGAGAATTTTTTCCTCACTTGGGAACTTGGGGGAGCACTGTTTGTACCATACTTCACCAATCCCGAAACTACCAAGCACCAGTCAACTTCGTACCTTTAGAGACCTACTGAAAGGTTCGCGCTGAGGCGCCCCTACCGAAACACATGAGTTTCTCTCCAACCAAGAGGGCAATCACAACATGACACGTGTCAACACCAGAGAAAGCTCCTAAAGTCCCACATCAACCACGGAGGAAAACAAAGGACTCTTCTCAACTATAAGGGAAGATCATTCTCCCACAATTAAGCTCTCATGATCTTAGACCCTTTAATTCCTTATTAGAACTCACTAATAATGATTATTCATAATCCTATGTATTATGTAAACCCTACATTATTAATGAGAACTCCTATATCTCAGTGGATGTAACCCAACTTAGGGTGAACCACGTACATCTCGTGTTTGCTTCCCCATCTCTATCACATCATACATTATTTTCACTCGATGACCTGAACAATCTAGCGAAGGTCATCTCACCTTGACACTTTACGTTGTTCCAAAGTCCACTCAATTTTATTCATCAACAATAATAAATTTGTAGAACTTGTTTAATATGGTGTGCTATTATTGCATTGTGTTGTGTGTGTAAGTTGTAAACTTTTTGTTTTTGTTTTTATTTTTATTATTTTTAAACAACCGATATTAGAGGAGAATGAATCAAATTTAAAATGTTCTCGGATTCAGAGATAAATTCTTTTAACTAACTAAATTACAAACTCTAGCGTATAAGTTGTAGGTTGAAACCACTTCATATAAACAGTGGAAGGGAAAAGTTTTGAATGAAAAATCTTGACTCCTATTAATAACCACTACGATTGCAAGTTTTAATTTAGAACATTATTTTCTGGCCTATTCATAACCATTGGATTAATTTAATATAAATATCAATGGCTATAATTCAGACGCCAAAGGATACAATCTGAAAGAAACTATTACAAATAATTAATATAATTGTAAATTTCCAAGTCGGCAAAAACGGTTTATACCAGTCACTATCTGTTCAAATCATATTGCAATTTGATTTTGAATGCCTTTTTTTTGTCCTCTAAATAATATATGAACCATAAGATAATATAATGGATGGCCAAAGGAAAAATAAATATAATTCAAAACCCTCTTGATGGTAAAGGTCATTCTTATAAAAAATCTCAGAATGATAGTCCTAACCTAAATATCGATATATAAGAGTGATATGATGAGTCCTATCTTATGCCTCCTTCAGACTTTTCCCTCTCTTCTCCAGTTCACGGCCTCCCTCTCAGTCACTCTCTCCGCCTCCCTGTCTTCCCCGTTCACGGCCACCACACCATCACCACGACGCCACGAAATCCTTCTCCGTACACGGCCACGCCACCACGATCTGTCTCCCTCTCTCAGTCCCTCTCTCCGCGTCCCTCCCTCTCCGTTTGCTGCCACGACGCCATGACCCACGAACTTCTTCGTTCTTGACGGTCAGTTTTCTGAATTTCATTTTAATTTAGGGTTTCAAATTAGGATTTTTGAGATTGATTTTGGGATTGGATAAGATGTTGATTTTGGGCAGATTTTGGGATTGGATATGATGTTGATTTCGTTATTGATTGATTTGTATGTTGTTGCGACTATATGGTTGCATGATGTCCAAAAACCGATATGACCTGTTCGTTAATAAACAAAATTTAGTCCAAACTCATCAATCTACATTATGGAATCCCTCAAAAATCACTCTCCCCAAACAACACGTAACACCGGAAACTTGATATGTAGCTCGGCCTGTTATCCTATAATCACATTAGCAGATTGAGTTCAAGCATGCCATTTCTACTTTTAGATGAACGGAGCTCCATTGACAGAGTACATTTCCTAGTGTCGAAAAACCAACTTAGTATCGTAAAAATTCTTAGTATCGTAAAAATTCGACTCAACGCAATAGAAACAAGTAGGCAAGGATAAAAACCAAAATTGGTTATTGTGATCACAAATTAGCAAGTAAAACAAAACCCCTCAAAGTTGAATAATCACACTTATCTAGTAGATATTTGCATAGGAAAATGCTTATAGTCCACACATTGCACTTCCGAAAATTCAAAGAAAAACAAAAAAATGTAACTTATGAAGAATCCAATGCTTAATAATCTGCAAAATCACAAAATTAATACTATGACCAAAATGGTGATTAAATATTCAGATTAACCCCGTTTAATGTGATTAAGCTCTAATTACAGATTAAAAGCAGCATAAAAGAACCAAGAACACGAAATAGAAAGTAAAGTTGTCAACTTGCGAGAGATTGGAAAATCTCGGAACCTAAAAACACCCACTCCATTTAACCCAAATCAAAACTTTTTCTTTTCGATTTTCTTGGAAATCAAACAGAAGAGAGAGAGAGTTACCGGTGAAGAATCAAATGCAGAGGAGGGCGGAGGGTCCCCAGTGTGAATGTGAGAATTGAAAGACAATTTGGCTCCTTCCGTCTCCCTTTTTGAAGTTGGAATCACATACACGAACACCTACCTCATGATACAGCCTTCAGCTTTTTTCTTTATTTATTGAACGGCCCTTGGAATTTGAGCTAAGTTCAATTTCTTGGTCCTTGTTGTTTCAAATTTCAACGTGATAGCTTAATTACAAGTTTTTTTCACAAATTAACACGTGTTGTGTGACATTTGGAAATCTTACGCTTTAATTGCTAGTGTCAGAAATAAATTGAATTAATTAAATATTTATCCTTGGGTTGCGCTTAAATTTGCAATGCTAAATCAACATATGGTCCTTGCATTTGGACATCATGCAACCATATCCGCCGCCAAGCCAACAGTAGCACTGTCTGGCCGCCCGCTACGCCTTAGTGTCAAGTGGGTCCTTGTATTTGGACTCACAACCTCCCGGTTTTATTTGCTGATACCTTGTTAGAAGATTGCATGGCCGAGGAGCCTAGTCTTTGAGCATCTTATGGTTTTTGTATCTTTTTCTCATCGATGAAATCTATCGCTTCCCGCAAAAAAAAAAAAATAAAAAATTAAAGGAAAATGGTCTTCACTTTTAAACTCGCTATAGTGTATTTATAGTGACGCTACCAAGCCTAATGCCTATAAATTGAATCCGAGATTGCAATGGAAATCATTCCAAGTGCATCCAAACTTGAGAGTTTGAGAGAAAAGTCTTCAATATTAGTGAGGAGAAATGCTCTTGAGTGAATTGAAGAGGAAGACAAGTTTAGCATTGTTGCTATCTCGTTAATAAGTGAAAAGGTATGGCTCCTTTGTTCATGTAGTTTACTAAGTTTTATTTTAATACTTGTAATTTCAATTGTGTAAATTTTGATTTTTAGTTTACTAAATTCTCAATTCAAGGATTAGCCCTATTGTTTGTTCATTTTGTTGATAAATCAATCACATGACTCGTAGAAATGTCGTGTTAAGAATAGAAGACGAGGGTAACTCACTTTACACAAGGACCGATGTGCCCTCCACGTGATAGGTGTGTGATTGCTTCATCAAGAAAAAATAAACCAAAGAGTGGTATTGCAGCGCATGATAAACTACAACGTCAAATTGACAATTTAAACTTCAAGAATTCAATGTGAAATTTAGAGTAAACTAAAAAGACCAAAAATGAAATTTAGCATTGCAAAATTAACTCCAAACCCAAGGATAAATATTTAATCATTCAATTTATTTATGACACTAGCAATTAAACCGTGAGATTTCCAAATGCTACACAACACGTGTTAATTTGTGAAAGAAACTTGTAATTAAGCTATCACGTTGAAATTCTGAAACAACAAAGACCGAAATTGAACTTGGCTCAAATTCCAGGCCGTTCAATAAATAAAGAAAAAATCAAGGAATTGCATCGCAAGAATTGTAGGTGTTCGTATGTGATTCCAACTTAAGGGAGACGGAAGGAGCCAAATTGTCTTTCAATTCTCACATTCACATTGGGGACCCTCCGCCCTCCTCTGCATTTGATTCTTCACCGGTAACTCTCTCTCTTTGATTCTTCACCGGTAACTCTCTCTCTCTGATTTTCTAATCTTCTGTTTGATTTCCGAGAAAATCGAAAAGAAAAAGTTTTGATTTGGGTTCAATGGAGTGGGTGTTTTTAGGTTCTGAGATTTTCCAATCTCTCGCAAGTTGACAACTTTACTTTCTATTTCGTGTTCTGGGTTCTTTTATGCTGCTTTTAATCTGTAATTAGAGCTTAATCACATTAAACGGGGTTAATCTGAATATTTAATCACCATTTTGGTCATAGTATTAATTTTGTGATTTTGCAGATTATTAAGCATTGGATTCTTCATAAGTTACATTTTTTTGTTTTTCTTTGAATTTTCGGAAGTGCAATGTGTGCACTATAAGCATTTTCTTATGCAAATATCTACTAGATAAGTGTGATTATTCAACTTTGAGGGGTTTTGTTTTACTTGCTTATTTGTGATCACAATAAGCAATTTTGGTTTTTATCCTTTGCCTACTTGTTTCTATTGCGTTGAGTCGAATTTTTACGATGCTAAGTTGGTTTTTCGACACTGGGAAATGTACTTCTGTCAATGGAGATCCGTTCATTCTAAAAGTAGAAATGGTGCACATGCTTGAACTCAATCTGCTAATGTGATTATAGGATTACAGGCTGAGCTACATATCAAGTTTCTGGTGTTGCATGTTGTTTGGGGAGAGTGATTTTTCAGGGATTCCATAATGTAGATTGCTGAGTTTGGACTAAATTTTGTTTATTAATGAACAGGTCATATCGGTTTTTATCAGAACTCGGCAGTTGTACAGGGCTCTAGGATGGAGAAAACCAGTGGCAATAGAGCAATCCGCTTGTTTTGGAGTATAGTTAGTTTCTTGAGGAGATGTCTCTTTCTTGTAATATCTGTTCGTCCCATACCTCATCACATCGCCTTTATCATGGATGGAAATAGAAGATATGCTAAAAAGCGGAAGATGATGGAAGGGGCCGGACACAGGGTTGGGTTTTTGGCTCTGATGTCCATGCTCAAGTATTGTTATGAGTTGGGTGTGACGTATGTAACGGTATATGCCTTTAGTATTGATAATTTCAAAAGGGACCCTAAAGAAGTTAAATCCTTGATGGACCTGATGCAGGAGAAGATTGAAGGGTTAATCAAAGAAGAAAGCATAGTCAATCGCTATGGAGTTAAGGTACATTTTATAGGGAACCTAAAGCTCTTGAATGAACCTGTTAGGTTGGCAGCGGAGAGGGCTATGGCAGCCACGGCCACTAACTCCCGAGGAGTTCTGTCAATATGTATTGCTTACACTTCCACTGATGAGATCGTGCATGCTGTTCAAGAGTCATGTGAAGAAAAATTGGACGAGATTAGCACGATGAATGCAAGTGGAGCTGGGTATGGTCTAATTAAACTTGGAGGCAATGAAGAGGATGAAAGGGAGAACATTGTCAAATTGACAGATATTGAAAAGCATATGTATATGGCAGTTGCACCAGACCCTGATATTTTAATCCGTACTTCAGGTGAGACCCGGTTGAGCAATTTTCTTTTGTGGCAGAGTGCGTACTGTTGTTTGTACTCTCCCTCTGTGCTCTGGCCAGAGATTGGTTTCCAGCATTTTGTTTGGGCGATCTTGAACTTTCAGTCTAACTATTTTTATCTTGATCGAAAAAGGAAACAGTCATAACTTTGTCTAATGATGGATTGTCGCCTTTGGTCTATAATGTACCTGTTAATCTCTGCTTGCTGCTGAACTACTATTTTGGTAACAATATAGATTACTGCAGGCCGGTACCATTTTTCGTTACTCCGGCCTCTACTTTTTCGGTTTACCTGAGATTGTAAACATCATTCTGCTGTATTGTAAGAATATTTTGTTGACACGGTAAAATACATCTTGTTCTGCGATAGATTGATTTGCATAGTTGACATTTTGAGTGCGCCGTGACTTGGGACAAATTGTTTCGAGCTATGAGAATATGAATACAAACTTCTTTGCTGTTGTCTTTGTAACACTAGAACGTACAAAAATTACACGATTTCCTCGCCAACTCTCAGACAGTCAGACTTATGTTCTGTGAACTTGAGAGCTCACGTCTGGGTTCAACCGCACGTGTTTTTCGGTTCAGACCGTGAACTCAAAGCACCAAATAGTGTTTGGTACCAATTGTGCCTCTTCCGGTTCAAAAACATCAATGTTAAGTTGCTTATCTATAAATGGATGCTTCGAGACTAATACAGGGACAAAATTGTTTCGAATAGTTTCATTTCGTTTGAGATTGTTTAAGGTTCGTCTCTCTGCACATTCGACATTCTAAGTGCGTCGTGACTGATTGTTAGAAACAGTGAGAATATGAATTTGCAGTTCCTCCTCCCTCCCCTAATGAAGTCTTTACTTAAATAGAGTTTATAAGTTCCTAATTATCTGAGAAACTCAATCTGGTTCAATACAAAATCAACCAATAAGGAAACATTCTTGGTAACACATAACCTCCTTAGATTTTTATGCTTTAACGCTCGAGTTTGTGAGCTCGAGAAAAATATCAATCAAATCAACGCATACAAGACGTTTTTATTGATCACTTCAACCTTCCCTCGATGTTGATCCCGGAGATTCTGCAAGTCTTCTCCGTTCCCTGATAACAGCAGCACCGTCACTCCTTCGCTGTATGCTTATCTGAATGAAGAAACTGTTATACAATGTCAAACAACGACGTTGTAGGCTTAAAGACGACCCCTTTCCCTATTTGACATGTGCAGTCTAGCCATTCTTGTATTATCCTCTTCAATTTGATCAAAATCATCATGATCAGATTCTTCCCTATCCTCCATCCCCGGCGTAGGGATCTGATTATCTACACTCGACATGTATGTCGAATACGGGACACCCTGAAGTTCCGTTGTTAGTTCATGATGATACTGCTGCTCATGATCTACACTCTGCATCCAGTTGGAATTTAGTTAACATCAAATATTCAAGAGCTAATAATGATGTGAAAGTATGCGTTTAAAATAGTTAAAAATGCTTTAACATAACCAAAAACGCCCCAGACAACGTTTGAGAAAGTTAAAAGTAAGCACATGGAAATGTCTTCCGGAAGAAGCATCTGCTATGTGCTTGCTGAAATCCAAGTGCTTTTTCAGAAGCACTTGGATTTTTATTAAAAATTGAAGATTTTTATTAAAAATTGTAACTTGCTTCTAATAGCATCGCTTCCAGTAAAAGCACGTACAAAATCAACTAGCAGAATGATATACAGTATCCAACATTCTTTAAGACCTGTTTACCTTCTCCTAAATCTTTTCCGCTTCTCCTTCCGTCTGCTGTCTTGTGATTTTGGCGTTGTCATCGTCATTAAAAGGCGACAAGTGTGGCGGAGGAACCCTAGGAGTTGCACAAACAAACAGCATATTAAGCAGATCATATTTATATAGAAAGGAAAAACATAAGAGGGAAAATGTCTTCCCACCAAATAAGCCCCGACACGCAAAATGTTCCGAGCATTTACGCAATCATAAACCCACTGCGGTTGAACATATTCTCTGGTGTGATAAACGTCCTTGCGGTCCTGCATTGGCCTGTCAACAATCTGCAAAATACACAAGAAATCAAGTTGTAGTTGTCGTAATCGTAATAATAAGATCATTTTTTTTACCTCCAAAAGAAAAAATGGAACAGAAATTCTTATGTAATATACACCTGATGGGTGATGCTGCCATCATCTTCCTCAAATGGAGCTCCATCTCCTTGCCAGGAAACAATGCCACCGAAAGAACGAATAACAAAAACTAATGAATCTCTGTAGACCTGAACAGAGAGAATGGATAAACATAAGTTCAAATTGTGATCGACCTCGCGATTCAAGAAAAAATTCATATCCTTGAAGAGTTTCGTACACTCCCTTGTGTCGTTAACCTGTTCGATATCCTCACCAGGAACATCTCCAACAAGGTCTACAAGTCGAAAAAAAAATCTAATTAGTCATATTCATGCTTCACTAGCACACACATGATCGATTACGTACAGCTCAAGATAGCTAACAAATCTAAACGTTAACCTCTTCGATATACCTGCTGCTAAAGCTACCTCCGATCGAGGATCAAGGAAGGGCGAATACTTCACATTTATGGAACGATATTGATGAGAACTGACATAAGTAAGAAGAGTCTGCAGTTGTTGGAGAACAATTCAGAAATAGATAAAAATAACAGAATTTTGAAATACTAGTTTATTGATAAAAATTACTTGCTTACACAGAATGAGATAACAAGAACAAATACAGAAAATTAAATTGATACTAACTTGATTGATTACAGGTAGAGGCTAGCGTAAAAGCTATGTCCTTCGAACAATATTTTCGTCCCACTCTTGTGCTTGTGGTTCTACAACGTCTGCTCGACCAGGATACAACTACCTAATTCTACAATCCACACTAGATTATAGAATTCTAGCGAATTGTGTTTGTGTGTTTACTCTCTGGGAATTTCGTACAGAAGATAAGGAGGAAGGAAAAAGATCTCCAGATGGAACTAAGGACTCAATTATATAGGCTATTTCATATCTCTTCAAACACCTTTTGGATGTATCTGAAGCTATACAACTCTCCAAAGAGTTGTGTCTATTAATCAAAACGTTTTTAATTAATATTAATTCAAAAATTAAAACTAATTGATCAGATTAATTTTAATTCTTAGGCCCCAAGTGCCCTTGTCTTGATTAATTAATATTAATTAATATATTATAGTATAATCATCAAGCCTAATCCACATAATTTGAGGCCCAAACCTCAATCCTCGTTCCAAATTGCCAAGTCCTAACTACTATTGTAGAAGACAAAAGATATATAAAGGGTATTGAGAATTTGGTTTTTCCCAATGTGGGACAAAGTCTCAAAACTCCAACAGCAGTAACATAGAGGGAGCAGAAATTCATTACCTAATGAGAAAAACGAAACCTCATAAGGGATAACAAGCAAAATGTCGAATGAATCGGACGAAGTAATTGGTCCATTTTCTCCACTACAAAATGTGTGTCAAAATGTATGTTAAAAAACGGGTGTCAAAAGGTTACGAAGTGAATTCAGTTGGGAAAAGTAGTACTGTGTTCCGGGCTTGACACCAAGTTCGAATGCCATGTAACCATAGTAGTTTAGAATATCGTTTGTATCAACAAAAATTCATTTGGTTATTTACATTTTTGCTTTGCTAAGCACTTACGTGATGCTTACATGATGCTCTAGTCATAGCTTAGTGATGATAAATTTTAATATGCGATGTCATAAGTGGGTTCATAAAGTATATGTAAATGAAACATACGACGTATATATTATGTTGGGTTAATTAATTTAAAAACCTACTTATTCTGTGATCTCATCGGTTGAGTCATTTTTCTGTGCTTATTCCCACTTATGCCTCTTGAAACTCAATTCTCCTTTCACTTTGCCCCATAAAATTCAAAATGTGTTACTTAACCCCATGAAACTCAAATTTTCTCACTTTGCTCTGTACCGTTGCATTCTGTTAATATTACTATTACTATACTGATGTGGCACGCATGTGAACCCACACATCTAATGAATTAGTGAGGTGGATGAAATAAAATAAATTCATTTTTTAGAACCATTGGAAACAAAAAAGTAAAAGATTAAAAAAGAAAAATATAAATAAAAAAATTTGAAATCAGACCCCTCCCCAAAAACCCCAGCGGCATCATCTCTCACCGCTCCCCACTCCCCAGCGCAGCCTTACCCTACCATCCCAACCCAATCCAGACTAGCCCCAATACCTCCCGACCATACCCAACATGAATTTTTCTCTTTAGTTTCATCGGAGAGACGCAGATTGTTTTTCTAGTTTTTATCTTAATTGTTTCTAAGGATTTCTAAAATTTCAAACTACTTTCAAAAGGGAGCATTTTGTATTTCATCCACGTCACTAATTCATTAGATGTGTGGATTCATATGCGTGTCACATCAGTATAATAACGGTAATTTTAACAGAATGTAACGGTACATGGTAAAGCGAGAGAAAGTTTGAGTTTTATTGAGTTAAGCGACACATTTTGAGTTTTATGGAACTAAGTAAAAAAGAATTCAGTTTCAAGAGGCATATGTGTAAAAAAGCCTCTCTTTTGCACACATCTTCAATACCGAATTTATGTGAAACAACATCCTTGATTATGAATCTAATTAGTATAATTTTTTAAGACCACGTCCTAAACAAAACTTATTTTTTTTGCTGGACTGGATTAAACTAAACCCATTTGTTAATATAATACTATTAAGCACTCTAAAAGAAGAATTTGATGACCCTCATGGATTTGGACTTTGATTTATTTACTTCAAAAAAATTTTAGTGATACGCATCATTAGGTACAATGAGACGATGAACAGTTGAGATTAATTCATGTTTAATATAACAGTTGACATTAATTAAAAATAATGAAAAATAGTTGTATTCCATACTTCGTAAGGCAATACCCTATTTACTTCCTCCCTTCCTTTTCCTGAAATCAAATCAATTAAAAAGATGGAGATTGGGGAATTAAAATTGCTGACCGTTTGGAAACTATTCTCTATTATTTAATTCTAGCGTGCCCAAGAAGCAGTGTAGAGATTAAAAATAACCTAGAAAGGCCAAAACCATTACCTCGTTCACTTGATCAAATGTCCCTAAAAGTATACTACTAACAACTGCATTTTTGTGCACAAAGTATAGAGTGCTAATTGACACACAAAGTACATATATAACTCCTACAAATTAACTAGCCAAACCCACATTTTTTTTTACGTAATCTAAATGATGTCACTACCCTTTCTGAAATTGGGAATGAATTACAAGAAAAAGTCCTGTCAGATACACTCAAAATTGAGCCCTCCTTGAAAGCCATCATGCGCCTTGATCTTCTATTCATATAGTCATAATACTTTGCACCCAATAGACAGTCTTTATCCAATGCCATCTTGGTGTGATTTGTCAACATCTTTTTATACCCAATTAGGCACGTGTCCAAACCCAATATAAATTAACGAGTGAGGATTCAATAGTTTCACTTCACTAGGCCATGGAAAGAGGCCAAAGCAAAGGCAAAGCTGGGGAAGAGGGACAGAGAGATGTGAGGTACAGAGGTGTGAGAATAAGGCCGTGGGGGAAATTCGCAGCCGAAATACGCGATTCAACGAGGCAGGGAGCTCGGTTGTGGCTTGGCACCTTCAACACTGCTGAAGAAGCTGCTAGGGCTTATGATAGAGCTGCTTTTTCCATGAGGGGTGCTCTTGCAATTCTCAATTTTCCAAGTGAATATGGTTTGAAAGATGCTGATCAGTTTGCTGCTACTACTTCCTCGTCATCTTCCTCGTCTTCGTCTTCAAGACTCCATAATGTGATCAGGACAGAATCCGGAAAAGAAATCTTCGAGTTTGAGTGTTTAGATGATAGTGTTTTAGAGGACCTTCTGGATTTTGAGAATAATTGCAAAAGTAAGTGAAGAAAAACAAAGTAGCATTCTTTAGTATTTTGTTTCTGTAAATTTAAGCATTCAAATTGTTCCACACTCTTTTAACTTTTCAATGCCATTTGGATAAATATTATGACTGTTTCTGGTTATTACAATGTGCTTTCACTTGTTGCGAAAACAATGTCAAATGCAGCCCCTGGATTTGGATAAATAGTGTGGGATTTGAGTCGTTTAGAGAATGGTATAATAAAACACTGATCGCGACTGCTCCCATGTGAGTACTAGGAAGATGGCATGCGTTGTCAATCCACTTACCCAACTATTATAATGTTCTTTTTTCGTCTTAATCCAACAATTATTTTTGTTACTATACAACGTTGTTTTATACTAAGGTAGAGATATTTAGCTAAGTTACACAACGGAAGTGAAACAGACATAATAATTTGATAACAAATTCACATTTCACAAGCAGAAGTCAAACCTAAAACCTACTGGTGACTACACTGTACGCCCATTTATTATATTTGAAGTTTCAATGTCATAAATATAATTAAAATCAATAGTTGGGACTTTTTTTTTTTAATTTAGAAATTAGAATAGTGGAGTCACTTAGTACTAAAGTCTAATGATATTCCTTTCACTTATAAATGAGAGATCTTAAGTTCCAATCTTATGGATTACAAGTTCAATATTAATTTATGTAACATCCCGTAAAAAGTATGTTATAAAATAATTCCCAGGGGATATTTTGGACACGTGCGTGATTATTTTGTACACGAGATCGTGTGATCTTACTGTTTTGGTGGGTGCACAATACCCCCAAAATATCTATTTTTCTCCCTTCTTCCCCGTCCATCTCTCTTTTCTCCCGTATGTGCACAGTGCACGTCGATGAAAACCCGTCGAACCGAGGCGAACTAAAATCACCACCTTCTTCGTCTCGACACCCTAGACTCAACGGTGCAAACCATTCGTCCAAACTCCCAACCGTTTGACGAGAAAAGCTCACGGAAGAACCGGACCTTCCCGGCGATTTTCTCGCCATTCTAGACCAAGGTGAGGTTTCTAACTACCACCTTTGGGTTCCTCTCGTTCAGTAGATGAATTTTCATATGTGGTTTGCTTGATTTGGTTGAGTTTTGACGTAGATCGGTGAAGCTACAGTACCCGCGGCCTTTTGAGGCAATTACAGGCCATTTCCCGAGCTTGTACGGCCAAACCAAAGGTACACCGTGATTCTACTCCTTTCTAGCTTCATTTTGATATAAAGAACGTGAAATTTGGCCAAGAAATGAAGAAGTTATGGAGATTTGAAAATTTCCCCAGAAACTGGCCAAAATTCAGGCTACGGCGACCGAAAAAAGTTGCAGCGGCGACCGGCGCTGACGTCATCGATGACGTCAACAACGGTCCAGACCGGCCTGGTGATGTCAGCAATGGTCCAGACCGACCGTGATGTCAGCGATGACGTCATCGTTTACCGACGTGTGAGCCGCGCGTGGAGCCGCTGTTGGATTGCGTTTGAGCCGCGCGTGAGGGCGCGTGGAACAATATTTTTTGATTCCGTCTTCAAGAGACGATTTGTGACGACGCGTACTACGTAGGGGCAGTACGTATGGTATTTTACGAAGTGTTTCGGACCTCCGTGTTGAGCAAACAAGGGATATGTTTAATTAATTAGTTAATTAGTAACCTTTATGAGTTTAATCATTAGTACAGTGATATATCATATAGGTTAGACTTATCCAGAGGACTACCGAGGCTACCCAGGACAGGGGGGCTACGACCCGGTTACTTACAGGTGAGTGAGTGGGTCTTTGTTTTGATAAATGTATTATACATATGGTTTTCAATGCTTTCTTTAATTTGTTAGCATGTTTCATATCATATGCGATTGTTGGAGGTAGAACATTCGTATTATATTGCCATACATGTTTACATACTGTTGCTCAGCAGTAGATGTATAACACCCCAGGTATCGGTACTCAGTCTTGTGGCCAGGACTAGCCTTGACGTTTGGAGATGTCACTACTAGTACCGCTACGCAACTTTGGATCCATTGTAGGTACTAGCCTGTTCTAGGTTGCACTAGGAAACTCGAACTTGTGTGACGCACTTTGTGCACAGCGTTTAACGTTAGACTCGGGTCATTGTAGTACTCAGCGTATTACTTATATACCTAGCCTGTTCTTCGTAGCTTATCTACTTGGGCTTGTGTGTTTACATATGGGTGAGCAGTCATTCGTGCATATCGGGGAGTACCCGTGTTTTGAGCATTCAGTATGATTAAGAGGGAGTACCCGTATTACTATTATAGTATTTTGAGGATCATATCGGAGAGTATGATGTATTTTCAAAAACTATACATGTTTTCCAACGAGGGGATAGTGTGCTTTTGAAAACAAAGGTTTTATCAAACTTTGCTTTTTGACCCACTCACCTTTTTATGTTTTGCGCCCCTCCAAGACTTAGTAGCGGTTTCGATTACCAGTGAGATGAGGGTATCCTAAACTTTTAAAGATTGTAAGGTATCCTAAACTTTTAAAGATTGATTTAAGATTGATTTTCTAAGCTATTTTGTAACAAAACAAAAATATCACCATGTACATATTTAAAATGATTGATTCTCTACACGTTTAGCCATCCAAACAAATTGCAAATACTTATCAGATTCGAATTTAAACTCATCATGCAATACTATACTCTCTAATAAGTTATCTTAAAAACGACTATGATTAAAACCTTAGAGGACATTTGATCATGCAAGATTCTCAAAACATATTTAAGCTCAGATTAGGTCTTTACTTAAAATTTATGTGATTAAACTTCAAATAAATACTTAGGTCAAAATCTAAAGAGAATCACATAATTTGCACACATCTTTCATCGGAACATGGAGAAAAAGACATTAAAGCATACCAATAACTTCCATGCTAATTTTCAGTTTCTAACCATTAAACATAATTTTTTTTAATCTTTTTTTTACTACTTGTGAAATCAATTTCTATCTAGTATACTTAGGGCATGCTTGACTAGCTACTGATTCTTGGTTGATTAAACTAACATATTTAGACAAACTTAGGGCCTGTTTAACATGTTAATTACAAAACAAAGCACAAACTGAAAATTATCTAATCTAACAAGTATGGAGTATAGCAACATGAATCACAGAATAAATTTCGAATTAGAAAACTATAAACAATTTGCAAATTCCGAATTATACATGAAATATAATCTGAAAATTTCACTTGTCCACATAAACAACTCAATCATCCAAACAAATAAAACAAAAGTTGATTTATAAGCATCCATACACAAAACAGAAACTAAGAAATTAGAGAGAGCCATAGAGTTACACTTTGTAGTTTTTCCTTAGAGGAGTGGCAACAAGGTAATGGACTTGACTCTTCTTGTGATGGTGGAATATCCTAGGCTTAGTGCTTTAGAGCTTGAAAGATGGGGAAGTGATGGAGGTTTCGGCCTTGTGATGGTGGAAGAGTGAGGGAGTATTTCTGGCAAAGCTTTGGCTGGTTGTGTGCGTGCAAAGTGTCCCCCCTTTTCTGAAGCAATGCCGAGCTTTATATAGAGGTGAAAGTTGATCCTTGAGTTGCTCACAACCCTCAGATTGAAATGAAATAAATGGAAAATATTGAATTTGAGAGGCATATATAAGAATCAGATTTGACTTCATCTTTTGTGTTGCACGACATGGATAAGAGAAGCAGAATTCTTCAAGTGATTTCCACGGCAACGAGTCTTCCCTTGTAGCTGCAAATAGGTCTAGGTTCATCCCATGTATTTTCTGATTTTTAATCCTAGATAAATGTAGCCCTTTATCTTTTAATTTCTGAAGGTTTAGCCATGAGATATTCCAAAGCTTATCTCCTTCATTTACTCAAAATCTACAGCTTCCATTATCCACTCTAAATTGCACAGCTGAACAAAGAGTTCCAAGCTGAATTGGACTCCTTGTTTCTCTCTAAAATGCACGACTGCACCATCTTCTTTTCCTCAATTCCAGCCGTGACCTCCTTCTATCTAGGAGTCCTTGTTGTCGTTCCCTTTCTTCACTTTTCAGATCACAATCAACTCCTAAAGAGTCCTGCACACATGAAATACATCTAAAAATCAAAGGAAGAAATAAGAATATTTCAGAAATTAATGAAATAATAATTAAGACAACATTCCCTTTAAGACATGCTTGTAATAGAAAGAAATATTAAAACAGTCAAGTTTCATATTTTCAAAATAGGAAAGTCTCGAAACAAGAATTTTAGTTTGAATAGGACTCTATGATAAGTATGCGTTTTCTACCTATATTAACCTAATTTCGAGCCAAAACTTCCCGACACTCCTAAACCGATTCAATTACTCAAATAATCAAAAATAAGGGCTACACAAGGCTTAGAATGAAGTATAAACGCATTAGAATCGTAGCACAAAGTGCTCCTATCAATAATTGGAATTGATTTTTTTTGTTAATTCTCTCTATGATTTAGGAGGGGATCATATAGAAAGCTCATTGGAGAGACTTTGAATCCTAAGTACTGTTTCCACATTATAATACAATGTTTTAAAAATCAGTAGCATCCAAATGAGAGCGCGTAAAGCTTCATCACAGCTCTACCGCAAATGTTTTCAATTTTCAACATGAATCTACTGAAGTAGTGTTTCATCAAATAATTACTGAAATTTTTCTAAAACATCATTAAATACCAAACGAAATAACTCCTTGTTTTTAATAGAAATCTACATAAATATCTTCCATTTTCAATAGTGAGCCACCAAAATATCTTTTTTAATTTTGGTAGATATTTATCGAAAAACTGTTTTGTGGTATAGAGTTTGACCCATAGTATGACATCGTTCAAACTGATGCAAAATGAAAAGAAAAAAAATGAAGTCATACCTTATGTAGAGTCTCCAAATTGTCGATTTCATATTCTATTCATCAAAAATAAAGTTTTTTCATCGATGTATGCGAGTGGTTGTGCCTCTATTGGTTAAAGTTAACTTTGTTCGATAATGTAGGGTAAGAGCAAGTCTGAGAACTTGAAGAAAAATATTTTTTGGGATGATATTATGTTTGGGATCATATTGAAGCCAAATGGTTATTTAATATCCTCACATCGGATGTAAACATTTCAATTCGTTTACAAATGAAATTCATTACCTTTGACAAAAATAAAAAGTAAAAAAAATAATTCTTGGGATGTAGGTTATCTCACGTTGGATTGGGGCTGTGGTAGCAAAATTATGCCGTCTTCAGATTTGACGAAATTGTACCTACAAAACCGAGAGACACCTTAGGTTACGACCAAAACCACGCACCCAAGAGGGGGTTTAGCCAATGAACCTCTTATGCCATCAGTTTCTCTTAAAAGAGTGGGTCATGTAGGGTTGAATTGCGTAGAATAAACTTACTAGAGAGTTGGTTGTTGGAGGTGTATTTATAGAGTTAGGGCCGACCACATGTGTAGGGGATCACATGCCATGTGTTGGCATCCGATTTGTTAGAGTGTGTCATTTGTTGGATGCAGTAGAAAAGTATCTTTAAGATGCTGAAATATCTTAAAGATGCTTGAGAATAATCTTTGAAAATATTATTAATTTATCCTAAGGATTATCTTTGGAGAATCCTTGATTGGATTTGATTGTGTTTCCTTGAATAAAGAAATTTGTCTTCAATTAGAGAAACTTAAAGGTGAGAATTAGTTATTACTTCCACTTTTAATTCCATTGTCTTGCTTCCTTGCTATGTGCAATTGAACTTGGAGTAGTTGTAGTCAACAGCTCAAGGTTTCTAGCCCTGTTGAATTGCCGGGTAATAAATGTGGGCCTTCTGCTCTTGGATCGCATTGAATGAGTCCACTAGCCCCTGATGCTTCTTGGGCTAGGGTTTCAATGAATATGGACATTGTCAATTAGTGAGAGCATTCTCATCAATAGTGAATGAAAATCCACATGTCAGCTCCACAATTTTCTGGATTATTTTTTGCTCTATAGTGGTGTATTCAACAAATAAAATTTTATTTTGGAAATGACACTAAATTCTAAATAGTCATTTCATATTATGACATATAAGCCATTTAATATTAAAAAATTTAGTAATGCTAGAGAAACCACATATTTATACTACATTAGTATATCATCTCATGTGGTAAGTGATGCATACCATCGACATTCAATAAGATAAATTCATTAATTGATGTGACATATACACATCACTTATACTAATGTGTTACAAAAATATGGTCTCTCGAACATTTTTTTAAAAATGTAAGTGAAATGTGTTCAACAATTTGTGTTGTGTTAATAAAACTACCATTTGTATGCTTACTAAGAGGGAAATATGTTGGGATAATGGATCATAGTAACAATGGGGTTCTCAGTCCTTTGTCTTTGCAATGCGGTTGTAAGCAAAATCCCCGGTTTATCAATTGGGCAATATGTCCTCTTTCAAGATTACGATTGTACATCGAATTAAATCGATCAAATAATAATTTCTTTGATAAAAAAAAAAGAGTAACAGTTAGAGGCTATTGAACAATGAACTTCTTCAGATGGTGAAAATTAAAAATACCCCTCATCACCAATTTTTTTGGGGGTTAAGAGTAAAATAGGAAAAAAAAACCAAACAAAGCTTAATGAACTTCAATTTTGCCTTATTTTCCAGCAAAAAGAAGTGAATTTCTTTCCTTAATCTGTTGGTTGCCCCTGCCTATGATGATCTTCTTTTGTATCAAGAAGCTCCTCCAAGACAATGTTGTCCAAATAATCAAACTCTATAACTTCATCTTCTTCTTGGCCTCTTTCAAAATTAATACTCCTTCCAGGATCAACGCCCGCAAATGAAGATGAAGAAGCCGAAGATGAAGATGAAGATAAAGTGCTCAAAGAGCTTGAAGGGTTGTGATATTGGTAGTCATTTGGAAAGTTGAGTATGGCTAAATGGCCCCGAAACCCGAAAGCAGCTCGATCATAAGCCCTTGCTGCCTCCTCAGCTGTCTCAAATGTGCCTAGCCATAGGCGTGCTCCATTTCTCGAAGGGTCACGAATTTCAGCTGCAAACTTGCCCCACGGCCGCCTCCGAATCCCTCTATACCGGTTTTGATCTCGTACCTTCGGCTCCCTCTGCTGGTTATTATTCTCTAGTCCTCTCTTCCCCTCCATACTAATTATTCTTTTCTGATAGCAAAATAATTTGATTTCAAATTCGGTGGAAAAATATGGGTTGTGGCATGCAGTATATATAGTGCATGGTGGTGTGGTCTAATAAATTAGTTTGGTCCAATCTGACAGGTGATGTGTTTTCTTTGATAGGAATCTTCTGATTAGGAAGAAAAAGCAAATCTCCCTTTGTTAATGAAAAACGTTTATCAGCATTTTGTAGGGTAGACTACAATATTTAAAAACATTTCATACTTACACGAATCTAACAATTAACTATTAATGGTTAGATTCGCGTAAGCATAGAATGTTTGTAAGTATTCTAACCAAATTCTATTTTGTGACTGTATATAGACGTATTTTCATTTATTTTATTATATATAATTTGATGAAAGCGATATATCTATATACTGAAGATTCAAACACAAGACCTCATATGTAAAGTAAAAAACACCCATATGTGAGCTACAAGTCCGTGACGACGTTTGTTTACTTGACCCGGCGGCGATTGGAGGCAAAGCAAAGTTATGGAGGTGCATGCATTTATGGGAATTATTCTGATGCATGTGTGAGGTGGTGAGGGTTTTGATAGCTGGCTGGCCGGCCGGCCTAGCCAGAGCCGAAGTGAGTCATACTCCATGGTCCTAGTGGTGGGTGCCAAAGCCGTCCTTGGCTTCATTTTATGACATTGGCGGCCGCGAATGTCCCCAGGTTGGTCTCTAAATTGTTTTTCTGTTTGGTCAAACGAACGAAACGACATGTCGTGTTTTTTTTGGGAGATGACGAGAGACGACGTATTGCTTACACTTTATAACTATAACTAATTCATGTCCAGATTATATTGGGAACGAAATAATTGACAAATCCAATTGCATCCATATGTCAGGACCAATGTTAAGAAGCAACTGCAAACCTTTCACATGCACTCAGAAGTCAAAAGCCCAAATCCACACTTGAAAATTGGGATTAGCTCAACTTAATATGTTTAAAGACTTAATTGTGATTGGTTTTTTTATAAAGAAGTTGATTGTTAATCAAGTTGCAGCCCACCCAAAAACTAGAAGAGATATCTGAGAAACAATACGTCTACACATATGACCAAGGTCCCACTATTATCGCCAAAATTCCCCACATGAAAGGCTCAATCCACCGTATTGTAAGTGGTTCTCTTTCTACCTTTGTTTTTTCGTGTAGCCACTAATTTTATTTGAATGACACCTTGTGAAGCTCATTTTGTAACTTTTTTTCAACGATCCTAATCGTCTATGTATTAGTACATCATTCATAAATTATCTTTGCAAAGAAATAGGAAAATCCAAAAATGAAGTAACGTTAGGGGTATTTTGATCGCTTTCAATTTTATTCGACCATTTGGGTCAACTCTTGATTTGGTTAGTTAGAGCTCGATTCCTCGAGCGCATAGGCACAAACGGCACCCACTTCCGAGTTAAAAAGAAGAAGTTAGAAACATTTTAAGGTAGACGACATTTTAGTAATTTGCCAAACATCTATACATAGTTGGAGTTTTCGGAAAATTCCAGAAAGTTTCCAAAATGGGGAGGTCTGATTCCAGACCCGTTTTGGGTGTGAATTGGACCCGCGACTCGCCTAAAATGACCCAGTCATTTCTCTGTCGTCCGACCTCCGTTTGGGGTGATATTGGTGTCTATAGAAACCTCTAGACGAGCCTAACATCTTGGTGGTGTTAGATTTCTCGATTTCCCAACCATATTTCCAACATATTGTGTACTGTATTATGTTCCTTGAAGCAGTATTGGTGAATCTGGAAATGCGAAGAACTCATGTGAGTATGTGATATGGTTATTACCTATAAAAATTCTCTTGTTATATACTGTGTGAATATAACATGGATTGATAAATGATTTTATGAAGATGTGTGCTATGATTTATATGCTATATTTCGAATGGTTACGAACTAAGAGGGGCTAGTAAGGACCGCTACCCTAGTGTCATGAGTTCCTGATTGGTTAATCTATGATGGCGGACCATACAATTATGATGATTGCGCTTGGTTAATCCGTGATGGGGGACCATACAATTTTGATAATTGTGCTTGGTTAATCCGCGATGGGGAACCACATCCTATTTGGTTACTATTGTAGGCTTCGGCTGAACTGTGTCGCTCTAGCCCTCACCTAATGTTTTGTTACATATATGAAAGAAGAGATTGAATGCATGTGTGGCTCAATATAGAAAGAGACGATTTAATCAAGTGGTTTATATGTAAGTGTTGTCTAAAAGAGAACAAATTCAGATATGACCCATTCCTACTCGATACAAAAGAGATGCAATGATGAAAGAGATACCGATCTCATTCTTACACGAAGATGTATTATTGATGTCGTGTCTTCTTATGCAACTTTGGGTTGTGTGATGACTAATTATTATCTGGAAAGACGTGTGGTGAGATGTATGATGGTTAAGTTATAAAATAAGTAGCGATTGGATATTTATGATCATTTAGAAAACGATGAAAGGCGAGTGGTGGGTCACAATCCGAAGAAAATGATGGTGATCAGATGGAGCAAGTATTCAGAGGAATGCCCTGTGTGGGCGTAGTTTATACTATACTACTTATACATACATACATACATATATACATATATATGTATATGAAAAGGTTTTGAAAAAACTGTGATTATGCTTTCGAACTATGTTTTTATTTCAATTACATATGTCGTATTATTGTCACTCATACGAACTTCGCAACTTATCCAGGTCTTGCTTTGCCTAATGCGCCATTCCACGGCACAGAGTTGTTTTGTAGAGTAACAAGTAGCGGTTAAAGAAGAAGGTTGCAAATGGTGTAGTTGTTGTGGACAGTGCACTTGAGAGTATGATTTGTTCCCTTTATTGCAAATTGTTTCCGCTGAATCTCTTATATATATTGTATGTATGAGTCTCAATAACTCTATGTATATATTGTACCGCTACTGTCTTACCGTTACGTGTCGATCTTAGACATATCTTAGAATTAGGGCGTGACATAATGCATTTCCTAAGTGTTAATAAACACAAGATTGAAAATCATACACATTCATTCACATTTCTATACATCATAAGTGAACATGCTCTTACTTCTTACGATCTTTGCAAGTGGTCGCCTAAATGTCCCATTGATATAAATAGATTCACCTATTATGTATGTACTAAGGTCATCCCTAAGCAAGGGTGTCAAGTGCAACCGCCCAAGGCCCTCCATCAAAGAGGGCTCCTAAATTTTTATCTATTTGTATATCTATATGAGAAACAAAAGTTTAATATTATTTTGACACAAGTCATTTGTTAAAATTAAGCTTATTCTTTTGTCTTTAATTTATTATTTAGAAATACTAGATGGATAGCATGTATCAAAATATAATATATATATATATATATATATATATATATATATATATTAAATGAAGCAAGGGGATTATAAGCTCAGTTGGTTAAGAGCATTCATTCTTGATTCGATGTCCTACGTACAATTCTCACTCCATTACTATCGCTTGTATCAAGAAAAAAAGAAAAGAAATAGAAATACTAAATAGAAAACTCTTTTTCCAAACTGAACATGCAAACATGTTTAAGAGCTTGTTTGGAAGTGCTTTAGAATGACTGAAAGCAGTTTTGGTGAAAGTATTTTTGGGTTCCAAAAACATTTGAAGTGCTTTTTGTAACAAGCACTAGTTATGTGCTTCTTGCAGGAAGTACTTCAAGTGTTTTTTTTAAAATTCACTTGCATTTTTATTAAAGTTTGATTTCTAAAGAACTTTCATCAATAAAAAACGTTTTGAATTATTTTAAAAACACTTTCAAACACACCTTACTGTTTTCTAGCCATTATCTCTTCAAATATCTGCCAACTCTAGTCTTGGTTTTTAAAAGTTGTATATTTTTCTCTTTATATAATTTTATTTTAGTGAACTACTATGCTTAAGCCAGAAAATTGCACAGATAGAGAAATAAGATTTGTACTCCTTTTTTTTTCATGTGTAAAACAATGTATTGAAAAGGGCCTCATTGTACTTTTCCACCTTTGGGCACTAAAAATTCAGGAACGGTCTTAGGAGAACAGCCCTTTAAAGCTGGTCTCGAGCGTAGCCACGTGAAGCAACCATCCAGGCATCTGCATCATTTCGTTTGGGGTTTTTTTCTTCATCAACTAGTTGATATTTCACTTGATTCATATGTCTTAAACTAAGTAGAAAGATAGTGAATATATTTTCAGGCCCAAATAAATGTTTTCTAAATGTTCTGAAGGACCTAAAATAAGGATTTTTTTTGTTGGAATTAGAACATACGTCGTTTTTTTTTTCTCCTCAAGACTTTTCAAAATTTCACAGCTAACCATGCCATATTTATACTGACACATCCCGACCCGAATATCCAAATGGACACCGGATATCGAGGAGTGCTGACCATCACTCCGGAGGAGTGACGAAGTCATGACGTGGAAAATAACTAAGATTTTGAATAAAAGTCGAAATTAAGAGTAATTAACAAGGAAAGAAACTAAAGAGTGCGCAGTGTGGAATTGAACCCTTATTACAACTAAGTGTCAGAGCAAGGAAGTGCAGTAAAAGAAATAATATTCCCATCCCGAAGGATGGATATTAAGAACAAGAAAACACATAAATACTCTTCCATACATTAACTGGAATGTACGTCAGCAGGTGCCACAAGTTCTCATCAGCCAAGCTTAATCCCTAAGTCCTGGAGGGGCGAAAAACAGAAAGGTGAGTGGGCCAAAATAAAGTTTAATAAAACTTTTCCTGAGTTTCAGAAACATATAACCCCTCGCTATAAAATCCGTAGTAATTTCCAAAATACGTCTTTAATAACAATAATAAACTATATAACTCATGTAATGGGAACCACGCCCAAAAGGATACGGGTAATCAAATATTCAATAGCAATGTAAAAATACATTTACTTATCAGATAAATACAAGCACACAAGTTCATGCAGAAACTAGCCACATGAACAGGCTGGGTGTTTATAAATTACGCTCTAATACTACATACACGTGAAGCTGGTGCTAAGCGCGTCACAACGAGTTCTAGCTGCCAAGGCAACTAGAACAGGCTGGCACCTATGATGGATCCAAAGTGAGCGTGTTGGTGTAGTGTGAACATACACGTGAAGCTAGTCCTGGCCCGGACAGTACTAACACCGTGCAAGTATGCATGATAAGTAGTAATCACAAATGCGTATAGTCATGCCAATATTTAATTTCCAAAATACAATAAAGATTTATTTAATAAAATCATTTCTAAGTTCATCAAATCATGGCATGCTATACTAAGTCATAAACATCATTCAAAACACATAATATAATATAATTTTATAAAGAAAACGGGCCCACTCACTGATAAGTTGCCGGGTTGTAGTCGCCGTATCTAGCCTGAGCTCGGTACTCCTCAGGATAGGTCTCACCTATATGAGAAATTACCATACTAATCATTATACAAGTCAAATCCAAATTATACTAAGGAAAATACTTGAAATCTCCTTTTTTGGGGACTTAAAAATGTCGTAAAAGTGGTCCATGCGCTTGCACGCGCCGAAACAGTGCCTCACGGGCCGCCACGGGGGCTGTACGGGGCCTCACGCACCGGTTGGAAGTCGGTCACACGCGCCGTTAACTTTAACGGCACGCCGTTAACTTTAACAGAATATTCTAACGGCGTTACGGAATATTCCGTCGCCGTTAGGGAATATTCCGTCACGACATCAGTTAAAAACGGAATATACCTTTGTGTTTAAACAATTGTCCTTAACTTGTGATGCAAGCAATTGATTGTGTTTTGTTTCTTGTTCATGCTCAGGTACCCAAACACCTACGAGTTACCCACTCGTTGACGTTAGAGATGTTGCCTCTGCTCATATTCAAGCTTTCGAAATTCCTTCAGCTAGTGGGAGATATTGTTTAGTTGGCCAAGTTGCTGACGACCTTGATATTCTAAAGATTTTACGGCAACTTTACCCGACTTTGACCTTTACTGAAGTTGTCATTCCTTCCGACTCAAAGTATCAAGTGTCCAAAGAGAAAGCAAAAGGTTTGGGAATCACTTTCCTTCCTCTGGAAACAAGTCTTAGGGACACTATTGAAAGCCTCAAGGAGAAAGGCTTCCTCGAGATTTGAATGCTTCAATCATCCCGCTCCATGTTAATCATGTGTAATTTGTAAAGTTTCAAAACGACACTAAATAAAAACAAGCTCAATCGAAGTTATATAGCATTGAATAAACGTGCAACCTCTCGCAATGTGTTGATAGTGTTTAAGATTGTTGTTCAAGTGACAAATGAATATGATACATGCTTCAAGTATGATCAATACAATGTAACGCAGTCTTTGGTCTAGAGAACATGTGTTGACCCAATTAATTGGTGTTTTATTTTGAAGAGCCGTCTTTTCGACTCTGACTCTCCCACTCTAGTTGTGGATCGAATATTAGCAACTGAAGCTTGTTTTGAAAGTAATCTGCAGAAAGCCTTAAAATCTTTATGTCTATTGCAAATTAAGATTTCTTTCTTCAATATCTCATGTAGGTTGGAGCCTTAACGATTGCTTCTTCCCCATGTAGCTGCCTATTGATCTATTCCCTGAGCTGAGCATCAAGTCGAGCAGTTCGGGATCTTTCTGCTTCTAACTGTTTCCTGATCTTTCCTCTTCTTTCTACCTCACTCAAGGTTTTCTCAACCTTCTCATACTTTACTTTTATTTTGTTTTCGATACAGCTACTAGACCACCTATTCCATGGTTTCTTCCAAGAATTAAGGATTTCTTTGGGAATCTCTTTTAGTAATCTCGTTCTTTAGTGGCTTATAGAACCTGCCAGAATTCTTCGCGTTAGATGATGCTGGTTGCTTTAGACCAGTGAACGGCAAATACTGTAAGGAACCAACTAGTTCTTTGTAATCCGTGGTTATGCATGAAGAGAGTCATCAGAAGCAGTAAGAGCAACCTTGAAAACAAGGGGAGTGGATGCCGGCTTACAGTGTAAACCAAGAAAATAATTCAAGGGACCCAGATCCTTAATATCAAACTGTTGACCCAAAAGGCCAATAATCGGAATAAAACTAGGGGCGTGTTTACTAATCCATAATCTGAATAAGCAGGAATCGAGATGAGCAGGAATCGGAGTAAACAGGAATCGGGGTAAGCAAGAATCGGAGTCAGACATTCTCATTAAACTGTTTACTAACTGTTAGAAATCGGAATGAAAATTGAGTCAATTCCCATTACAACTGTTACGATTAACCAGAATCGAAATCAAAACCAATTTGATTATTAAAATGCCCTTATACTAAATAATTTTATTGACACAAATTTTTAAACGATAATTATAAACCAACTTATTTATAATAAGAGCATATGGCTTAAATGGGTCAAAAAAAAGAAATTGAAATATTGATGAACAAAATATAAATTAATGAAAGTTATCAGGCTAGTGGCACACTATTTGGAAAATGAGAAAATTTAATGACAAAAAGAAGTAGAAAACTATGAAAGCCTGTTTCTGAACGATGAAGTCTCAAACCAGATCTCCAGGAAGAAAAAGAAAAAAAAAACGATGAAATTAGAATTTGGCAAAAAAAAAGAACAACGAATCCCCAACAACTATGATTCGCAGAAGGTCCAGTGGACGATGAATCAGACGATGCAGCTAGAATTTTCACCTGATGTGGAGCTCCGATATAATCATGGCGATGGTGGTAGAAGATGTGGTGGCGGCGGTAGACAGTCCAGGTGAAGGAGATCACAATGGTTTGATGTATTATTAGCTAATGTGATTCCTGATTATAGGTGAGTTCCGCACAATTTTTGATTATGCCAGATTAAGTAAACACATGATTAATGCGGAATGGGAATGACTCCCATTCTTTTCATTCCCATTCCCCAATGTAAACGTGCCCTAGGTATACATTAACATACTTTACGGCCTTAGAAACCAATCAGACCATGTAACAATATATGAGAAAATAATTCATGGAGAGCGTCCAGAATAGTTAGTTAAACAATTCATTTGATTGTGTTATGAAAATTATTCTCTTATTCTAAACTTAACAACACCACCGCACACTTGGTTGTACTATGAAGGAATCCCAAATTCCCAATCATCGGTATTTTTCTCATCTTATATGAATATGATAATGAACTGAAGACGGAAAGTGCCGAATTAGGTTTTATTTTTATTTTTATTGCTTTTAGTTTTGGTTGAGTCAGTGGTTCTTAATTTGATCAAACTTGTATTATTTTGACCCTTTTTTTTTGTTGTATATATTGAGAAAGATGTATTTAATTTTATTAATAATGATGTTTTAACACGATGTTTCTCTACGATGCACGGATATGTCAATTCGGTGCCGTATCCCGTATCCCATGCAGTATCGGATATGATCCTTGATGGATACGGTCAGATACGCTTCAGATACGTATCCCAGTCAAGAGATACGGTCAACGTCGATGGATACACGTATCTACACTTTGAGATACGGGTATCCTGTTTTCCAGATACGTTTGAACTTCGAAATGGAAAATTAAACCAAAAATTAAGAGGAAAAGCCCGAAATTATCTGGATTTCGTAGAGACGTCCCTTACCCTTCTTCTTCTGTCGCGTAGAAAGAGGAACACGATTCCCCCAATCCCATATCTTCAGACTTTTCAGTTCTTCAGAAAACTTTGCTTTTACTGTGCGGTGTTGGTGCTTGGTGCTTGTTGCGCGGTGCTGCTGCTTGCTGCTTGCTTCTTGCTGTTTGCTTTTGTTTGTGGGTAAGTTCTGGTCCTTCATCTTTCTGCTTGCTGGTTCTAGATTCGTTTCTCAGTGCTCACTCATTCTTTACTTTTTGTACTGTTGTAACAAGACAAGAGCCACATGCTTTTCTTTCTGCTTGTAATCCAACAATATAATAATAAAATATATTTTTCTTTATGCTTGCTTTTCTTTCTCACTCATGCTTTCTGCTTGCTTTTATGGGAATGGCTTACTTTTCTTTTTGTGGGTAAGTTATGGTCCTTCTCTTTTTGCTTGCTTTTACTTTTCTTTTCATCCACATATATAATAATAAAATATTTGTACTATTTAATATTTCTTTTTACTTATATATATATATATATTATTAATATTAATTAACGTATTCATGCCGTATCATATCTTAATTTTTAGAAATTTGTCGTATCGTCGTATTGTATCGTATCGCCATATCCGTATTCGTATTCGTGCTACATAGATGTTTTCAAAACACGAGAACACGTCGTGGACAATTATAAATAAATATACGATCGATTTTTGAAAACTATTTTTTACCCATCGTTGTAAAGTCCACTAATAACAGGAAAAGATTTGCGTTTTAAGCCTCAAACCTAAAGCTTAAGCTTTCAAGAACCATGTGAAAAATGGCATCTTTAAAGGAGGATGCTCGTGAAGTCCAAATTATCAAACTCCAAACTCCATTAGATAATTAGATTTCAATATAAAAGCAAACATACCTACTGGAATACGGTCTGCTGGGATTAGTACACAGATCACACCAAGTTCCGGCTGCAGTTCAAAGAATAGGAGTCTTGCCCTAGATGCTCGCTGGTGAGGGATTCAAGAGACCCTGTCTCCTCAAGAATTTTAATCACGTTTCGACGGTACCCCGCGCTCAGCCGAGGAGGAGGAGGACCGCAAACACTTTTGGACGGTAGAGAGTGATTGGATTCCAGGTGGGGTAACCTAGACAACACAGTAAGGAACGAAGGAAATCTATATAAGAATGGGAGGTGATGAGAGAAGAGAAAGGCCCGTGAAGTTGTAGCGGCAGCCATTTCCCCACTGTTGGATGTAGGATAATAACCAGAGACTTTTTTTGGGGTTTAGCAATATTTGTGTGATAGATAACTCTAGAAGTGGAGCCCACTTTAAAATGGTGTAACGCTTCTTTTCTTTGTGTAAAAATTTTTGAGTGCTCCGGAGTATCTCATACTTCATATTTTTTAACCGTTGGATTTTGATTTTTATATTTTAAAATAAAAATCTAACGGTTAAAATACCAGGAGTACAAAATACTCCGGGGTATGCAAGAAAGTCTTTTCTTTGTGAGCTACAGACTTATGTTTTTTTTATTTTTTATTTTACAAACGATATCGTTCACGAATCAGCATCAGACTGTATTGGTATTATTATTTTTCGTCATTGCGGTAAAGCGCTATCTACCTTTCTTGACACTGTTTCAAAAATAAACAAATAGAAAGTATAAGAGTTGTAAAAGATGTCACAGAATAAATAATAAAATACAAATTCATATATCACGCTTTGATAGTTGTAATAAAAAGGACCCGAAAATATATTAGCACATGTATAATTGTGACAGTCGAAAATCTGTCACATTTTTATTAATCGTGTCTATAGTCGTTACTACATGCCCACTTTTGGTGTAGTGCTTGTTTTTAGTATTTTTTGTTAGGCTAGAAACTGCATTTTAGTTTCACTTTGCTCTTTGTTATTCAATTTGTGTCATTCTACCTCCAAATGTTCATTTGTGTCACTTGACCTTCAAGCGTTTATTTGTGTATGAATTTCTTACATTCCATCAATTCTGTTAAAAACTTCATTAAGTCTATATTTTTTTTTTTATGATTTTTGGGATGTGGAGCCTCTTAATTGTTCTAAGGACCTCGTTAGACATGCGTCAGATCTTACGTACGTTCTTGACTATTCTTAATGAAATTTCTTTTGATCTAAAAAAAAAAGACCCAAGACAAACCTCTCTCCTCATTGATAAAAATAGGACAAAGAAACACACTAATAAAACAACAAAGTTGTACTCATCCAAAACTTCTTCATGACAGAGGACATCATGTTAATCACATTAGACACACAAGCTAAGTTCTCTAATTAATTGACTTAAATATGACAACAATAATCGAAAGCTTCCTTTACAATTGGCAATACAAATTACAGCAACATACTCTCTAATCTTTTTATGCACATGAATATTGTTACATTACACATTTGGGGTGTTGTCTCCAAAATTCCAAAGACTTGTTTCTGAAAAACAGTTTATATGTATGTTCTTTGCAAGTTGAAAGAGTGGCCCAACCGATGCTCCATTCTCTTCACACTTCTCCACCGGCGTTGACATGCCACATTAGATCCAGAAAGATTGGGAGTCTAGTCTGCTTGACCTCCAAGTCTGCTCGCTCCCTCTCTTCCTCTTGATGAAGAAGATGATGATGAAGAGGATGATGAGGAAAAGGAGGATAATGTTGTGGTGGTTACCCACATACACTAAAATACAGAATAAAAAATAATTATTAAACTTTTAGAATAGGCCAAAAATAAAAACTTTTAGAAGCAATTATAAAATAGAGATATTAGTCATACCATAAATTGGATCGCAACATATTCATATAATCTGGTAAATCATCGATTCGATTGAACATGAACTTTTTCATTTTTGGTATGCATATTCCAAGATATACAACTTGAAATGATATAGATTTGTAGGACTAAAGAAACTTATAACAACACCAAAAGCTAATTTGATAGTGTTAAGAAAATTATACTCTTGTTCTAAACCATTCTGAATGACTCGTTAGTTGCTATGAAATCATGAATTTCTAATGTTTTCTCAAGAAGGGTATTCGGATTTATTTATAGTGAAAAGTGGCAAAACCTTTTGTAAAGTTATGGAAAGATATATAGTACCGCATCCACTATTGAGATATTATTCACCCTCACATTTATAAATTTGATAAAACTATCCAGATTCGAATTTATCATGTTGAAAAACAAATATTTCATGATTATATGTAAAACCACGTAGTTCCCAACTAATGTAATTCGTATCATAATATTTCAATCTGAGTACATTTATTGACACCTAACTTTTAAGTGCACCCAACACTTTCCACAAATACCCTAATTGAAACCCAATGTCATGAACTTTAAGAATATGTAAATTCACCTTCATGCCTTAATGTACTTAAATATTCTTCAAAATATAACAAGAAAATTTTTGTTGGTTAAAATTATCAGTTTTTAGTATGAAGTCGATATTTCATCGATGTGTCGTCACTCTTCAATATTTTGATTTATAATTGATCATTTCAACAACCAGTGATTTTTCAGAAACTCATATCATGACTACAAGATGCGTCGTCAATATTTTGATTGATAATTGATCATTTCAACAACTAGTGATTTTTCAGAAACTCATATCATGATACTACGAGTTACATTGGTAAGTGAAACACGTAATTTTTAAGATACTCATGAAATCTTAGTTTTTTTAACATGATAAGCAATTTTTATCAAATTTATAAATGTGTGTGTGTGGCCGGGGGGATAATATCTCAATAGTGGATACGATATTGTTTCCATAACTGTACAAAAAAATTTTGCTATTTTTCATTATAAATAAATCCGAATACTCTTCTTGAGATAAGAAGATTAAAAACTTGAGATTTCATATCAACTAGAGAGTCATTCAATATAATTTAGAACAAGAGAATAATTTTCATTACAAAATCAAATGAGATTTTGGTCTTGTTAAGTTTCTGTAGTCCTACAAATCTCTATTATTTCAAGCTGTATATCTTGGAAAGAATGATAAAATTTATGTTCAATCAAATCAATGATTTACCGGCTTAATATGTTGGAGTAGGCTACAATGCTCGCAAGCATTGAATGCTTACACCGATCTCACCATTAAAATGAGGGAGGAGAGAGGAGAGAGGGGGGAAAGGAGGGTGAGATTGGTGTGAGCATTCAATGCTTGCGAGCACTGTAGCCAGTCCCTAATATGTTGCGGCCCAATTTATGGTATGACTAATATATTTTTTTTTTTTCCAATGACTAATATTTAGTTAAACTCACTTGAGATTTTAATAAAACTAGCTTGTATTTCTTATTATAACCTTGAACAAAATGAGCAAAAATGACCAACAATATTAATTGAACACTAAAGAAAACTCACATCTGATTACATATATATGCGAACCCCATCCACACCCACCCATCGTTGAAATCTAAAAATTTTTATTGTTAAAATATACAGCCTAGAGTTTATGGAAATTTTCTGTTATATATTTTTCTCTCATCGGTATATTCATCTATTCTCAAATGACTATTCATAGAAAACATAATTCCCCCTTTTGGTGCAAACTTCAGACATCTAAGAATCTGAAAAACTGCATTCATATGAGCTTCACTAGGAGCACGCATAAACTGATTCACAACGCTTACTGCATATGCAATATCAGGTAATGTGGGACAAATAAATCAATCTTCTAACTAACCTCCGGTAACGATCCTTGGTAGCTAGATGATAATACTGAGCAATAGGTGTATTTGCGGACTTACGATATAGCAATTCTGTAACAGATGAATAATTCTATAAACAGTACATGTTGATTTAGCATGAACTGCAAGCTCATATGAACCTCCTCCTTCATTTGTTCAGCAATGGTATTTGCTCTAAAAAACTTTAGCCGAGGAGGCTGCCTGGAAATTTGCTAAAGGAAATGGGATCGACTTGGTGTTGATGAATCCAGGGATGGTGATTGGTCCACTCTTACAACCAACTCTTAATTTCTCTGTCAAGCTGCTTCAGAATATCATGAGTGGTATATTTCAGTAACTCAATTACTTCTTGGGTTAATAGCCAGCAGAACATCTTCAACCGGCCCCTTCGTGTTTAAAAAATTGTCCTTGACTTGTGATGCAAGCAATTGATTGTGTTTTGTTTCTCCTTCATGCTCAGGTAGCCAAACACCTATAAGTTACCCATTCGTTGACGTTAGAGATGTTGCCTCTGCTCATATTCAGGCTTTCGAAATTCCTTCAGCTAGTGGGAGATATTGTTTAGTTGGCCAAGTTGCTGCCGACCTTGATACTCTAAAGATTTTACGGCAACTTTACCCGACTTTGACCCTTACTCAAGTTGTCATTCCTTCCGACTCAAAGTATCAAGTGTCCAAGGAGAAACCAAAAGGTTTGGGAATCACTTTCCTTCCTCTGGAAACAAGTCTTAGGGACACTATTGAAAGCCTCAAGGAGAAAGGCTTCCTCGAGATTTGAATGCCTCAATCATCCTGCTGCATGTTAATCATGTGTAATTTGTAAAGTTTCAAAACGACACTAAATAAAAACAAGCTCAGTCGAAGTTATATAAGATTGAACAAACGTGCGACCTCTCTCTCGCAACATGTTGATAGTGTTTAAGATTGTTGTTCAAGTAACAAATGAATATGATACATCCTTCAAGTACGATCAATACAATGTAACGTAGTCTTTGGTCTAGAGAACATGTGCTGAACCAATTAATTGGTTTATTTATTTATTTTGAAGAGCCGTCTTTTCGACTCTGACTCTCCCACTCTAGTTGTGGATCCAATATTAGCAACTGAAGCTTGTTTTGAAAGTAATCTGAAGAAAGCCTTCAAATCTTTATATCTATTGCAAATTAAGATTTCTTTCTTCAATATGTCTTGTAGGTTGGAGCCTTAACGATTGCTTCTTCCCCATGTAGTTGCCTATTGATCTATTCCCTGAGCTGAGCATCAGGTCGAGTAGTTTGGGATCTTTCTGCTTCTAACCGCTTCCTGATCTTTCCTCTTCTGTCTACCTTACTCAAGATTTTCTCATCCTCCTCATACTTTCCTTTTATTTTGTTTTCGATATAGCTACTAGACCACTTATTCCATGGTTTCTTCCAAGAATTAAGGATTTCTTGGGGAATCTCTTTAGTAATCTCATTCTTTAGTGGCTTATAGAACCTGCCAGAATTCTTCCCGTTAGATGACGCTGGTTGCTTTATACTAGTGAACGGCAAATACTGTAAGGAACCGACTAGTTCTTTGTAATCCGTGGTTATGCATGGAGGGAGTCATTGGAAGCAGTAAGAGCAACCTTGGAAACAAGGGGACCAAGAAAATAGTTTAAGGGACTCAGATCCTTAATATCAAACTGTGTTGACCAAAAAAGATCAATGAATCGAGTTAGAAGATCAGGATAATAGCCAGTAATAACAATGTTGTGAACCTATAACAGTAGATAGATAGTATGAAGCATGACGGAAGAGTAATAGGGAGGAGTTAGCATGACTCTGAGTGAACCCCATATAAAAATAAGAAAGAAATTTATATGTTGAACAAGGAGCCTGTTTGAAGCCATTCAAGGACTTGTGGAGGCGACAAACAAAGTGGGCCGGGGCACCCGCAGGATCACTGCTATCACCCCCGCCACTGTAGCCCTCACCACCTCCACCAACTCACCTTTGCAGCCACCACCACCGTCACCATTTGTTAGAAAGTCAATGTTCTTAGTTAGGAAGTTTTCATATAATTGATGTAATTGATTTATTTTATATTTACGATTGTAATCTATAGACTGTAGGTTACCTATTGCACCAGGAAAACTATCGTATATATTCTTGACGTATCAATTAAATTGATCATTCAAGCCAACATATATTTTTCTACATGGTGTACAGAGCGGATTGCGAAACCCTAGCTCTTTTTTCTCTTTTCTTATCTGCCATGTTCTTTTGACATAGCAAAACTACAAACCGCAACCATGGATGTCTATTCCGATCACAGCCGCACTCTAAACAGCAGTAGCAGTTTCACTCCTTCCGTAAATCAAATCAATTTGCGACTCCAACTTTCCATGACCTGCAGGTTGTTTTTTCAAATTTATTTGATGCCCAATATCAGAAAATTTTGTCCATACTTTCAAAGAAATCTGGCCATATTTCCACGCCACAAGCATATGCCACTTCAACCAGATCTTTTGCCCAAGGATTGTCGCCGATCGCTTCCTCTAATGGTCAATGGATCATTGAAAGTGGAGCAACATATCATATCACTTCTTCTCCAAATTTATTGAAAAATACTACATCGTTTCATAATTTATCACGTGACAGACCCCACCCTCGATACCCACGTGGATACCGAGTTCGGGCGTGCTGGCCGACACTCGTAAGTGACGAAGCCATTAAATGCATGACAACACTTAGTTTAAGCAAATTAAATTACCATAAAGTTGCGAAAATTAATGTCAAGATGCACAAGGTTCAGAGCGTACTAATTTGAATCAGCGGAAACAAAATAATGAATCAAGTTCCTAGAATTTCTATCCATAATAGGAATGGATACTATTAAAGAAACTGAATAAGAAATAGTAAATCCCTACATGGTCGGGAAATAGAATCAGAGCTGCCACTCGGATGCCTCGACTTCACTAGATGCTCTATCACTCGGTCCTGAAGGGGGCGCAAAAACAAAAGGTGTGAGTGGACGAAAAATAAAAGTTTTCGAAATACCTTTCTCTTTTCAACATAATAACCCCCTATTTGAAATCCAGTATAATTGTAAAATCGTACTACAGTAGTATACATCAAAATGTAGTTTATAGGTATAACTGGAAACATATATCAATATAAAATCCGTAGATAACAAATCATATTTCCAATAGTCCTTTCATCATATATACCAATAATATAAATATAGGAAAACCAACACAGGGTATATAAGCAATCACCCATGTACGTGTTGAGGAACAGTCTCTCAATCCCCGTACAAGCACTTTACGTTATTAAATTAAATTGTACTCCTAGTACCACACACATGTAAGCACTTGCGCAATAGCGCGTCACACCCGAGTCCTTACGTAGTGGGGCCTTTTCCCCAAAAATAAGTAAGACAAACTTGCACTAAGGTATTTACCGGACAATACCCCTGGAGTACAGTGCGTGTGACCCAAACATGTGAGACTTGTCCTACGGCCATGAGACGGTACTACAACGTAGTGAAAGCATACCAAGTGTGTTTGAAAACATACATATATATCATGTGTTTAGATATAAGGAGCAATATCCCTTTCATAATCCCAGAATATTTAATATCGCATAAATAATATTTCCTCTCGAAATCATATATCAAATACCAATATATATATACGCATAAGTGAGATCGTAGTATAAACCATTTCATAGAATATATTCAAACTTTTATACATAACCACAATCATCATTTAAACCCACTTCATAAAGCACATATATATATATAGAGAAATATATATATATATAATATCACAAAACCATTTCATAACATAAAAATTCATGCTTCAAAATCATTTCATATAATAAAACTATCCAAATTATAAATATTTTAAAGCATGGAAACCATTTAATGAAACAAAAGTCCACTCACAGGTGATCGGGAGTGAAATCCCCCTCGGCGTTGCCCTCCTCGAAATGTTGGGTCGAAGGATTACCTATTTAATATTAGAGGAAAAATATTAAAACCTCCCTAATATAAATAAATAAAGCCCTTATAGAAAAATAACCCAAAAATAATACTATTTTAGCGAAAACGGGCTCGAAAAACGATTTCCAGGGCCCGAAAACAGTGCACCACACGCGCCGGGAAACGGTCGGATGCGCCGCCACGCGCGGGGAGGTGCTGGCACGCGCCGGCCACGCGCTGGCACGCGCCGACACGTGTCGCCACGCACGGCACGTGCCTGTACGCGCTCGGTGACGTCATCCCACGCGCGGCTGACGTCAGCCACGCGCCTGCTGACGTCAGCGCCGTTAGATTTAACGGAATATACCTTTCTGACGGAATATTTTGATGCCGTCAGGAATATTCCGTTACCGTTGACGGAATATTCCTTCTTCTTCCTCCTCTCACCGGTTGCCGGAGCCGCCGCGGTCCTCCGTCGTCTGGTTCGCCGGAATTTTTGGAAAATTTCCGAATTAATCCCAAAACATCAAAAATTCATAACTTCTTCGTTCTTTGGCCAAATTCAACGTGCCATATATAAAATTGAAGGTATTGACGAGTAGAATATTTTCATACCAATTTGGGGCCGAAAAAATGGCTGGAGATGGCCTGAAATTGGCCGGAAAGTTTCGGAAAACCCTAATTCCGTTCTCCTTCAAAACTGTACCAAATTCCACGTTCTTTATATCGATTTGAACCTACTCAACGTAATAAAACCAATGGTAATGGTTTCGAGGCTTACCTAAGTCAGGATTGTACGGAAACTTGAATGGCAGTTTGTCGTTTTCGTTCCGGCGTCGGTTTGGACGATTGGGCTCGAGTTTGGGGATTCTGAAATCACAGCCTCGTCCAGAATGACGAGACGATCGTAATGGTATTGGTCTTGAGCGACGGTTTGACGGTTTTGTGATTCGTCCAAGAATTTTAGAGTTTCGGTGTTTTGGACGGTTTTGGAAGGTTTTGGCCGAGAGAGAGAAGTGGGAGAGAAAGAGAGGGATTCGTGCAGAGTGTGTGGGGAGTTGTGTTGCTGCACAGCAGCCAACCCACAACCCAAAAACCCTAATTCCAACTTACGGGGTGAAAATTACTAAAATGCCCCTACACTTTAAAGCTTCATAAAACGTTCGTTTTAACTCCAAATTGAGTTCCGCTTGCGTCCACATGTTCGTATGGACGAGTACTATTTGAATATGTAAAGAAATAAATTTTCACAAGTCGTCCCAAAAAGTCAACAAAAGTCAACATTGACCACTAGGGGTATTTTGGTAATTTCACACAAAATTTTGGGACGGGTTGTAACATCACGTCTCTTTGCCTAGCAGAGAGAAGACTCCTATTACTTTGACGGGCACTCTTTCTTTAAATTCCAACATACATTTGAAGGATGTTTTGTGTGTACCAAATTTTAAAGTTGATCTTGTATCAATTTGTAAAATTACAGACGGATTGCATTGCTCAGTTACCTATTTTCCTTCTTGGTGTATTTTACAGGGCTTGGTTTCAAAGACGACGATTGGTGTCGGTAAGCGACGAGGAGACCTTTACCATCTAGTGGTGTTGGCTTCTACTATTTAACAAAAACTAGCATGTCACCTTCTCATAACCTCAACTGAACTTTAGTATTGCCGCCTAGGTCATCCTGCCTCAGCCTATTTACTTTTTTAAGCTAATAATTTTTTGAATTGTCCTTTTAATTTGAATCATGTGTGTGATGTTTGTCCTTTGGCAGAACAAACTTGTCAACCTTTTGGAACTAGCTTTATTTCAACGTCAAGACCATTTAAACTTTTACATTGTGACATTTGAGGTCCTAATAAAAATCCTTCCCTTACTGGAGCTTATTATTTCCTTTCCATTGTTGATGACTTTTCTCGTTTCACTTGGGTTTTCCTCATGTGACACAAACATGAAAGACAAACCACATTGAAATATATTTTTTCCTATGTTGAAACACAATTTCACACAAAAGTCCAACAAATACGTGTAAACAATGGGGGAGAATTTTTTCTGTGCTGGATTTTTTTTCCGCTCATGGTGTAATCTATCAACATTCTTGTGTCTACACACCCTAAACAATGGGGGAAATTTCCGCTCATGGTGTAATCTAACAAAATGGCATCGTACAAAAAAAAATATCGTCATGTTCTTGAGGAAGCCCAAGCTCTTTGTTTTCAATCAAACTCACCACATAAATTTTCGGGGGAATGCATTCTTATAGCTGCTTACCTTGTAAATCGAATCCCCACACCCTTACTCCACAAGAAATCTCCCCTTGAGATTCTCTACCAAAAATCACCTTCTTACAACCACATGCGCGTTTTTGGTTATCTTGCCTACGCCACTCCATCCCACATCCAAATTTTCTCCTCGGGCTCACAAGTGTGCATTTATAGGTTATTCGGTTGGTTAAAAAGCCTACAAAGTTTAAGACCTTGAAACATATAAAACAATCACTAGTCTAGATGTTCTCCTTCTCGACAACACTTTTCCTTTCATCACCACTTCTTCACCATCTCCTCCATCACCTAACTCTTCCATTCCTATTATATATCAATCCAACAGAGCCTGACTTTATCTCCACCGACCCACTATTGCTACCACTCACCGATTCCCTAACCTAGACAAGTGCTCCAACGCAGATCGCCCACAACCTAATTGTCCCTGATCATCCAACCAACCTTGATATTTCCCCACCCATCCAAACAACTTCTGACATTCCTTCTTTTGACGACACCTCTCCTCCACCAACCCCTGTTGTTCCAGCCCCACAGACCCCGATTCCACCACCTCCACTACCCCAGCCCACCCACATTTCTACTTGACCCAAAGTCGCGCCCAAACACTTAAAAGGACTATATTTGCTCGCAGGTGATTTTGCCTCCACACCAATCCTCGTCTTTCGCAACTACTCCTCCCAAAGGTACTCATTATCCACTTTGTAATTTTCTTTCTTATAAAAGGCGCTTCACCTAAACATCTTTCTTTTGTTAATGCTATTAGTCAAAGTGTGGAACCTTCTTCTTTTGCATAGGCTGTTTAGGACCCTAATTGCCGCAAAGCAATGGATTCCGAACTTGAAGCGCTTGCTTCCAATAATCCTTGGACCCTTACTCTGCTTCCTTCCGACAAATGTCCAATTAATTGCAAGTGGGTCTACAAGATCAAATATAATGCTGATGGGTCCATTGGGGGCTACAAGGCGCATTTGGTTGCCAATGGTTTTACCCAAACTGAAGGGATTGACTATCATGAAACTTTTTCTCCTACCGCCAAGATGATCACCGTCTGCTGCCTTTTTGTCATTGATGCTAGTCCCTTCAACAATTAGATGTTAATAACGTCTTCCTGCATGGAGATCTCCAGGAAGAAATTTACATGTCTCTTCCTTCGAGACTTCAATGACAGGGGGAGAACCTCGTGTGTCGCCTTAACAAGTCGCTATATGGTCTTAAGCAAGCCTCTCATCAATGGTTTGCTAAATTCACAGAAGCAATTCTTGCCGCCGAATTTGTTCAGACCAAAGATTATTCGTTTTTCACCCGGAACACGGTACCTCTTTCACAACTTTGTTAATTTATGTGGATGACATTCTCATTACAGGCAACAGTGCGGATGCCATCAACGATCTCAAACAGTTTCTTCATACTCGTTTTCGCATCAAAGACCTTGGCAAATTGAAATATTTTCTGGGTATTGAAGTGTCTCGTTCCAAAGAAGGCGTATACATCTTTCTAAGGAAACATGCCCTTGAAATAATCAAGGATTGTGGTTTCCTAGGTGCTAAGCTAGTTGATTTTTTTATGGAAGAAACTAAGTTGTCGGACAAGGGAGAGCTACTCATAAACTCTGCTCCATATAGGAGACTAGTGAGACGATTGATTTACCTTACAGTTAACAGACCATACATCACTTGCTTAGTACGTGTACTCAGCTGTGTTATGCATGAACCGCGTCTACCACACATGGTTGTAGCACTTCGGATTGTGAGGTATCTCAAATTTACACCAGGTCAGGGCATGTTTTTCTCATCAAATAATGAGTTAAATTTTAGTGCTTTTTGTGATTCTGATTGGGTCAAATGTCCGATGACCTACCGTTCTACAACCGGGTATTGTATATTTTTGGGAAATTCACTGATTCATGAAAGGACTAAAAGACAAAATACGGTCTCCCTCTCTTGTGCTGAAGCCAAGTATAGAGCCATGGCAGACATATGTTGTGAACTCACTTGGTTACACTCTCTATTGACGGATTTACATATTCCTATTTCGGGGCCTACTATAATGTATTATGATAACCAAGTGGCTTTATACATCGCTGGTAATCTAGCTTTTCATGAGAGGACACGTCATATAGAGATGGATTGTCATTTTATTGGAGATAAAATTTTGGATGGCTCTGTTAGAACTCGACACATTAGCTTTTCTCAACAATTGGAAAATGTGTTTACGAAGGCGTTGGGCAAAGACAAATTTTCATCTATATTGCGCAAGTTGGGAGTTATTGACATCCACTTTCCAACTTGAAGGGGAATGTTAGAAATCTAATGTTCTTAGATAGGAAGTTTTCATATAATTGATGTAATTGATTTATTTTGTATTTACCATTGTAATCCTTAGACTGCAGGTTACCTATTGTACAAGGAAAGCATATATTTTTGAGGTATCATTGAAATTGAATCATTCAAGTCAAATATACTTTTCAACACCATTACCACCACCGCCACCTCCCACCACCATCACACATTCTCCACCCCATTACCCTCACCATGGCTACCACAACCTCCACCATCTCCACCCCATTACCCTCATTACTACCACCACTCTAGCCACTATTGCTACCAACAACACTTTCTTGCAACCACGGCCGCCACCACTACCATTACTACGAAACACAAATATATATATATATATTTATTTATTTATTTATTTTGACATTTAATATATTGGTACCATATGCATTTTCAATGCTTTCATTCTCAGAAATCATTATTGGATTAAATTACCAGACCCATTCTCAAATCATAAAAATGCAAAATCCTATTTGTTGTTTTCATTTAGCAAAACAACGTTACCGGACGGGCCCTTCTTTTCTTTTTCTTTTTTTTGTATTCGGTTTTTGAGTGCACCTACACGGTTTGATGAAAGTGGAGTTCAAAATTTTTCTTCTTTACCTCCCTTTGAAATTTATTTGCACCCTTTTTAATTTTTTTTAGGCGAAACGGTAGATATTTTATTGAAAATTAAACATGACAATGTTCTTTTGGCCAAAAAAAAAACATTCTTGAAGTAAAGCATCACAAATAATATCTGGAAGTTGAGAGAAGAGAAAGAACTCACCATCATAATAAAGGGCCAACTTGGCCAATATATAAGCCACAACATTTGCATGAATGATAAGTGAATTAGGGATCGATCTCAGAAGAAACTTGATATCATCCAAGACGGGCCTGAGGGGAGAAGCATCAGCACAACAGCTGCCCAGTGCCCATTTCTGAACAAGTTATAGAGAATCAGATTCTAAAATAACATGATCGTACTGTTGTTCCAAAGCAATCTACAATCCCTTCCTAGCTGCCAGACATTCCGCCATGAGGGGACTAGAGACATGGGGAATCTTGTTGACAAAAGCGTGGACAAAAATCCCATCTTGATTGCGCACAACGCACAACCCATCATGATTGCGCATAACGCACCCCTTTTTTTAAGCAGAGTGATAGCGTTAGCGGGTTAAATATGTGTTTTTTTTTTCTCAATTTATCGGATTATCCTCAGGAATAAATTGTTAATTATTAGGCATGATTACTTTCCGCCACTGCTGTAAAGCTCGTTCTGCAAGAATGCATAGTGAATTAGTTATTATCTTTTAACTATTTGATCAACATTTATAATGAATATTGATTGGCTACGCTGACTTTAAATTACCTCAAATGAGTGGTGGAGGGTGTGCTCCAAAACCATCCCCAAAAAAAACAAACAATTCAAAGCTTATTCCGAGCTTTTGAGAGAGAGAGAGAGAGAGAGAGATGAGTACTGGAGAAAGAGAGACAGAGGTAGTGTGTGTGACAGGAGCCTCTGGTTACATAGCATCATGGCTGGTGAAGCTCCTACTGCAAAAGGGTTATACTGTCAAAGCCACTGTTCGTGACCCAAGTCAGTATTTCTTAACTTGCTCATATCATCTAATATAAATCTTCAGTTTCAAACACTTCTATCAATATTGTTCGTTTTCGAATTCTGAGTTTTGTTTTCCGGAAGAAAATTTCAGGATCTAGTGGTTGTCATATTGTGATTTATCTTTGATATGGAGTTCAAGTGTGGTTCTTGGAATCCAGTTAAAGGCAAGGCTTTAGCTGTTTTTGTAAACATTTATCCAAAAAGACGATATTTGCAGCAGTGCTTTTGTTTGAATACCAGCTAGGTGGCGTTTGATAATCATTTAGTTTTTAGTTCTCACTTATTTTTGAAAACTGAAAACTAAAAGTAGTTACCAAAACGAGCGTTCAGTTTTTTTTTTTTTTTAAAGTGATAACTGAAAATTGAAATGGTTATCAAACATACTCTTAGCATTTCTTAAAAAAAAGAAATCTAAATAGAAAGAAAACTAACCTTTTTTGGTCCTAATTAGTTTGAATTAAGGCATGAACTGAGTGGAAGTTATGATATATTGCGGGTGCTCTTGGGCTAGCGATCGCCACAGTAAATTGTACTAGCACCAGGCAACATTGCAGAAGTAGTATCTCATGCTGTTCATATTTCGCCTCACGGTACCAAAAGAACATATTAATCTATTTTTGGGCAACTTAATTGCCCATTTAAGCCTCAGCTAGTGCAGTCAATGTTTGTCAAATGTCCCAACAATGTGTGCTTATTGTATGCTTAAATTTAATCAGTTGTGTTTTGTATATGCATGCAGATGATCCAAAGAAAACAGAACACTTGCGCTCACTAGACGGAGCAAAAGAAAGGCTTCATTTGTTCAAGGCAGACTTATTAGAAGAAGGAGCTTTCGATGCTGCAGTCGATGGATGCCAAGGTGTTTTTCATACAGCATCCCCTGTATCAGTCACTGACCCTCAGGTTTGGGCATTTACTTCATGATTGCATAGTCTATAAAATTAGATTCATTCTGCAGGATTATTGTGTGTGTAGAGAATCAACATACTTTCAAGACTTTGGGTGTAAAAAGTCCGGAATGATATATTTCTCCATATTTCAGGTCGAATATATTGACCCTGCAGTGAAAGGAACCCTTAATGTTCTACGGTCATGCGCAAAATTTCGCAGCGTCACGAGAGTGGTATTAACATCTTCCCTTGCTTCAGTCATGATGAGTGGAACACCTCTGACTTCTGATGTGGTTTTGGATGAAACATGTTATTCGGATACACTTTATTGCGAGAAGCACAAGGTATGTATTCATGTTCCCGTATTAACTTTTTCCAAGTCTCGCATTTGATTCGTTGTTAATTTGTTATATTTCATTGTCAGTTGGAACAAAATCTAACCTTGTTAGGTCAGATAGGTATCAGTTTGCATTCTACAATAAATGAATAGTTCTATAGGAAGTACATCTTGGTATCACGAACAGCAAGCTCATATGAACTTCCCTGTTCATCTGTTCAGCTATGGTATGTGCTCTCAAAAATATTAGCCGAGGAGGCCGGCTGGAAATTTGCTGAAGGAAACGGGATTGATATGGTGTCAATCAATCCAGGGATTTGTATTGGTCCACTCTTAAATCCGACTCTTATGTCCTCTGTTGAGGCGCTTCTGAATGTCATGAGCGGTATATTTCAGCAACTTAATTACTTGTTGGGTTGATAGCCAGTAGCACATCTTCAACCGGCCCCTCCGCGTTTAAACAATTGTCCTTGACTTGTGATGCAAGCAATTGATTGTGTTTTGTTTCTCCTTTGTGCTCAGGTACCCAAACACCGTTTCAACTTTACCCATTTGTAGACGTTAGAGATGTTGCCTCTGCTCATATTCAAGCTTTCGAAGTTCCTTCAGCCAGTGGGAGATATTGTTTAGTTGCCCAAGTTGCTGACCGTCCCGATACTCTCAAGATTCTACGCGAGCTTTGCCCGACTTTGACCCTTGCTGAGGTTGGCAGTCCTTCAGACTCAAAGTATCAAGTGTCCAAGAAGAAAGCAAATGGTTTGGGAATCACTTTCCTTCCTCTGGAAACAAGTCTTAAGGACACTATTGAAAGCCTCAAGGAGAAGGGCTTCCTCAAGATTTGAATGTCCCAATCTTTCTGCTGCATGTTGATCATGTGTAATTTGTAAAGTTTAAGATCGAACACATATGCAACCTCTAGTGATGCTTTCAAGTACAACCAATAAAATGTAACGTAGTCTTTGGTCTTGGCGACACTTTAAACTCATTAATTTTATTATGAAAAGTATGTTAACCCAATGAATTGGTGTATTGAAGAGACGTCTTTTCGACGCTTTTCTTTCTGTTACTAGGTCTCCAAATGTTATACCCTTTCTGGTTTTTTTTATAAATTTTTTTCGGGAATTTTATTGCGAGAGAGCAGAGGGCAGCAATGCTGAAGGAAAAAGCAAAGACTCGAGTCCAAGAGCTTCAAGAGATGGTCACCAATATTCAAATTGCCAGGAAAGAGGGTCGAACTGGCGACATTGGCATCAGGGAGGAACAAATGCATCAGATGCTTGGCGGGTGGGATGCCGAGCTCAATGACCCGTCCGCAGCATCTTCTCTACATGTGGGTTTTCCTCATTTGCTGGCTTTGTGTTTATGTTCTCGCATCTGGTGCTTTTCTATGAAGTAATGTTGCCAACGTTGTGCTCATATGACTCGTCTGCTATTTTAGTTAACTTTTCTTCTTTGTTCAGTCCGATGCTATATTAGCTAACTTTTCATATGACATTCTTACTGATGTTTCCACATTCATCAGTCGTAATGACATTAAACAGTCGGAAGAGGATGTTGTGCCAAATGTTGTGCCGGATATATGTCCTTCGGTATCTGCTTTCTTGGGGCCAAACTGTGCTCTTTGGGATTGTTCCAGGCCTGCTCAAGTTTTGTGTCAGGACTATTGCAGTAGTGGTCATGCTCTTTTAGCAAGAAAGGCGGTGGTCCATCAAGGCTACGACTTCAATTCTTCAAATCGTTGCCTCACACATGAAGCCAGCTCCCATTCACCAGCACCAGCCAACCTCTCAACAACCTTCAGCCTGGTCCTGATATAAGGTATAAAACCTCTCTCCGTCATCCTAATCACCACCTTCCCCGCCAAAATATACTCACCCACATCCAAGCACCCGTTAACCACCAACTCATTGCTCTCACAGCTGACACGGTAACCCTCCCTCTCTAAGAACTCAATCATCTCAACTGCTCTCCATATCTCTTTGTTTGCTCGCAATGCTGCAGCCACTTTCATAACTGTCCCCTGCTTTGGAGTCAACCCAACTTTCTTCACCATTTGCTCAATCATATCTACTGCCTCGGCTGTTCTTCTAACAGTGCACATTGCACCAATTACTGTGTCAAAACTCTCCAAATCAGGAATACATCCTGCCCTACTCATACCCTTTAAGACTTTAACCGCCTCATTCAACTGATCAACAGAACACAAAGAAGATATCAAGTAATTGCACATACCACTGTCAGGATGATATCCAATTGACTGCATTTCCAATAAGAGCTTAGAGACAGACAGAGACTCTTTCCGGCACTTCATCCATGCAGAAGAAAGGAGAAGAAGGGTTTGGGGGACAGGGACGCAGCCAGAGCGAAGAGTTCGTTGGAGAATGGCAAGAGCAAGAGGGAAGGGATAGGAGCTTTGGAGTGTAAATGAAAGGAGGCAGGAATAAGTAATCTGCACTCGAGAGCGAGGCCTTGGAGAGATGAAAGACTGCAAAATTTGATCAACCACTTGTGTTCTAAGGTTATCGGGATAGGTTGAAAGGAATGAGAAAGGATTGGGGTTTTCGCATGCTTGGGCAGAGGAAATGAGAAGATCAGGAATTTTCTCGTATGCTTTTGCTTCAACAGTATTTCTTATGGTTTCTTGGAGCATTTGTGATGAAGAGATCAAGTGGACGAAATGATACTGGAGGAGACAACAATGTACAGGAAGAAGTGATCTGCAAAGCTTTGCATTTGCTGCTCTCAAAGCCATGTTGTACTTGTAGATTGTGTTACATCAATATTTGCATGACATCAGCAGCATCTCGCAATTACAAAACCAAACCTGAAGAATTTTATCATTGCAACAACATTAACACACAGTAGCTGAATGGTTAACTTCGAATACTTCATCAGTATACGTATTAGAGATGACTACAAATATAAGTGACAACATCCAGATTACATATGAAATCTAAACAAATATTAATACAAGGTAGCCGGGAAACAAATAACATGGATGCCTTGTTGTGAATCTGCAGTTGGTATTAAGCAAATCAACTTCTAAACATGCTACAGAGGTTGGACAAAGATTACCAAAAAGAATACAAGGAAAAAAAAAACCACCATTTCTCTGAGAGGAATTTTGTCAAACAGGAAGCGGGCATTCAGTGACAAATAATAACACGAGCATTGCAGAGCTTACCTCGTCATCCCCAAGCCTAGGCCCCTGGCCCGTCTACTATTTCTGTTGATTATAGCTCAAACAAGATTGATTTCCCAGTCTTCTCTGATTCGAATCCTCAGTCTCCGTACTTACGATTACAGTTTGGTTCAAGGTTTTCTATAGTCGTCCCTTTGAGAGGGAGCAAGAGAAGCGGTATATTTTCCAATCAAAATTACAATAAAACCTGTACTAATACTTTTAAGGGGATTTAGCTAAAATAGTCAGATTTCAAACTAAAATTGCCAAAATAAACAATCTTTAGACTCGATGCTAATGTAATCAATTTTAGACATTGAAAAGACTAAAATACCCCTCATATAATCAATTTCACAACAGCTCTCTCGCTCTCTCCCCGACTCCTCATTGATTAAATCATTGAATTGAAGTGTATTAATTTGAGTTTAAAAATATTACCACAGCTCCTTTATTCTTTTGAATTGTTTGAGTTTCATAAACACTCGAGCAGCTTGGACTTGTAGTAACATATCAATTCCACCTAAAAAAAATATCAAATCCATCTAACACTACAAGAATATCAGGCGAAAGGCACATATATCTTTGGTGCCCTTTGTAGCAAAAGGCACCTATACTCGTGCTCTATAGGGCCACGCTGCACGCACGCTTAACAAGTCGGTTACCTCTATCGGCGTGGCCATTCAACAAAGGGTACATATAAGCACTTTTTTGCCCTAATTTTTCGTGCGACCCACCAATTTTCAACTGCTCACGCTGACAAGTTGGCAGATACATCTGTGCCCTCTTTCAAAGAACAGGGCACAAACATTCGTGCTCACTGAAGAAAATATTTCTAAAAAAAATTAAATTATTTATATTTAGGTGGGGCCCATTCGAATACTAATTTTTAGGCCTACATAAAACATACAGGTACAAATATTAAGAACTAAACCTGCACATAACAACGAAAAATGATACTTTTACACAAAAAATTACATAAGAAATTATTCAAGAAACAGATTGCTATTAAAATGCCGAATAGCCAACTATAGTGTGCATATTCACCAACAGAAACAACCATAAAACAATATGTAAAATCACCAACTATGTGCACATATTCAATTCGTTAGCTTGATATATTGTTTTAACACAGATTTAGCACTCCATTTCATAGACAGCGTTAATTACCTTGAAAACCACCAGTTGGTCCTTGGGACTCAATGAGCCTAAAAAAACCGCCAATCCATCCCCCATGGCTAACTCCAGTGCATAATCATCTCTTTCCTGCATCATGAACATATTGAACAAGTAAGATAGCATAAAAGAGTTTCTCAGCATTACCTTATATATTTGTGCCTTTTGTTCTCCACACAAGATTTGTTTTCAGTTGGAGATCTCCCCATAATATCATTCGTTCTTATTTTTAAAAATCCCATGATATCATTCTTAACATTTATACATTAGATACTTCAAGAATTCTAGGGGATGAGGAGGAACTCACAATTGGTCCCGGGCAAAATATCTGCCAAATTGAAGCCAATATACCTGTATGTGCAAAAATTTCAGATTTCTATAACCAATGAATAAGAAGACAATTAAAATAAATACATAATCCATGCTCCATTGGTGAGTTGAGTATAATTCAATAGCTTATGAGAACAATTGTGTGTAATATGGTGCAAAACACCATCATAAACCAAATAGTTCAATAAAAAGAAACGAGGAGAGTAATTGCATCAGACAAAGGTACAAGAGTTTGAGAACTGACAAAGGTACAAGAGTTCGAGAACTAAAGCACAACCGATTACAGAAAATGACTCAACAGATTGACATTAGAGGCAAAATAAACTTTATATGCTATTTACATCCATGTTAATGAGCATCCATGTTAATTTTCAGGGTGAAGATGCTAACAAAGTAAAAATTTAAAAATAATTGCAATATAAGAAGTTTGGATTTTACACAGCAGCCCAACAACAATCACTAAAAATTAAAAAACCTTGAAAAACATAAAAAGTTCCAGCAAAAAAATAAATTAAAAGTAAAATGAAAATCACTGCAATCACCCACCCACCACCCCACCCCACACCGTCACCTCTGCCCCGTCAACCCCCTACCACCTACCTTCCCTACCCTCTGCGACCAATATCCCTTATCTCCTCCTTTTCGATCCAACACACCACCCCCCTCCTTTGCAGATCTGAAATTCTAGAGAGAGTGATCGACCAAAAAAATAGATGAGGGAGAGAGATGAGAGAGAAAGGAAGTGGAGGAGGTAGAGGAGGTGGATATGAGACGCCGGCAACGGAAGATTTTTGGGTGTCGGTGAAGGAGACAATGGAGGCGAGACCACAGGAGGAGTGTTTGAGTTTTGAGAGGCTTAATGGACCCTAACAAAAAAGAACTGAAACTCATCTAATCCATTTATTTACAATCCTATTAGAATAAATAAATAAAAAAACATGGATACAAATACCCATGGGTCAAATGGCCATCCCCAATAAAAAAAACCCACGATGTAGAAATTAAAGAAAATTAAAGAAATTAACCTCAAGGAACCACGGAGAAAGCAAGCATTCGTCAACTCATACTCAAACGCCAGAAATTATCACCTGCAAAAGACTATGTAGTGAATGAAAACTGAAAAGTTGAAAACCCAAAAACTGAAAACAATTTTAAGTTGTTTTCACTTTCAAAGTTTTTGTTTTCATACAATCTCCTTATTTCTCCATCCTCGCTCCCATCACCACCCTTCATCCTTCTCCACTCCTGATTTATCCCACATACTTCTAAAGCACAAAAAATGAAAACTAAAAACCAAAAATGAAACAATTATCAAACATGCCCTAGTTGGCCAAACAAAAAATATCACATCTAAATGAAGTTCAAACTCAAAACCATTGTTGGAAAACTATCAACCAGGAAACAAGCTGCATCCCCAAAAACTAGTGAAAATCAACAAATATCGCATACGAAGAAAATCGGGTTGTGTTTATAACTTGCAAATTAGTCGGAAACGCTTAGTGTCCTAAAAAAAAAAACCTCAAACCCAACGAATCCTTTCATGTGAATAACTCACATTACCATAGAAAATCAATATTTTTCCCCAATTTTGTTCTTTTGTCAACCCTTTGTAAATCATAAAACACCCATTACACTTAAATTCTCAGCGCCATTAATTACGTAGCAATAGAAAGTCTTATTCTTCCCTTGAATTACCCTTCATTCTTCACAATTAGACTTACACTAGCAAAAAAAAGCTTAAATTTCATATCCGTATTCAGCTAAGCATCCAATTTCCAAACCCAACTACATTAAAACTGGATTCTTTCAAAGAATTCAACTTTTCGGCTTAAAATTCAAAACCCATAACCAAATTAAAGATTAAAAAACTCCAAATGACTCTGTCGAGAATATAGATCAACGAAAGAAATAAACAAAACCCCAATTGCTTAGGAAATTAAAATGTCGAATTACTTGCCGATTTCGACTCATCTGAGTGAACCACAGCAAGCTTACTACAGAGATAAAGTTTCATTTCATTATTTTCTGTTTGGGTGCTGAGAAAATTGAGCAGTTTTCAACAATTATGTGTTTCTACTATTTAAGGGCTCGAAATTTAAAGAGAAATCTATTGTAATTTCCTTAGGGATTTAGGGATTCGAATCGAACCTTTTGGACTTGGACTCCGTCAAAAGATCGGAGGTTTCGCAGTCACCTCTGCCGTTGGACTCCGAGAGACTGGATGGACTGTAATTTGGAATCATAAATTTAGAGATCTTACGGATCAAAGTAAATATAATTCGAAGAATTGAGAAAGAGATCGAGAATCTTACAGTTTGTGGAGTCGAATACTCAGTCAATGACGAAGCTCGAGCCTTCGCAGAGAGGAGGAGGAGCTATTTGTGTTGTGTGTCAAGTCGGGGAAAGGAACGCGCTGATAGATTACAGTTAGGGGAACTCAAATCAAGTTGATTTCATCTCACTTAAATGGAATTAAATCAACGGTTCAGAGTCATTCCAGTAGGTCCGGGCAGAGGGTCAATTCAATTTTGAGTTTGGCCCCGCCCCACCCTGCCAAATTCGTGGACTCACCCTGCCTCGCATCGTTGTCCTTTACAAAATTTTGAACCCGTCCCGACCTACGGATCCAGGGCTCGTTTGCCCACCCCTATCCATTTTGTTTTAAAATAATTCTAGAAAGTATTAAGGGTTTAGGATTTGCAGAATAAGAAAATTTTCAGCTTAATTTTCAATGGTAGTCCTGTTTGTGATGTTATTTTTCTGTTCAAAAATCGAAATTCCTCCTCCTTTTGAAATATGATTGATAACTTATAGTTTGGTTTCCTGTTTGTTTTTTAAATGACTTTCTTGTTTCAAACTCTAAACCGCTGTGAACTAAACTAAACAGTTATTTGCGTCTATATAGAAAAATCAGCATTTATCGGAGTAACAATTGTAACATGAATTAATGATGAAATGCTAATAAGACGTGCCCATGTTATTCGATAAACTACACAATTAAGCCCAGTTAATGCCCATGTTATAGTTTGAATTATTTTCCTTGTTTTCTTTGTATTAATTGGAATTCCACAGTTGCATATTTCACCTTGTTACTACGCAGAAGGTTAATTTATGATCAGTACTGATCAGGCCTTAACAGGGTAGCTAGCTTGCATGGCAATGCCGCAAGTACCTTCCGTATCATCTGAATAGCGTTCCAAATTCACCCCAGTCAAGACCCCAGGAATTCTTCACGAGCCAGTACTTTTTACCACTGTCTTCCCCGTAGCCGACTGCGGTGACTCCATGGTTGAGATTCATTCCACAACGACCAGTGAAGATACCTGAAGAATAGAGTTGAAAAGCATAATTGCCAGCATCGATTGCAACCGAGACAGGTTGGGGAGCAACTGCGGCTTGGAGGCGTTTCTCATTACTGACGGGTATTGTTTCGTAGCCACTTATGTTCACAGCACGCTTTTTCAATTTTTCATCATCACAGGTACCATCTGATTCTTTGTAGGGATAATCTTCTTCTGTGGAGAGTCCATTATCTTTTATGAAACTAAACGCCATCTCCATGAATCCACCACTACATCCTCGGTTCCCGGAGTCGACATCATAGTCCACAAGTTCTTGTTCTGATAGTGACACCAATTTTCCAGTTTTGATTTGGTTAATTCCTTCAACAGCTGCTACTGCAGAGAACGCCCAACAACTTCCTGTATTGAAAGTGTATTACTATCAGAGGTTGCTAATTAATATGCTATCTTTTCTAATCAGCAGGCTGAACATCGAGGACATGTGAGTATTATCTCACTAGTAGAAAAAAGTACTTGGGCGACCAAACACCATTCGTTGCGCAAGGACATATTTCGTCGCTTAAACATTTAAGCGACGAAACATTCATCGCCCCAAATTTGTCGCCCAAAGCTCGTGAAGTGTTTGTTGTGAATTCTATGTTTGTGATATCTGCAAACTTGTTGTCACTGAGTTTGTATGAAAGATTTTGAGAATTTATGAAATCAACAAACTCAAGGTTGAATTTATAAATCCCAAAACGGTATTCCCTCTCCTCTTCACTCTTATATTTTCGGCCATATTTTTCCTGCCACCTTTGGTACCTCTGCCTCATGGCTTTGGGGTCGCCCTCTGGAGGCTTGTACTCTTGGGAACATGTTGTAGATGATATACACAAAATGCACACCATGAAGCACGTTAAGCTAGCACGCGTTAACATCATAAAATGTTTGCTTGTCGATAATGTTGAGATTAACAATAATATTGATTTCGAGTTTGCATTTTCTTGGTGTTTGAGTTGCAGTCTTGTTTATACTACTCCTATTCGAGGTTGTTTAGAAGCGGGTAGTATTGTTTTGTTCATGCTTTTGGTGCTTGTGAATTTTGTTAAGGCAAGTTTCTTTATTGTGTCCTTACGATGAATGAAATGTCTAGACTACATATAGAGGTGTTGTGTTCACTATTCTAACCTACAGATAGAGTTCTGCCATTTTGTACTATTTCAACCGGTTCATATCATTTCTCTACTAGAGTTTCACCTTTCTTCTGACGGAAAATGATTTTCGCACTCCTATTTTCTTTTCATGCAATTATCTTTTTCCTAGTCTTTGGATGAAAAAAAAAGTAAGAAATCAAAGAAGAATCGAGAAACAAAAACAAGAGAGGGGAATCGGCTTGTAGAGTGAAATCGTTTGCTATCAGACTAACCTACATACTAAATCGAACATCTGATAACAAGTATGGCCTTAAGTTGCTGTGCGAAATCTGATTAAGTTGTGGTTCATGTAAATGATCATGCTAAAGCTCCCAACACGTAGGGTCCAAAACTAAAAAGAGGGTTTGGAATAGAAAACTAACTTATACTAAAATTAATACACATCTTTCTATTGGCAGAATGCCAATAGTGGCACGCCTGACAAACACCAACGATAAAGGCCTTATAAACATTCCTTTGAAGGAATCAGAGTGAAGCCTACTGAAACCAATCCGATAGAAAGTGCAAACCAGTGGTTAAGCCAACGCGTATGCTCTTTGCCTACATCCTGCAAAATGCCTCGAACAAGTTGATGTGCGAAATCTGATTAAGTTGTGGTTCATGTAAATGATCATGCTAAGCCCTAGTTTGGGAGTGAGGTGCTTAAAAAAAAAGCTAGGGTGAAAAAAAGCCGAAAGGATTTTAGGTGTTTGGTAAATTTTCCAAAAGTAGCTTTTTTTTTAAGCTTGGGTGAAAAGAAGCTACACATAGCTATTAAAAGCTAAAGCTGCAAATAGCAGCTTCTCAAAAAGCTACAGCTTCCAAAAACACGGGTGAACAGTGGTCCATCTTCATCGGCCCCAAATCTCTAAACCTCTACCCGAACTCATCAATGTCCGCAGCTTTCTGACAATGAAGCGAAAGAAATGGTCGAAACTCGAAGAACAGACCCTTCTCACCAACTACTCGGACCTCCTCAGCTCCGGAGCTCTAGCCAAGCTCAAAACTCGTGAGAAAAAGTTCAAGCCCATAGCCGACCACGTGAACTCGGCGCACCACCTCCGCGACCCTGTGACCTTCCCGTTCCGATGGTCCTAGTGTGACGTCTCGATCAAGGTGCAGAACATGCGGCATCAGTACCTGGGCGTGAAGCAAAAGATCCGGGTCTCCAAGGACAAGTTCAACTGGAAAGACGGCGAAAACCACTGGGAAAATTTCTTGAGGGGGTGTGAAATTGAGAGCCTTGATGTTTTGGGGATTGTGGGGATTTGGGGTTTGGGATTGACTGTGACGATTTGGAAGAAGAAGACGATGAAGATGCAGAGCAATTGGAAGAAGGCGAAAATGGAGAAGAAGAAGAGAGTAGCAGCGGTGGCGTTGGCGAAAATGGTGTTGACGAATTGGGTAGGAGTGAAGGTGGTGAATTTGTGGGTGAGAGGGCAATTGGGGAAGTGGGGTTTGCTAAGAAAAGGAAATTGGGTAAGGTCGGATTGCATAGGAGGTTGGGTAAGGTCGGATTGCATAGGAAATTGGGTAAGGTCGGATTGCTATTTGTTAAGAAAATTAAATTAATAGGTATTATACTCTTTTTGGTTATTTCACACAGTCACAGCTGTTTTACATAAAAGTTTACCAAACACTATCATGCTGTTTTTTTTTTCGAAAGCATTTTTACAAAAAAGTTTACCAAACACTCTGCTGGCTTTATTTCACAGCCTCTTATTCTTACAGCACAGCCGCTTATTCTCACAACAGCTTTTTTTCAAAGCACAGCAATACCAAACTAGAGCTCCCAACACGTAGGGTCTCTCGATTGCCGCTTTCTCTCTCTCTTGATTTGAGTGAAATCGTTTGGTCGAGGTCCTTCGATCCGTCCACGACGACGCCGACGCTTCCACTTTGAGAAAGCATAAACTCCGATCCAAAGCAGAGCCCAATCTCTCTAATCCGATGAATTTGAGATCCCCAAGCCTGTTACATGTTGTTTGGTTGCTGGGAAAATCCAGTTTATTATTGGATCACCACTATACAAATTTCAACCCTTTTTTTCATTCTTTTTTTATGGAAATAAAATTATTTTCCATTTGGATTTATTATCATTTATTTAATAGGATTATTTTTCATTTGGATTTATTATTATTTCTTTAATAGGATTTTTAATCTGGAACTGTATCATTTTTTTTCTACGTTTGCCAAAGAATTATCATGTGTTGCTTGTTTTCTCTGGGCCTTTTTTTTTTTCCAGTTATGATTTTTTTCCTTTGTCAAATTGCTAACAATTATAAACAACCTCCTAAATTAGTAATATCATTTCAACAAAAAAAAAATAGTAATATCAAAAACCCTCATTTTAATCTTCATTACTAGATTCCCTTTATTTTCAAACAAAGAACTTAAAAACCCCATCATTTTTAACCCCTTCACTCCCTACTCCCATCATTGACAAATTCCTTGGAGCCAACAAAACCCTCATCCAAACAGACCCGTAAGGAATTAAGTTGAGCTAAAACTTCCAAACAATGGTTTTGTTAATCAAGCCCTAAATCTCAATCCTAAACCCACCCCCACTAATCATGTTTGGTGCCTCCTTGAAACTTGCTTAATAAAGGGGAATTAATGCATAATCTAAACACCCCACTAATCATGATTAGGATATTATCCTCATCTATTAAAAGCTACAAAAGTTCTAGTTGAGGTACTGATGGAAAGTACCACGAAACATATACCCCTACAACATGTGGGTATGGTTTGGGGACAAAGCAAAGAAAGCTTAGAACGTCCGAACAATTCACATGGGGAGTGTAACGTGATTCCCTTCCCTACAGCCTCATGCCCCAAAATCCCCTAATCCCACTAATAAACTATCTTATTATTGCCAGTTCAACCCATTTTATACTCCTAATACGAGGTCCAGTGTATAACTCTCACACCAATAAACTTGAAAACGAATGGGTTCCGTCAGTGATATATGTTTTTTTATTTTTTATTTTACAATAGAGGAGGTATCTCACCATATATCGATGGTAGACCTAATACCCACATGAGGCGACATCGTACTTTTGGCCACCAGGTCAAACGGTAAGCCAAAACAGAGACGGTGACCCTAAGGGATTCATGTGTGGGAGTTTGAACTTGAGTTAGCGATTTTAAATCTTTGCCCGATTTCCACTAGACCAACCCCTTATCACTTCTAAGTGTGGTAGTTATTAATTTATGACTTAATGTTTGCTATGCCCCTTATATCATATACGAAATCTCACTTTACTCCTTATACTCTATTATATCTTACTTTGTCCCTTGTAATCATGATTTGTGTCTCACTTTATCCCATTTCGTCAACTGGGCTGAAGAATACATTAATTTCACTGATGCGGCATAGACTCTTTTTATTTTAGTTGTAGTCGTTAAAGTCTTCTGAATTTTCATCCTTCAAATCTCTAACAATTTTGACGAAAAAAGTTTCCCTAACAATCTTTTTTAATCGTTTTGCTATAAGCGAGAACAATCCGTCATGCGTGGTTGAATACTTCCTATCTTCAATGGATTGTTAAGTTCTGTAAATGGTCATCCTTTTGTAAGTGAGTACTGTGGATTCAAAATTTTGCCAAGGATGAACTGATAGAAAAACCTATAAAACAATTAATATCATTTAGGCTAATTGATTAACACCCAAAAAGAGGGGGAGGGGGGTTCCGCCAATGGGCTTCCAATGCTTAAGTCAGAAAAAAAGTTGGGAGAAACACATAATTCATAGAGAGTTTAGAGTAGTAAGTGGCGATTACCGATTTTCCTAGTTGACTTGACTATTTATATGAGAGACTCCTTGTATGCAGCCTGACAATAGGGTTGTAGACCATACTAAGCATACTTTTGTTGTTTTGCTAGGATGGTACAGCCCTCATTGAGTAGACTATTTAAGCAGATTTCTAGTAGGCACGATCTTTGGCAGATGAGCCGCCGAAGCAGGGAACACCCAACGAGACTCTGAAGAGTCGACCCCTGCCTTCTTGAGCCCATGAAGAGGGTAGTGGCAGGAGTGGGGATAACACGGGCCTAAAAGACACCTTGATATCTACATGAGTCTGAAGGCCCAAGACCTATAGGACAAGCAACACTTAGCCCATTAGCGTTTCATATGTGGTCTGCTCACGACATCAAGGGTAAATATGTCGTATTGAGCTCATAGTCCACACGTCGTTCTCTTACTATTAGATGTGGTTAATTTATGTTTTCACAAGTAAAATCAATCATGACTGTGTGGACAACTTTGTAAATTAATGTATGCACGTGGGTGATTGTATGTAACATTTCTTTTCCTGCAAATGGAAAAAAAAATGATATGATGGTCCTATTGTCATATGGTGTTACTAATTCACTTGTTATATAAGTCATAGGGTATTACTAATTCACTTGTTATATAAGAGAAAAGCTGAACCCATACGCCTAGGTATTAATTGTACAAAAATTGTGTGTGTTTTTTTTTAAGGTTAACTACATTTTACACTCTCAAGGTTTGAGGTGATTTTCAAAATGGACCACGAGGTTTCAATCTTCTCACATTGGCCCCTAAGATTTTGAAATTGTATCAATTTACACCTTTTGCCTAATAAATTATTTGATTTTTCATTAAATTGATGACATAGTGAGCATGAAATCCGTAACTAGGTTGACATGTAAGCCACATTTGTACCATATAGCCTAAAAAACTTGTCAATTTAATAGATAATTAGACATTCAAATATACAAAAGGTGTAAATTGATACAAATTCAAAACTTTAGAGGGCAATGTGAGAAAATTGAAATCTCATGATCTAATTTAAAAATCATCTCAAATCTTGAAGGAGTAAAATGTAGTTAACCCTTTTTTTTTTCTCTATATATAAACATGACATGACCCGTTAAGATAATGAGTTGACCACGGTTTTAATAAACGCGACATTTACTCCAGGTATACTTTCGAGGAAAGAACGACCAGGGGTTATTATTTGATGTATATGAATCGCTTACCTATGTGGATGAATCACGACGGTCATAATGGATGATGCTAAGTTTAAGATGTAGTGGTGGGTAGCATGCATTGTTGCACACGAGAATGTTCCTTTGGATGTGGAAGTAGAAAAAAAAATATATATATATATAACGAGGGAGGGCTATTTCTATTTATTATAAAGTGCCCGACTAAAGAGACTGATCACAAGGGCACGTGGTGGCTGATTCCGATAGTTATTAAACTAGTACTGGCGACTTTCCAGTGAAACCGTTGAACCCCAACCTCCTCCCAGCTGGAGATAGCTGTCCAATCCCTCCCCATGTGACCCCACTGCACACAACACCATAGATAGATAGAGATCGAAACAAACAAAAGAGAGAGAGAGATATTGCTACATGTTGTAGATAAATATAACGTGTGTTAAATGTGATTGTGTAAATCACAGGTAGATATGGATTGAAATTATTCCGTTGTGGGGTTTAGAATCACCATTGTACTTATCTTGCTCATTACTTATAAATAAGAAGCGGCTGGTATGTGGAATATGAACTACATATTCCACATGTCTGGCCCTGATTCAGCCGAGTCTCTCTGATAACCTGCTTTGCCTTACGTAGCTTAAAAGCTGTCCTGACGCTCTAATATTTATTGATTGGGATTTCGATTTTATAGACTTTGGACATTAAAAAAAAACCTAATTAATTAGGAGAAGAAATTCTCTATTACAACCCTTGATACCATGTAATAACTATTTAATTGATAGAATAGGTGACAATCATTTGTGCCGACGTTGGTGTCCCACTCCGAACAATATATTGGTTTTAGAGAGTTTTGGGGCTTGTCTTGTGTCCTTCTTCAACACTTCCCTTCCTTTTGTGTATTTTTCTGGTATATGTAGGAGCCTTTGTTGGAGCTTGTAATTTCCAACATTCAAGACAAGTGTTTGATTGATGCATAAAACAGTTAACATTATTTTGTGTGCAATATTAATATTATGGCACAATTACCTCAAAGTCCCAAGCATGACACCCAATTGGCCTGACTTTTCACCAGAAGATGCCGCCTTCAATGGGCGGCGCTGTTTTTGCGCCAAATGGAAATGCCATTTCCGCCACACGTCCCAAAACCGCTTGTTGGGTTGATGAATTCCTCGACTTCTCGTCGGCGCGACGAGGATCCCACGGAGATCGATCGCGACTCCATCCACCTTCCTCGAGGCTCAATGCAGGAAGAATGCGCGTCTCCGCTGCACCTCGAGCTCGCACTCCCGTGCACGCTAACAACAATCACGAGTTTGATAGGTTTGACGACGAACAGTTCATGTCCATGTTCACACCGATGAAATCTCCGCTGCCGCCGCCGCTGCCGTGGTGGGACCTACAGGGTCGTCGTCGAACCGTCACGCCTTTCGGATCATAACAGCATCAACGACGATGAGAAAGAAGCGCATGGGATCAATAAAGCAGCAGCAGTCCAGCCAAGCAGCTGAAATGAATCGAGGAGGCGGAAAGCCAATGCGAATTACAAACCGCATCCAATGATAGGAAAGTTGATCCCAAAAGGGGTCAAAGAGGTAATCTTCATGCACAATATATACATACATACATAAATGTATATATATATATTGATGAGTTTAATTAATTTGTTATTTAATTGATTTCCTAAATTACGTATTAATTTTCTTGTGTGTTGCATTAAGAATTTTTTTGTGAACAGACAATCCGCACAAAGATCACGGGTGAAAGGCTACAATACATATCCAGAACTCGAACGCAGTGTTACCTCTCTACAAGTAGGTTAATTACTTAAATTAATTCTGATTTTAATTAATTAATTAACTTCTTTGTCAAACAATATATAGCTAGCTTTAGTTACTGAATATTTTTTTCTTCTCTTGCATCATAACGAAGGCTGAAGTTTCAGTGTTGTCACCACGGGTTGCATTTCTTGACCATCAACGCTTGCTTCTAAATATGAAACAACAGTGTATGCTCTCAAACAAGTACGGCATTAGTAGCATGATAAGATCTTCAAAGGCAATGCATTACTTAATTACATCATTATTGCCCTAATTTATCATGCATAAAATTTTTTTAATTTAATTTAACTTCACAAATTTGAACAATCAGCAATATGAATCTTGTTAGGTAATTTAATTTAATTTCGTTTAAGTTTAGATATAAGAAAATTCTACAGTGCACATGTGCACGGTGCACCATCCAAATATCAAATTTTATGATAATATATACAACCAATTTAATTTTCCCTTAATTGAAAGAAGAACATCTATATATAATTGCCATTCAATCAGTTCATCTCTAGCTACCAACTTTTGTACACTGGTGTGAATCTGAAATTAATTCCTTGGCTATGTTAGGAGAAATTAAGAGCTGCAGCCATAAAGGTGGTTAAACTTGGTACTCTAAAGTATGAAATGGAAATTATACCTTTAGATCGTAGACAAAGACACTTATTCTTGATCCACCAGGAATGAATGCACATAAAAAAAAGGCAATCGCATGCATGCTAAAGAGTAGGAAAATTAAGGAGACAATGAGGAAATATCATGTGCCATCTCACTAATTGGTGCAGTTGCAATGTGTGTGTGTATATATATATATATACACAATTATATATATATAGCTAGTACAATATATGGCACCATGTTTTGATTAAATCTCTTCATTCTAAATTAGATTAATCAATATATAGTACTAGAAATACGTCGCAAATGAGAGTAATGATAGAGAGATTATGTTGTCAATTACAATTTTAATAGAGATGAGACCTGGTAATGGTTTTTACGCTGGTATTTTTATTCACTTTTAACTTTTGTGTTTACTCACCACACACCTCTATGGTTGTCACCTCTTAAGCTAATTGACCATAGTTAAAATTTTGAAATTAAAATTTTATGAAGATATGAAGTGAAAGGAAAGAGGGCAAGAAGGAGAGAGGGAAGAGAGGGAGCATGGGTGAGAAAGGGTAAAAACGACAAAAAATCGTAATTGTAAGGTACAACTTTAAGATTGCCTGAGCCTAAGATGGATATATATCAACTTCCTTTTAGGTACTCAGATGCAGTCCACAAAAAATGTGGTAGGATACATAAATAGTATTGTGCAAAAATAGAAGTTCCATATTCTTTTATGGGTTGTTAGGTGAGATCAATGGCTATGCATGTTTTTTCTTTTGGTAGAAATTTGGGAGGAAGAGAAGTGATTAGGGATAAAAATGAATTTAATTGTCACTAACACAGGGGGCGTAATGTTTGTGTGTACATGTAAAACAAGAGAGGGGAATCGGCTTGTAGAGTGAAATCGTTTGCTATCTGACTAACCTACATACTAAATCGAACATCTGATAACAAGTATGGCCTTAAGTTGCTGTGTGAAATCTGATTAAGTTGTGGTTCATGTAAACGATCCGTCCACGACGACGCCGACGCTTCCACTTTGAAAAAGCATAAACTCCGATCCAAAGCGGAGCCCAATCTCTCTAATCCGATGAATTTGAGATCCCCAAGGCTGTTACATGTTGTTTGGTTGCTGGGAAAATCCAGTTTATTATTGGATCACCACTATACAAATTTCAACCCTTTTTTTCATTTTTTTTATGGAAATAAAATTATTTTCCATTTGGATTTATTATTACTTATTTAATAGGATTATTTTTCATTTGGATTTATTATTATTTCTTTAATAGGATTTTTAATCTGGAACTTTATCATTTTTTTTCTACGTTTGCCAAAGAATTAGCATGTGTTGTTTTCTCTGGACCTTTTTTTTTTCCAGTTATGATTTTTTTTCCTTTGTCAAATTGCTAACAATTATAAACAACCTCCTAAATTAGTAATATCATTTCAAAAAAAAAAAATAGTAATATCAAAAACCTTCATTTTAATCTCATCATTACTAGATTCTCTTTATTCTGAAACAAAGAACTTAAAAACCCCATCATTTTTAACCCCTTACTCCCTACTCCCATCATTGACACATTCCTTGGAGCCAACAAAACCCTCATCCAAACAGACCCGTAAGGAATTAAGTTGAGCTAAAACTTCCAAACAATGGTTTTGTTAATCAAACCCTAAACTCAATCCTAAACCCACCCCCACTAATCATGATTGGTGCCTCCTTGAAACTTGCTTAATAAAGGGGAATTAATGCATAATCTAAACACCCCACTAATCATGATTAGGATATTATCCTCATCTATTAAAAGCTACAAAAGTTCTAGTTGAGGTACTGATGGAAAGTACCACGAAACATATACCCCTACAACATGTGGGTATGGTTTGGGGACAAAGCAAAGAAAGTTTAGAACGTCCGAACCATTCACATGGGGAGTGTAACGTGATTCCCTTCCCTACAGCCTCATGCCCCAAAATCCCCTAATCCCACTAATAAACTATCTTATTATTGCCAGTTCAACCCATTTTATACTCCTAATACGAGGTCCAGTGTATAACTCTCACACCAATAAACTTGAAAACGAATGGGTTCCGTCAGTGATTTATGTTTTTTTTATTTTCATTTTACAATAGAGGAGGTATCTCACCATATATCGATGGTAGACCCAATACCCACATGAGGCCACATCGTACTTTTGGCCACCAGGTCAAACGGTAAGTCAAAACAGAGACGGTGACCCTAAAGGATTCATGTGTGGGAGTTTGAACTTGAGTTAGCGATTTTAAATCTTTGCCCGATTTCCACTATACCAACCCCTTATCACTTCTAAGTGTGGTAGTTATTAATTTATGACTTAATGTTTGCTATGCCCCTTATATCATATACGAAATCTCACTTTACTCCTTATACTCTATTATATCTTACTTTGTCCCTTGTAATCATGATTTGTGTCTCACTTTATCCCATTTCGTCAACTGGGCTGAAGAATGCCTTAATTTCACTGATGCGGCATAGACCCTTTTTATTTCAGCTGTAGTCGCTAAAGTCTTTTGAATTTTCGTCCTTCAAATCTCTAACGATTCCGACGAAAAAAGTTTCCGTAACAATCTTTTTTAATCGTTTTGCGATAAGCGAGAACAATCCGTCATGCGTGGTTGAATACTTCCTATCTTCAATGGATTGTTAAGTTCTGCAAATGGTCATCCTTTTGTAAGTGAGTACTATGGATTCAAAATTTTTCCAAGGATGAATTGATAGAAAAACCTATAAAACAATTAATATCATTTAGGCTAATTGATTAACACCCAAAAAAAGGAGGGAGGGGGGTTCCGCCAATGGGCTTCCGATGCTTAAGTCAGAAAAAGAGTTGGGAGAAACACATAATTCATAGAGAGTTTAGAGTAGTAAGTGGTGATTACCGATTTTCCTGGTTGACTTGACTATTTATATGAGAGACTATGCAGCCTGACAATAGGGTTGTAGACCATACTAGGCATACTTTTGTTGTGTTTACTAGGATGGTACAGTCCTCATTGAGTAGACTATTTAAGCAGATCTCTAGTAGGCACGATCTTTGGCAGATGAGCCGCCAAAGCAAGGAACACCCAAGGAGACTTTGAAGAGTCGACCCCTGCCTTCTTGAGCCCATGAAGGGGGTAGTGGCAGTAGTGGGGATAACACGGGCCTAAAAGACACCTTGATATCTACATAAGCCTGAAGGCCCAAGACCTATAGGACAAGCAGCACTTAGCCCATTAGCGTTTCATGTGTGGTCTGCTCACGACATCAAGGGTAAATCTGTCATATTGAGCTCATAGTCCACACGTCGTTCTCTTACTATCAGATGTGGTTAATTTATGTTTTCACAAGTAAAATCAATCATGACTGTGTGGACAACTTTGTAAATTAATGTATGTGCGTGGGTGATTGTATGTAACATTTCTTTTCTTGCAAATGGAAAAAAAATGAAATGATGGTCCTATTGTCATATGGTGTTACTAATTCACTTGTTATATAAGTCATATGGTGTTACTAATTCACTTGTTATATAGGAGAAAAGCTGAACCCATATGCCTAGGTATTAATTGTACAAAAATTGTGTGTGTGTTTTTTTTTAGGTTAACTACATTTTACACTCTCAAGGTTTGAGGTGATTTTCAAAATGAGCTACGAGATTTCAATTTTCTCACATTGGCCCCTAAGGTTTTGAAATTGTATCAATTTACACATTTTGCCTAATAAATTATTTGAATTTTCATTAAATTGATGACGTAGTGAGCATGAAATCCTTAACTAGGTTGACATGTAAGCCACATTTGTACCATATAGCCTAAAAAACTTATCAATTTAATAGATAATTAGATATTCAAATATACAAATGGTGTAAATTGATACAATTTCAAAACTTTAGGGGGCAATGTGAGAAAATTGAAATCTCATGATCTAATTTAAAAATCACCTCAAATCTTGAAGGAGTAAAATGTAGTTAACCCTTTTTTTTTTTGTGACGTCATTTGATCATTCTCTATATATAACACGACATGACCCGTTAAGATAATGAGTTGACACGAACACAATAAACACGACACATTTATTAGGTATACTCGAAGAACGACCGAGGGATTATTATTTGATGTATATGAATCCTTCCCCCCATGTGGATGGATCTGACGGTCATAATGGATGATGCTAAGTTTAAGATGTAGTGGTGGGTAGCATGCATTGTTGCACACGAGAATGTTCCTTTGGATGTGGAAGTAGAAAAAAAAAATATATATATGTTGTAGATAATTTATAACATGTGTTAAATGTGATTGTATAAATCCTAGGTAGATATGGATTAGGCTATTCCGTTCTGTAAGGGATTAGTATCCTATTGTACTTGTACTTGTATTACTATAAATAAAGGCACCTGGTATGTGGAATATATGAACTACATATTCCACATACACTACAGTTTCACCAAATTCTCTCTATTCTTCTCTTGTCGCACCCTTCACTAAAAACTGTCCACAACATGTTATCAGCACGCTCTTTCCGCTGTGCTCAAGAGAATTATACCGGAGTTCTGGCCATCTTCAATCATGGGGAGTATTAATTTCAATAGTTTTTACTTTGATTTATTTATTTTTATTGAATTAATATATTGCTATTGATTCAATTTTTCCCCTGTTATTTTGAACAAGATTCAACGCATTGACGATGGAAATCCAGAGTTGAAGGCAATCCTGCAAACAAATTGTTCAACAATCATCATCAGCAATCCAGGTTCTTCTAAAACACGGTCTCGATTGTCGATATTTTGTCAGACCTGATTGCATGAACCTTCACCATGATGCATAACCCAATTTTCTGCGTTTAAAGAATTATTGATCTTCTGCAAATATTGTGTTAGCATCGACATTTAATATATCTGAAATATATTAAGTGAATTGATGATCGTGTGAACGAAGGAAAAATTAAGGGTTTTTTCTTTTTTTTTTCGCTTTTCTACAAAAAACATCAAATTTCGTTTTTCTGAAAAAAACTGGACATTCTTTACCGAAAATTTTTTTTCGTTTTTTTGAAAAATAAAGAAAAAAAAAAAAAAAACCCTAACTCGGAGCCGAGCCGGCCTGAAGCCCAGCCGGACCCGAGCCGCGCCGGCCTGAAGCCGAGCCACTGGCCTGCAGCCAAGCCGCTCCAGCCGAGCCGGCCTTCCCAGCTGATCCAGCAGCCCAGCAGGCTTCCCTCGGCCATCAGCCCAGCGGGCTTCAAGCCCTACCTCGACCCGCGCCTCTTTGGCGCCCATCAGGCCCGCGCTTCCCTCGCCTGGCCCAGCAACCCAGCGCCTCTCCCCTGGCCAGAAGCCCAGCCCGTGGCCACTGATGGACCCCCTGATTTTTCAGGGCCTACCTAAGCAGCCCAGCTGCTTTCCTTCCTTTCACACAAGCCCCTGTTGGGCTTAATTGGACCCCAGCCCCTATTGGGCTTCTTTTCTGCTCCAATTTTTTTTATTTTTCTTGCTGCCAGCAGCCCAAGAAAATAAAAGTTGGACTTGCAGCTCCAACCACGACCCACCGAAAATTATTTGGGTCCTATTTGCAAACCCCGAAGGTCCTGTAGACCTATATTTAATTACCTATCCCCAATATATGTTAAAAATTTATTCTTTGTATTATTTTTGTTCTATATATATTGCGTTTGATTGCAGGTATATATGAACTTAAAGTTCATAAATTCGAACCTGAAGCTTCGAATAAGTGCCACGAAACCTGAAGTTTCCTTAAAAATTAAATACCCATGAAACCCGTAGTTTTCATGAAAATTTAAACCAAACCATGTCTTAGAACCCGAATGTTCTAACTTTTATGATTATGGAGAATTTATTTCCCATAAGCACTAACCACAATTTTTGTTCCCTCCATCTAGTGGCCTTTCGAACAGTAACAAATTCGACTTCACTAACATGGGAGTTTCTGGAAGAAACTAATTTATATGGGCACAAAATTGTGAAGCTCCACTTGACTACTGAGAAGTTGAGAAACATTGAAGCCAACAATGACGTGGATAGAGCTAAATAAGCATCCGTCATGATCTTCATCCGAAGATTTATGCCTGAAGCATTGTAAATGGAAGTACCTCAATGACGAGGATTCCATGGCTCTTTGACTCACTCTACGGATCGTTCTAATCATGCAAAGATGATCTTGCCCGAAGCAAGACACACCTTGCCCGAAGCAAGACACACTTTGTCGAAAGCAAGACATACCTTGCCCGAAGCAAGACATATCTTGCCTGACACAAGGCATGATTGAACTCCATCCGTGAATAGGTACAAATTCTGAAGTTTATAGAATCCGATTGAATTTTGACTGGAGAAGATTTTCTCGTCCTTCCATACCTCTAAAATGCTCCTGAAGAAGCACCCTAGAGAGTGGAGGTTCACTAAATTCTCGGATCTGATACTACCACTTTGCTCACTGAAAAGCACAACAGTGAAAGCGGCACCCCAGTGATTCGGCTGGGATGTACCGAAGGTCTTGCTCTGTTTCGACAGAGGTGTACCGAACTTAAGGCTCTGCTTCAGCAGAGGCCTACCGAATCTACTCTTCCTTCTTCGGCTGAAGAGTACTGAATAGTGGTAGAATCAGGGTCAACCAAGGGGGTGGCATCACGACCAAACACGTGATCCCTTGGAAACTAAGACCCAAAACTTCAAGAATAAGGGACAGTATTCCCGAACCTCAACCGTGCAAAATCTACCTCCATTTTGATGGAATAGATCATTGGCTATGCACTTATTTGTGCCCCTACCAATGTTGTTGAGGAGTACCATTCCTGTAATCAATTTGTGAGACTAATTTTGCTTCACCTAACACATATGGAAAAGCAAAATTTTGACATGGAAGGCCCTGTTGGCCGAAACCCCCTATCTTTTGGTTTAAGTTTTGAACAATTTTTCCTTTTTGTTTGGATGATTGTTTTGGTATTTGCTTTAAATTTGTTGGATATTATTATGGATATTGTCCTCGAATATGAGTTAATTGAATCATGTTTCTTATACATGTGACCGAATTCAATTAACATGTGATAAGGTATAAATGTGGGGAAGTTAGTTGTCTGGATGAACGTGCGACTATGCACACTAACTTCATACCTAAATCACCCCTCTAGCAACGAATTCAGGTCTACCTAACCTGATTAAGGGCAATGGCACTGCACCTCGTTGTATTAATGGTACTGAATTACTATTAAGGGGCCTTATATTCTCCGTTCCAGAAGAACGTCATTGAGTTATAAGGATATTCGAGCGAACAATGATCATAAAAACCACTGTAGAAAATAGAGTGACGTATCTTTGCATCACCTTCCAAAATATGAAGCCTGAAGCTATGTTTTGGGGCCAATGGGCTACCTCCCAACTGGGACATGCCACATATAGGTTGGCTTGAAGCCGGGTGATTCGAGCAGTTTACTTGCTTTGGCACGACCGTTTGGGACATTCAGGTCGAAACACGATGCAACATTTTACACAACGCATCACCTTACCTGAAGTAAGGATTTTGTGCCTACAAGCACACTTTGCCAAGCCTGCTCGTTGGGGAAATTGGATTTTTATACCATCCCTAGCAAAGCTACTACATAACCCTCTTTTCACAGTGGATTCAAGGGAATAATGTGGACTTATCCAACCAAAAATGCGGACCATGTAAATATGATTTTTGGTTGATATATCGACACAATGGTCACATGTCTGTCCACATACACATTGCTGCTAAACTCCTGGCCAATTCTTACTTAAGGGCTCACCACCCTAATTATCCCATAAAGTCTAGAAGACTGAATAATGCCGGAGAGTTTATATCGAACAGTATTCGATAAGTGTTGCATGTTTTTGGGCTTGAAATTGAACATTGAATTCCCCATGTGCAACCCCCAAAACAACCTCGCAGAAGCGATCATAAAGCGCATTATCAATTGATCGCCCGGACCTTGGTGAACGCACCAAGCTTTCGGTTTCTGCCTAGGGCTATGCAATCTTGTATGCAGCCATGTTGGTCCGCCTGAGGCCCATTTCTACCCGATACTTTATAGCATTACAATTGGTTACTGGGTACGAACCTGATGTTTCGTATTTACGCATTTTTGGGTATGCACATTCTGCCATATTGCGCCGCCGCAATGTACCAATATGGGTCCTCAAAGAAGGATGTGAATCTTTGTCGATTACGATTCTCCTTCGAATTAGCTCTTTAGAGCCCTTGCACGCGATCTCTTTACCGCCATTTTGCGGATTGTCACTTCGATGAGACAGTCCTCCCGCCGTTAGGGGGAGATAAGAACGTCAACGTTCCTGAAGAACGGCGCGAATTATCGTGGACGTCCCCACTATGTCTCATCTTGATCCCCATATTCTAGATTTCAGAGTATTGCTCCAGACGCTTTCTCTGATCTAGATTAAGTGACGAGATCACATATACCAGCTGCAAACATGCCTGCAAGGATAGACGTACCTAACGGACGTCGAGTCAACATCCCTGAAGGGTGTGCCGCCCCTGAAGGACGGTTGGCCGCCCCTGTTGGATGGCCTGGTATGCCGACAGCTAGCCAATCAATCTGTTCTCGGCCTGAAGCGCGACAGATCATTCAGTTCGAAGGATTCACCTCCCTAGAAGTGGAGAAGTATGGCACAAAATGAATCCCTTCCTCGTTCGCTATCTCAACCATTCCACCTCATGAAATTAATCCGGATTATCCCGAGACCTGTAGTCTTGGTCCATTATGCATGCATGGATGATTTAATGGAATTGGAATGAGATTATCATCGATGATATTCACGTATATGGTAGCTACCCGAAATAGTGAAAAGCGACGATATCGAACTGCGTTCCGTTGATGAATGTCGACGTAGAACTGATTGGTCAAACTGGAAACTAGCAATCCAGGTCGAACTTGATTCACTTGCGAAACGTAAAGTGTTTGGGCCTGTAGTTCCTACACTTCCACATGTGAAGCTCGTTGGCTACAAGTGGGTTTTCGTAAGGAATCGAAATGAGAAGAATGAAATAGTGTTATACGAAGCACGCCTTGTGGCGCAAGGTTTCTCTCAAACGCCCTGAGATTGATTACGAGGTGACTTATTTCCCCCGTAATGGACGTTATAACGTTCCACTACCTTATCAGTTTGGTAGTTTCCGAAAAACTGAATATGCAGCTTATGTACGTGGTTGTAACGTATCTATAGGGATCTTGATACGGAAATATATGTGAAAGTTCCCGAAGAACTTATAGACTGATCCAAATAGTTCTAGACCACAGAACACCCTCTCTATTGAATTGAGGCTTTCACTTTACGGATTGGAACAATCCGAGCGGATGTGGTATACCCGTTTAAGTGAATATTTGATCAGTTAGGGATATGTGAATAAACTATGCCCCTGCGTGTACAAAACCGAATTTGCAAGAGTTGCAGTCTATGTCGATGACATAAATCTCACTTAGACTCTGGAAGAGCTTGAGAAAACTGCCTCGCACCTGAAGTCGGAATTTGAGATGAAAGATCTTGGGAAAACTCATTTATGTCTCGACCCGAAGTTTCGAGCAAAGTTCAGATGGTATTCTGGTCCACCAATCGAACTACACCCAGAAAGTGTTGCCTTTGAGTACACCCATGACCGTTCATACACTAGATGCAAATGAGATCCTTGAAAAGGTTGTGGAACCTGAAGTTCTATATCTAAGTTCAATTAGCGCTTTATTGTACTTAGCTCATTGCATTATGCATGACATCTCATTCGTTGTTGATCTTTTGGTAAGATACAACACTGCGCCTACACGCTACCACCAAATAGGTGTTAAAGACGTTTTTCCGTTACTACGGATTTGGGCTTATTCTATCCCTGCGCATCTCAGAATTAACCACAACCCCTTGGTTATCAGAATGATGCTTACCTTGTGGGATACGCTGACACAGACTATCCGTCTGTTCCGCACAAGGCACGTTTCCAAACGGATTATGTCTTTACCGTTAGGAACACCGCAATATCTTGGAGGTCAACCAAATAGACCTTAGTTGCGACATCTTCGAGCTCATCGCCATACACGAAGCCACCCGTGTACATGGGAGCATATTCGAAGCACTTGTAATTCTTCATCCTTCGTTGAGTTCCAACAACGATCTATGAAGACAACGCCGCATGTATCGACCAGACCATGATACATCCAAGAAGTCAACACCAAGCATATTGCGTCTACATCATATCAGCATGAGCATCAGAAGATTGAAGTCAAGCATATCTGATCCGAAGACAACCTTGCCGACCTCTTCACGAAGTCATTGCCGAAGAAGCTTGTTCGAGGATTTGGTATGTGCAAATTTTCTCATTTGCTACGCTTGTAGTTCTCAGGGGGAGTTTTGTCGAACTCAGGGGGAGTATCCTGAAGTATACTCACTTGACCTTAATGTACTCTTTTTCCCTACGATCAGGATCATTTTTCCCATTGGGTTTTTGTTGCCTGACTAGGTTTTAACGAGGCACCCATTCTGGGCTGGTCATACCCTTGTGTGTTTTCTTACTACTTACGTCTTGAAGATGTTAAGTATCGACATTGCATTAACTCACTTTTCTCCTAGACTATGGGTTTTGTCCCGTCTTGGGTTTTACCATAGCCAGGTTTTGTGAGAGTTTTTATTCTTTTTATATGCAAGTTCCCTATATGAGACTCGAGTGTTCTCTACTGTGCCTACGAGACGACTTCATCAACTATCATCCTGAAGATCTGATGCGATATCTACTTGAGTATTTGCACACTCAAGGGGGAGTGTTGTAGATAATTTATAACATGTGTTAAATGTGATTGTATAAATCCTAGGTAGATATGGATTAGGCTATTCCGTTCTGTAAGGGATTAGTATCCTATTGTACTTGTACTTGTATTACTATAAATAAAGGCACCTGGTATGTGGAATATATGAACTACATATTCCACATACACTACAGTTTCACCAAATTCTCTCTATTCTTCTCTTGTCGCACCCTTCACTAAAAACTGTCCACAACAATATATATATATAACGAGGGAGGGGCTATTCTATTATTATAAGGTGCCCGACTAAAGAGACGGTCACAAGGGCACGTGGTGGCTGATTCCGATAGTTATTAAACTAGTACTGGCGACTTTCCAGTGAAACCGTTGAGCCCCAACCTCCTCCCAGCTGGAGATAGCTGTCCAATCCCTCCCCATGTGACCCCACTGCACACAACACACATAGATAGATAGAGATCGAAACAAACAGAGAGAGAGAGATATTGCTCTAATATTTATTGATTAGGATTTCGATTTTATAGACTTTGGACATTAAAAAAAAACCCTAATTAATTAGGAGAAGAAATTCTCTATTACAACCCTTGATACCATGTAATAACTATTTAATTGATAGAATAGGTGACAATCATTTGTGCCGGCAGTGGTGTCACTCGAACAATATATTGGTTTTTAGAGAGTTTTTGGGGCTTGTCTTGTGTCCTTCTTCAACATTCCCTTCCTTTTTGTGTATTTTCTGGGTATATGTAGGAGCCTTTGTTGGAGCTTGTAATTTGGTTTGGTTTGTTTCAAGTCTCTTTCTCTCTCTCTCATCATTTCAACATTCCAAGGCAAGTGTTTGATTGATACGCAAAACAGTTAACATTATTTTGTGTGCAATATTAATATTATGGCACAATTACCTCCAAAAGTCCCAAGCATGACACCCAATTGGCCTGACTTTTCACACCAGAAGATGCCGCCTTCAATGGGCGGCTGTTTTGCGCCAAATGGAAATGCCATTTCCGCCACCACGTCCCAAAACCCTTGTTGGGTTGATGAATTCCTCGACTTCTCGTCGGCGCGACGAGGATCCCACCGGAGATCGGTCAGCGACTCCATCACCTTCCTCGAGGCTCCAATGCAGGAAGAATGCCGCGTCTCCGCTGCACCTCCAGGCTCGCACTCCCGCTCGCACGCTAACAACAATCACGAGTTTGATAGGTTTGACGACGAACAGTTCATGTCCATGTTCACCACCGATGAAATCTCCGCTGCCGCCGCCGCTGCCGTGGCGGGACCTACGGGGTCGTCGTCGAACCCGTCCACGCCTTCGGATCATAACAGCATCAACGACGATGAGAAAGAAGCGCATGGGATCAATAAGCAGCAGCAGGTCAATAAGCAGCTAAAGAATGAATCTGAGGAGGCGGAAAGCCAATGCGAATTGCAAACCGCATCCAATGATAGGAAAGTTGATCCCAAAAGGGTCAAGAGGTAATCTTCATGCACAATATATACATACATACATAAATGTATATATATATATTGATGAGTTTAATTAATTTTGTTATTTAATTAGTTCCTAAGTACGTATTAATTTTCTTGTGTGTTGCATTAGAATTTTGGCCAACAGACAATCCGCACAAAGATCACGGGTGAGGAAGCTACAATACATATCAGAACTCGAACGCAGTGTTACCTCTCTACAAGTAGGTTAACTACTTAAATTAATTCTGATTTTAATTAATTAATTAACTTCTTTGTCAAACAATATATAGCTAGCTTTAGTTACTGAATATTTTTTTCTTCTCTTGCATCATAACGAAGGCTGAAGTTTCAGTGTTGTCACCACGGGTTGCATTTCTTGACCATCAACGCTTGCTTCTAAATGTCGACAACAGTGCTCTCAAACAAAGAATTGCAGCATTGGCGCAGGATAAGATCTTCAAAGACGGTACGTACTTAATTACATCATTATTGCCCTAATTTATCATGCATAAATTTTTTAATTTAATTTAACTTCACAAATTTGAACAATCAGCAATATGAATCTTGTTCACATTAATTTAATTTAATTTCGTTTTAAGTTTAAAATATAAGAAAATTCTACAGTGCACATGTGCACCGGTGCACCATCCAAATATCAAATTTTATGATAATATATGCAATAATTTTAATTTTCCCTTAATTGAAAGAAGAACATCTATATATAATTGCCATTCAATCAGTTCATCTCCTAGCTCCCAACTTTTGTACACTGGTGTAAGATCTAATTAATTCCTTGGCTATGTTAGGAGAAATTAAGAGCTGCAGCCCATAAAAGGTGGTTAAACTTGGTACTCTAAAGTATGAAAATGGAAATTATACCTTTAGATCGTAGACAAAGACACTTATTCTTGATCCACCAGGAATGAATGCACATAAAAAAAAAAGGCAATCGCATGCATGCTAAGAGTAGGAAGAAAATTAAGGAGACAATGAAATATCATGTGCCATCTCACTAATTGGTGCAGTTGCAATGTGTGTGTGTATATATTTATATACACAATTATATATATATAGCTAGTACAGTATATGGCACCATGTTTTGATTAAATCTCTTCATTCTAAATTAGATTAATCAATATATAGTACTAGAAATACGTACGCAAATGAGAGTAATGATAGAGAGATTATATTTGTCAATTACAATTTTAATAGAGATGAGACCCTGTTGTCGTTTTACGCACAAGAGTATTTTTGTTATTCACTTTTAACTTTTGTGTTTACTCACCACACACCTCTATGGTTGTCACCTCTTAAGCTAATTGACCATAGTTAAAATTTTGAAATTAAAATTTTATGAAGATATGAAGTGAAAGGAAAGAGGGCAAGAGAGGGAAGAAGGGAGCATGGGTGAGAAAGGGTAAAAGCGACAAAAAATCGTAATTGTAAAATTTTTACTAAGATTATCACCAGAGCTAAAGATGGATATATATCAACTTCCTTTTAGGTACTCAAGATGCGGTCCACAAAAAATGTGGTAGGATACATAGTAGTATTGTGCAAAAAATAAAGTTCCATATTCTTTTATGGGTTGTTAGGTGAGATCAATGGCTATGCATGTTTTTTTCTTTTTGGTAGAAATTTAGGAGGGAAGAGAAGTGATTAGGGATAAAGTAATTTAATTGTCACTAACACAGGGGGCATGTGTTTACATGTGTACATGTTGATTAATCATGTGCAGATTTAATTTATAGTGTGGGTTGTCACAAGTAGGATCACATGGTAATGAAATGGTTTTAACTTTGTATTAATTTGGGTTTGTGCAAACAAATATTGCAGCTCATCAAGAAGCATTGAAGAGGGAAATAGAGAGACTAAGGCAAGTGTATCACCAACAAAACGTCAAGAAGATGGAGAAGGTTGCGCAATCACCAACCTCACTTACATCGCCCTCAGACACCATATCTACTACTCCTCCTCCTGATCAAAAGGAACACCTTCTCAATGTGTCCTCATCCTGATCATCATCATCATTGCCTCAAAGGATTAATATAGAACAGATTCACTGTCACTGTTATGTTGCGGTCCAAATTAACCATACTAAAAGAGTAGGAGAACAACTTGCATATAACATGTTCACCGTCATGTAGTGTTTCAATTCAATAATATAATGTCATATGTAAATTGTGTTTACTTAACATTTCATTTTATTATTGGATTGAGACATCAGGTTGAAATGTTTACGTGAAAGTTGTTTTCCAACTCTTTTAGGATGGTTAATCCAATCCAAGTGCTGCCTGCGAACACTTTAAGGCACATTCTCCATCAGCAGTCACTACTACTAGTACTAGCCACTAGCTAGCGAGGAGGAAGGAAGTCACATTCTTTCTTGGGGGACTTGATCTGCTGCTGCTGCTGCCACAGTGGAATCACGTGATGTGTTTAGCTTTAAAGAATGGGACCACTCAGATAATGAATGATTGGGTCTGCAGGAAAAGAACATGTGCATCTCTTGTTTCTTTACAAACAAAAAAAGAAGAATTAGGGTCGTCTTTGCTTTAATCTGTTTCGGGTGTGTAGTGTGATGCGATCATTCTTTAATATTATATAATTTTTTTTCTCTTTAATTTTTCTTTTCTTTTGGATTAATTAGTGGGAGAAGGCAAAGTATAGTGGGGATGTGTTGGATGAGCAAAAGTAAGGGTTGTCAGGGAGGTGCTTTGATGTCAGATTTGTTGTACATTTTAGTGTATTTGCTTGTTTGTAACCCTACGTTTGTAACACATTCATTTTATGTATTAATTCAACGAAATATTTCGCCTTGGATATTACTAGCATTTCGCCACGAGGAGATATACACATCTTACGTCTTACGAATAATGTATCTTCAACGATATTCTAGCACTTTTCCACTCATGACAATGCTAATGTTGTAACTAAAGTTCTTGAACAGGTGGTTGATGAGGCTTTGGTGAACATTGCTCAGTTGGTAGTTAATTCTGAAATTGAAGAATATGGTGTCCAGTCTCCTGGGGTATCCCATGTTGGTGATTCTTTTCTGGAATATCCGAGGCATTGGTAATGACGACTCGCAAACTAAGCTTTCTAACATATGTCGTTTGCATCATCCATATTTGGTTTGCATTGCGGAGCCGATGACCATATTTAATTCTGTTTCGGCTGCTTATTGAGCTTCGTTATCATCTACTTTTACTTTTAACCCTAGAGGAGCTCTTGCTCCGAATCTTTGGCTACTGACGTCTTCGACTTGTGCAGATCCCTCAATTGTTTCTATATCTGACCAACAGGTTACTGTTCGATGTACTTTTAACCATATTCCAAGTTAATTCACTTTTGTTTATGCAAGCACTACTTCATACAAAAGAAGAGCTTTGTAGGCTGATTTTTCTGACCTGCGTTCACAAACACAAGTTTCGTTGATGGCTTAGTGATTTCAACGCCATGCTTGGTTCCAATGAGCAGATGGGAGGAGGTAGAGAATGTCTCAGGTTTCATGTGATGAGTTCAGTAGTATGTCTGATTCTTGTAATTTTATTCAGTAGTATGTCTGATTCTATGTTTATCATGCTGCAAAAGTTGACAGCTCTAAAAGTTTGTATGCGCCAATGGAAATATCTTTCTATGATTTAGCAGAAAATTTCAACCGAGGGAATCAATGATCTTTTTGAGGAGGAGGTTGTCATCAAGGCTACTGTTATGGACTCTCTTAAAATGCAGGAGGCGTTTTTCAAAGATAGAGCTTGTGTTAAGTGGTTGACTGAATGGGATAGAAATTCTTCTTTTTTCATGCCTACGCTGTTGGAAATGTGCCTTAAATCCAATCATGAGATGATACTTTACGAACATATCACATATTAAACTATTTCGGTTTAATCTAAGGGCAACCATTATTGTTTAAAGTCGTCTCATTAAATGTTATACGTCTAAACAATAAGTCTAGGGAATATGTAATAAAAAGAATGTAATCTAAAGAAGTTAGATTTATCATACTTTTCTCTTTCATATACACATATCTAAACGTTTCTGATCATAAGATTGTCAATTGAGCATTGACAATCCGGATAGATTCAGTACATACTATATTCTCTCTTTAGAGAGTGACCGGATATAGTATTGTTTTTTCTATCATCATTGTCAAGATATTGTTGGCTATGATGTTATTCAATTTGTGAAGCTGTTCTTATAGTATAATTGGCTTTATCCCAATGCCAATATCAATTTCTTGGTATTATTCCAAAGGCTTCAATTACTCCATATAGACCTATTGCTTTGGCGAATTTTCTGTTCAAGATTATTCCAGAAATTGTGGCAGTTTGTCTTTCTCCCATTGCTGCACGCATTGTTTCTCCTCAACAAGCTGCTTTTATTCCTAGGCAGCGTATAACAGATTGTATTGGCCTTGTTGCTAAGTGCTTCAATGTGCTGGATAAAAAATCTTGTAGGGGCATCATGGGAGTTAAAGTTGATGTAAGGCTGATACATTAAATTGGTCTTTTCTTTTGCAGGTGCTTACTAATTTTGATTTCTCCACTTGTTTTATGGACTGGCTATCTACCATCTTGAGATCTACTGAACTGTCCATCTTAATCAATGGTTCTCCCCGTGGCTTTTTCTCTTGTGCTAGGAGAGTGCGGCAAGGGGACCCTCTATCTCTGTTGCTTTTCTGCTTAGCCGAAGAGGCTTTATCAGGGGTTTGAGTCGACTTCAGCTAGATTGGCTCACTATGCCGATTTCTGCTCTAAGAAGTTGTATCTCTCCTTCTCATGTACTGTATGCAGACGATCCATTCATTTTTGCCGAAGTGATGGTGTCACTCTGCGTAATCTGCAAGGTTTCTTAGATAGCTAAAGTACGGCCTCTGGTCAATTCATCAATAAGGAAAAAAGTACGTTCGATTTGGGCTCTACTTCAAGGCATCGTAAAGTTGTTGTTGAGCATTACTTGGGGTTCAAAGAAGGTAATGCCTCTTGTTTATTTAGGAGTTCCAATATTTTGTGGCAAGCCTAGGAGATGTCATCTTCAAGCCTTGGCAAATAAAGCTAAAGCTAAGTTAACAAGATGGAAGGGAAATTTTTATCAATGGCGGGCAGAGTTCAGTTAGTTCAATCTGTTTTTCATGGTATGCTTTTGCATAGCTTTTCTGTTTATATGTGGCCTTCTTCATTGTTGAAGTCTTTTTCGCGATGCGCTTGTAACTAATTTATTTGGTCGGGTGAGGTGACCTCAAAGAAAATTGTTACAATTTCTTGGTCTCATGTTTGTGCACCAAAAAATAAGGGTGGTTTGGGATTACGTGATATTTCCTCTCTAAATGCTACGGCTCTGTTAAAGCCTGGATGTGTTGTTATTACTTCTGATTCTCCCTGGAGCGTTTATTTTTGTGAGCAGTTTCAGCTTCGTGGTCGTTTTCACTTTTTTGGTTACAAGCGATCTGGTATATGGCCTAATATTTTTGTGAGCAGTTGGGTGATTGGCAAAGGTACCAGTACTTCTTTGTCGGTTGATAAGTGGTTGTGGAGGTTGTTGGTACTACTGAGCTTGCTCCTTCTATTTTTCACACTAAGTTCAGGGTACTAAACAGAACTTAATCCAATTTCTTAACTGGACAAAGATTCTCAACACCAACGGTTTATAAACCATGAAATATGTATATACTATAGAGAATTTTATCGTTCATCTTTGTTATATGTATCTTTCTCTCTTTTAGAACACTAGTATCAGTATGCTTGTATACGACTTAAGATTTCCCTAGTTCTGTAATTCTAGAATAAAGTTTGTTATGTGTAGCCACTTAGTAATACGGTCTAGTTGTAAGTGAGAGGTCTTAATTTCGAATCTAAAATATGGTGAGTTCGTAACCAATTTATTCTCCCATCCCCTTAGTATATATATATATCGTTGTATATATATAAACAAAAAAAAGTTTGTTATGTGTAGTTATAGGATTAATTACCTTCTTTGTAATATTTAAAAACCCAAAAACTTGTATGGTTGATTGTCATAGACTCATATAGCCATAATATTGTTTTTTGATACAACGATATATTTACACAGGGAATGAGGGAAGAAATTGGTTGTGAACTCGTCATTCTCGAGATTCAAACTTAAGACCTCTCACTTACAAGCAAAGATACTACTAGATCTTAGTACTAAGTGGCAGTCATAGCATTTTTTAAAGTATATTTTCATAATTTTAATGACAAAATTTTTTTCCCAAAGAAACCAAAACGAGTTCTAAATTAATCTTTAAAGGATAATCACTAAATCACATGCATTCTAGCTATAATAGTTGGTTAGGTCAAGTTTTGTAAACATATATGCTTAGAATCTTGCTTGCTTAACCAACTAAAATTGAAAGTTTTTGCTTATAATAATATTTCTCAATATCAACTAACCTAGGATGATGATCTATCATTTGGGCAGCTTTATATATCGAACTTTTAATTGGAATTTTCCCTGTATTTTTTCTTTATAGAAACATGGATAAAACTAAGTTTTTAATAAAAAAAAGTAATCACCCACTCTTCCTGGAGGCTGCTATATACATAATGTGACACAAGTGACCACATTTTTATGAACACACAAATATATACGTCCTCTACGTCACTATGAAGAAAATAAAATTGAAGTAACAAAAAATTGCATCAACACAATACAACTATTTGCAAATCAGCGTGCTCATGCCAATCGTGCAATATAAAATAGTTGGAGACATTCTGATCGCATGAATGTTAGTGAATAAATTTTCTACTCATTAATTAGTTATGAACTTTAGAGTTGTTCAACATAATAAATAGAATTAGTTTTACTTTATATCTATGTAATTTAAATCAAATTTCAATTAGTCATCGACTTAATTACCAATATAATAATTTATACCCCTACGTTTTACATTATAGCAATGTCAAAATCAAATCGAGAGATTCTTGTGTAGAGTTGCCCCATACGGCATGGAACTCATGTGGAATGTTTATCCATCAAATTAATCTAATGGTTTAGTTCATCTACTTGGCCACGTAATTATGTTTAGAATACATTGAACGTTATATTTACTTCGTTTAAGTGGATTGTTGAGTAATAATATGGAGTTGGAGCTGGAGTTGTTGTCATCTTTTGTCTTCCAATTGTTTCCACTCTACGGTACCTAAACAATTTGGAAATATACAAAGCTCTACGCTTAAAACATGGATGAATCATTTGCAAGCTAGCTAGCTAGCTATATATATACACAAAAGAAAACAACCAACTGATCGAAAAGCTACGTGCAAGCTTAATTTCAGCAGCCTGGAGCCAAACCATGGCAGAGAAACTTGCAAAAATATTCCTTCTATCCTTAGCCATCTTGTTACTTAAACAAGCTGGCTCCGGCGAAAGTCGATCAATTACAAATGATGAATTGCCATTGAGTATGGTCACTGATGGAGGAAACCAATTACTACTCCAAAACAAAAATGTTTGGAAACCAATTTTTTCTGGCCTGCTGGACTATTTGTTCTCATCAGATAGCAGCTGTGAACAGACATATGGGTTCTTGCCATGCACGTCAACAGTCCCGGGAAATATCTTCCTCGTTCTCGTGTATGGATACTTGATGTTCCTTTCAGCCAAGCTCTTGTCTAATGGAAGTGAGATTCTGCTGCAGATTTTAGGGCCTGGCATCGTCGGCGGTCTCTTTCTTCCTCTTTTAGGCTCTCTACCTGATGCCACCATTATTCTTGGTAAGCTAGCTTCAATTCATCATCAACCTTAGCTTAGACTAGCTAGCTCAAATTTAATTAAGTTACGTTATGCTATCTGCAAGCATGAAATTACATGCTTAATTAATGCATTGAATTAACAGATTATTATTTTTTTAATAGATAAAAAGATTATTAATTCAATGCGTTAATTAAGCACATAATTTCATTGCGACCATAATATTAGGACATGCTTCTCAAGTGGTAAATTGCCCTGATGGTTATAGCATTCCTCTTCAAACCATTATATTCTAGGCTCAAACCATTCATTTTCTCTTTTAGTATAAATTAGTGTAGAATGTTTGTATTAAAAAAAAGTGTTATCCTCCCGGTATGCCTTCTGTTGGGACTTTATAATCCACAAAACTATTTAAGGCCTTGTTTGGTATTATTTTTTTTCACTAAAAACTGCTTCATTTTAAAGTTAAGCAGATACAAAGTGTTAGGTCATAATATATACTGCTTATTTTAAAAGTTAAGGCATTTAAACAACAACTTTTAAAAGCAGCATGAATGTTGCTTTTAAAAACTGCTTTTATAAGCAGTTTTTTTTAAAAGTACAACAACCCCAAACTGACCTTAAGTGTCCAAAGTATTATTCCATATTAAGAAATGGATTATGGTTTGCATAGTAATATGTAGGGCTAACTACATTTTACACCCTCAATGTTTGATGTGATTTTTAAATGGGTTATAAGGTTTCAATTTTCTCACATTAAAATTGTATCAATTTACACTTTGTATATTTGAATGTCTAATTATTCATTAAATTGATGAGCTTTTTAGTCAATGTTGTGTAAGGCTTACATATCAACTCAATTACGGGTTTCATGCTCATCATGTCATCAATTTATCTAAAATTCAAATAATTCATTAGACAAAAAAGTGTAAATTGCTACAATTTTAAAACCTAAGAGAGTAATGTGAGAAAATTGAAACCTCATGACCTATTTTGAAAATCACTTCAAACATATAGAGTGTAAAATGTAATTAGTCTTAATATGTATTGAGTCTCCTCAGTCATTCCAGAATACCCTCCAATTGCATTAATCAATATGCTGATATTAAGGAGGAATTCTACTCTCAGTATAACGTGCTAAACGAGCAAGGCACTGACTATTATTGCATTAGCAGTAAAATCAAATGACGCATGACCAAAGAAAGAGAAAAACAAAGTCAAATGACGCAACTTTGTTATTCATTTGCTTAAAATTGTTTAATTTTTAAGCAGCCATGTTTTTTTCTTCTTTTTTGTAAGCAAGTACGTGACATGTGCATGTGATGGTGGAGTAGTTAAGTAGTCTAAAATCATGATTTCGCCACCTTAAAAAAGTGGGTTAACTTGTAATTCAAATTAAGAACGAAAAAATGGGTTAGTGACTATAAGAAAGTCTTGCCAATATGAAAGATTTTTGGGGAAAAAAAAATTAATAAAGTAAAATATTCACATTTACAATGTTTTCAGCACATCAAGATATACAATCACATACGACGTGTACAATTATATATATATATATATTACAAAAAATGAAACGAAAGATGCTTAACAATGTTACCGGCCTGCGCACTAATAATATTATTCAAGCTAATCTTACACGAACGTGTTGTCCATATATCTTTACAATTTGGGAGCGTTAATTGTCATCTACTTAATAAGATATGCGTAGCAATAAGAGTCTTATAGCTCAACTAGTTAAAATAATTTAACTAAGTAACTAAAGCACTTTGTTTGACGAGTCCGTTTTTGCTCGTCCTCCCTAACCCAAGGTGACGTTAACCTCCTCCTAAAATCGTGCCAAGTGTCTCTTTCACTAACCATGGTTAACCAATGCATTTAATTAAATCTCTATGTAATTGAAACATAATTTAACGAAATAAAAAATAAAACTGACTATTTATTCTTTCATCAATATCTCATCAATTAAACTAGCTTCTTGTCACACGCATGTGGTAATAAGTTTTTTTATTTTATTATTTGATAGTATATATATATATTTTTTTTTTCACTTATTATGTTTTTTATGTGAATTTTTTTTTTTTAATTTTAATGAGAGAAGGCCAACTTGGATATTATGAAAGCTTGACCCTTTTTGCCTTCTTCCTTTATATATATAGATATAGATAAAGAGATTCACTTGTCATATTCTCTTCCTCTCTTTTCGGCTTACAGGCTTACAACACAACTCTATTCTTAAAACTTTTACCTCTCTTGCTATACCAACATAAAGGAAGGAAAAAAAAAAAGAAGAAAAGAAAACCGAATAGCATAAAGGAAAAACGAACAGCAACAATTGTTTTTCATTAAGTCATTTACAAGGGTTTGGCTTCTAGGCGTTTGCCATTGAATAATAAGTCTTAGTCAGTATCAAGAACTCATCACAGGAATAATAGGTCTTTTAGTTTTGATGAGAAAGTAACGGAGTTGAAACTAACAAAATCGTTCACAAATGTTTATGCTACAAGGCTTGTTGCCTACGATTATACATTTGTAGGCTTTCGATGACACATTGTGGTAAAAAGATTTTGGAAAAAAAGAGAACTTTTGGCTGGAGACTTGGAGAATGATAAGGAGAAAAATAGCCATTGGATTAGGGTAATATGATTAATTACATGCCATTCAATCCATGATCTTTCAATGGTAAGTTTATAATTGCTAATTTATTTAATTATTTAATTTTTTGTAAGAAATAATTAAATACATATTTAAACTATAGTTAGTGAAAGAGAAACGTAATTGGCACGATTTTGGAGAGAGGGTTCCGGAAGAAAGGGGGTAACGGTCACCTTGAGTTGGGGGTGAGCAAAAACAAACTCTTGTTCGACCATCCCTCTCCTAATATTGCATATATTGGAGGAAAAAAAACAACATATATAAGTGACAAAAGAACATTATATCATGTACAGTTACGGAGATAGGCTCTGGTTGTACGGCGGACAGTTATGGAGATAGGCTCTCTGGTGGTACGACGGGCTAAAACGGAGAAATTTCATCAGAAGACCTGCCTGTGGCTCCCCAGATATGTACTTACATGTATACAATGGTGGAGTTGGAAAGTCACCTTTGAGACTTGAAAATACCACTTCACTCTTTCTAGCCTGAAAAACATTGAACTTCTAACATTAAACCAATTGGTAATATGAAGAGTAGCTTAACTACTTATAAACACATGCAAAGTCTCTTCTTTTCTAGATGAGATATTCATATCTCAACACGCCACCTCACGTGTGGCAAATTTTCAAGTCTAATACGTGTACAACACAAATTGGGTGACGTGATACTCATGGCTATTAGGTTTCACATGTGGAACAACATGCTCTAATACCATGAAGAAAGTTGAGCTTCCTACATTAAACCAATTCGTTTTATGGTGAAACTATCAGAGCAACTTCTCCAACGTGTGAAGCACAACGACCACACGTTTAACACGTCTTTCTAATTGAATACAAATCATCGTGATGTTCTTATGAAAACAGAAAAACAAAAGTAATCATGTAATTGCAGAATAAATTTCAACTTATATGTTATTTATTTTATTACTATACTAGGGAGTATGGAGTAGACAACTGACTGTTCATGTCGAGTTTTTTAACAGCATCTGGACTTTCTGGAGACACAGAAACTGCTCAAAGTCAGGTCTCCGTTGGAATGGGGTTGCTCGCTGGATCAAATGTTATGCTTCTGACAATTCTATGGGGCACCTGTCTCTTCGTTGGCAAATGTGACCTTGAAAATTCAAGTGCAGTTGATCAAAAAGATGAAAAGCGATTTAGCTTAACTGGTACTTCCCTATGCTCTCTCCTGACCTAAATGTGTCGCCTTAAAGTGTGCAATTCAAATGTTTATATATGCATTCACAGTAAACAAAATCCAAAGGTTTCTAGAATTAGTGAGAGTTAATAAAATTAATTAGTAGTTATGCTGAGCAGTGCCACTACTTGAAATGTACATGTTTAGTTGAATATATATAATGTACAAACAAATATTGCTTATGCAACTCTATAGAAATTTGATTTTCTCCCTAGTAATTAATGTTTAATAAGAAGAATGCTGGTATAAATTATGTCATGCTTATTAACGTGATATATTGTTAGATTCATTTCTTTTCTTCTTCTTGTTCATCAGGATCTGGAGTGAGCACAGATATTTGGACAAGCTATTCTGCACGGATCATGGTTCTCTCTCTGATTCCTTTCGTAATTGTCCAATTACCTCAAGTTTTCCACGCAACTTCAGATAGTTGCTTAGCAATTCTGATTTCACTTGCTGTCTCCATCTCTTTCGTGATCGCTTATAGCCTCTACCAGGTAGCTGAGAGTTTATTTTCTAAAAGGATACTAGCTAATCAGTAATCATCAGTTCTACAAATATCCTATTGGTCTGATAATTCATACACCATCTCAGCGTCTTCCCCTAAATTATGCACTAATTGCTCCATCAACCTGACTTTAAAATATATGTATTGATGCAGGTCTTTCAACCATGGATTCAGAAGAGAAAACTTGCATATTCAAAGCATAAGCATGTGATGTCAGAAATTCTAAAACAGTTGAAAACAAATGCACTCGGAAGACTTCTTACAAATGATGGTGACCCTAACAAAGTTGTTATAGAAAAGTTAGTGTTCATTAAACTCTAATTCAGATTAAAAGGGTTTAATATCAATGTTGCTATTAAAGACAGTTGTTAATCTAATAACAGGTTATTCAAGACACTTGATCAGGATTCAGATGGTTACCTAAGTACCTCAGACTTAAGATCTCTGATAATAGGAATCCAGTTTGATGATATAGATATAAATATAGAAGAAGCTGTTACACAAGTGATGAGGGATTTTGATACATCCCATGACTCAAAGATTGACGAGGACGAATTTTTTAAAGGAATCTCAAGATGGCTTAACAAGGCTAAGCGTGCTGCAATATTGGATCGTGGAAAGATTCCACAGTCGATGAAACTTTTAGAGGAATATGATCAGGTAAGTAGTTGAATCCATTTAATTTTCTGTAGTGTAATTATCTGACACTAGTACGATAAAACTTATGAATGCATATACGCAGAAAACAAAAAACGAATATGATCAGTTTGGGGATCAAATTGATGAGGTTGTTGAGGATGTTAAAAATGCCAAGTGGAATGCCTCCAAAGCAGTCGTGTTGTTGCTTCTGGGAACTATAGTTGCTGCTGCAGTTGCTGATCCTCTTGTTGATGCTGTTGACAGCTTCTCAACAGCTACGAGTATTCCTTCATTCTTCATCTCATTTGTTGTTCTACCTTTTGCTAGCTCCAGTGAGATAGTAACCACTCTAATTTTCGTCAGCCGGAAAAAGAAAAGAACTGCATCCTTGGCATATTCCGAGGTATGTTGATCGATGTCTTTTTCGTGTATGTTACGTAGACATAATCACTGAAAATTAAAAACCACGAGTCAATGACTCATTGGCAGTTTTGAGGAAGTTTAAGGTTTCAAATTATGATGTTTCCTAATCTTTGAGTACTTTGTGGTGCAGATTTACGGGTCAGTGACAATGAGTAACATCCTTTCTCTGGCAGTGTTCTTGGGTCTGGTTTACGTTCGAAACTTGACATGGAGCTTCTCAGCTGAAGTGCTCGTTATTTTAATTGTTTGCATTCTAATGGGAGCCATTGCCAGTTTCCGCACCACCTTCCCTCTTTGGATGTGTTTTGTGGCTATAGTGCTTTATCCACTTTCTCTGTTGCTGGTTTTTATTCTTGACTATGTATGTGAGTGGTCTTAGATTCATTCCACATCAGTTTTAATCTGTTGACAACATAATTTGAAGTTCAAGTTATATACTTCTTAATTTGTATAAGATAATTATGTAGAAATGGTATCAGGCATATATTGTTTGGTTGATAAAGCTTTAAGCTTTCAAATGTATTTTCAGAAAGCTAAAATGTATTTCAGAGAGAGAGAGAGAGAGCTTGAGAGGAAGCAAGAGTCTGTATTTCTTGATATTGAACAATAAGAATTACAATGAATATAAATCTCATTGCTTCTGCAAGCATTGATGGTTCTGCACATAGTACACAGACACAGTTCTGTCCATGCAGACCATGAAAGTGACAGAACAGACTAACAGCTGTATACAGGACAAAACCAACAGATGTAGCTGTCTAAAACATAAAAGAAACAAACGACTAAACAAACTAGCCGTTGCACGCTATACTAAAAACAACAAACTTCAAGTCTTTAGTTTCTTGCTTCATTTGGAAGTCATCGGAATGCATCTGACTCCATCGGGTTGCTTCTTAGCTTCCATCGGGTTGCTCCTTAGCTTCCATTGGGTTGCTCCCTTCAGCTTCATCTGCAGGATTGACTACTGCAGGTTGGAAGTTTAAGCTTGTAGCAGTTTACTTCTCAACAGCCTCTCCTAAGCTGCTTACTAGCTTAACTCCAAGCCTCAATCTCAGTTGATTGAATCTGTCCTTCGGTAGGGCCTTTGTAAAGATGTCTGCCAGTTGTTCTTCACTTCTATAGAATTGCAGGTTAATCACCCCTTCTTGCAGAGCTTCTCTTATGAAGTGATATCTTCGGTTTATGTGTCTAGTTCTCTGATGAAAGATGGGATTCTTCGCCATAGATATAGCTGACATATTATCACAGAACAAAGGTGTTGCCTGTGTCTGCATTTCCCCAAAATCATGAAGAACGAACCTCAGCCAAATTGACTGTGCTGTTGCCTCTGATGCTGAGACATACTCAGCTTCAGCAGTAGATAGTGCAACTGTATTTTGCTTCACAGATGCCCAAGAGAATACTCCACTGCCAAAGCTAAAAGCATAGCCAGACGTGCTCCTGCTATCATCCTCACTTCTTGCCCAATCTGCATCACAGAATCCAATAAGGATTGCATATTTGTCTTTCTCATACTCAATGCCATAGTTGAGGGTTCCTTGCACATATCTCAGTACTCTTCGTGCAACTCCCATATGTTTCTTGGTAAGATTGCTCATGAACCTTGATAACAGACTTGCAACATACATTAGATCAGGTCTAGTTGTTGTTAGGTACAAAAGACTTCCCACTATTTTTCTGTAAAGTCCTTCATCAGCTAGATCACTTCCATCCACCTTCTTGAGTTTTTCACCAGTAGGTAATGGAATGGATACTAGTTTGCAGTCCTCAAGTCCAAATTTTTCAAGTAAGGACGTAGCATACTTACTCTGATGTATGAATACTCCTCGATCAGTTTGTAGTATCCCCATGCCTAAGAAATGGTGTAGGAGTCCAAGATCTGACATTTCATACTTCTGCATCATTTCTCTTTTGAACTCAGTCAACATTTTCTCACTGCTTCCACTGTAGACAATGTCATCAACATATATTGAGACAATTATCAAACCTCCTTCACTATCTGATCTTGTATATAGAGTGGCTTCACTTGTGCTTCTTGTGAACTTACACCGAGAGAGATATGCATTAATCTCACTGTACCAGGCTCTAGGTGCCTATTTAAGTCCGTATAAGGCCTTCCTTAACTTGTAGACTTTGTGAGATGCATTCTTCACTTCAAAACCTTCAGGCAGCTCAACATACACTTCTTCATTTAGTACACCATTCAGGAATGCTGACTTAACATCCAACTGAAATAGCTTCCAACCCTTCTGAGCTGCAAGAGCAATAAGGGTTCTGATTGTGTCTAACCTTGCAACATGTGCAAAGGTTTCATTGTAATCAATCCCAGGTTTCTGTGCATACCCTTTGGCTATAAGTCTTGCCTTGTGCTTTTCAACTGTTCCATTCAGATTAAGTTTGGTCTTGAACACCCATTTTACACCTATAACAGGTTTATCAGCTGGCCTCTCAACGAGTTCCCAAGTGTCATTTTTTTCAATCATCTCTAACTCAGCCTTCATAGCTTCTTGCCAAGCTATATCACTTGCTGCTTCTTGATAGTTCTCGGGCTCTATAATGCACATGTGACACCTTGCATATATATCTTCCAGAGTTTTCAACTTTACTGGAGTGGAGCTAGATATGGAACCTTGACTGTGGCTTTCTCCATTTCTTTCAGCTGACTCATTAACAACAACATTTAAATGAGAACCATCAGAATCATCAAACTGGGTAGCATCAGTTTGTTCTTCTCTGACTTCATCTTCAGTTCCATTTCCTTCAAGATTGAAGGGTATTGTGATAGACTCCACTTGGTTATTCTCCCAATTCCATGACTTGTTTTCATTAAAGATCACACTCCTTGAAAGTACAATCTTCTTGGATTACAAATCATACACCCGATATCCCTTCTCACAGCTTCCATATCCCATGAAGACTCCCTTTCTAGTTCTTTCATCAAACTTACTCCTCTGGTGTGATGGGACATGAGTATAGCATATACAACCAAATACTTTCAGATGCTTTATTCCAAGTTTTCTGCCTGTGAAAGCTTCAAAAGGTGTCTTGTTCGACACAGACGTTGTGAAACATCTATTTTGAAGATATACAGCTGTACTTACCGCTTCTGCCCAGAAAGCCACTGGAATTCCTTTCTTAGCCATCATGGACCTTGCCATTTCACCAATCGTTTTATTTCTTCTCTCAGCAACTCCGTTCTGCTGAGGAGAGTGGGCAATGGTTAGTTGCCTCTCCATTCCCATGTTGCACAGTAATCCAGAAACTCATGTGAGGTGTATTCACCACCTCTGTCACTTCTCAGCTTCTTCAGACTAAACCCACTATGTAATTCAACAAAGGCTTTGAATTTCTTGAACACATTGAAGGTATCAGATTTGTTTATGAGAAAGTATACCCAGCACATTCTAGAGAAATCATCAATGAATGTGATGAAGTACCTATTTCCTCCAATGGACTCATTTTGCATTGGTCCACACAAGTCTGTGTGTACCAATTCAAGTGGATGACTTGCTCTCTATGACTTCTCTTTGTCAAATGGCTCTCTGTGATGTTTCCCTGAAATACAACCTTCACACACATCTTTCATCTCTGTCAGAACCGGTAATCCGAGTACCATTTCCTTCTGTTGCATCATCTTCATGCTAGTAAAGTTCAAGTGTCCAAGTCTTCTGTGCCAAATCCAGGAATCTTCAACCACAGATGCCTTCCTAGCAACAGGCGCTATCGATTCTAATGAAAGAGGAAAGCATCGATTTCCTGCCATGATCACTTTTGCTACAACATTGTTGAGACTACTATCATCGAAGATAACAACCATATTACCCCTAAATAATACATAATACCCATGCTCCATCATCTGACCAACACTCAGTAGGTTTTCATCCAAACCTCGAACCAGCAAAACTTCATGTATATACCTTTTTCCACGCTGAGTTTCAACCACTAGGGTGCCTTTACCAGTTGCCTGTACGAGGTCTCCAGTTCCCATTTTGACTTTGCAGGTCACTGATCTGTCAATGTTTATTAACACAAATTCTTGTGATGTCATGTGATTGCTGCAGGCACTATCCACGAACCATACACTTCTATCTTGCATAATCGAAGAGTGACAAGCATAGAACATGGTTCCCGTGGTTACTTCTTCTTTCTTCGCATAGTTGGCTACTTGCTTGTGACTATCACAATCCTTTGCAATATGACCAAACCGGTTGCATTTTCCACACTTGGCTTTTCCTTTGTGTCTACACACGCCAAAATGATACTTGTGACAAACTTGACACTGTGGTTTCACGCCACTTTGACTGCTGCTCCCTTGCTTATTCTGTGAATTGAACCTGTTGTTCCAATTTCCTCCAGAATAATTATTCCAGCTTGAGCCATTGTTGCTGTTCACATTTCCATTCTGAGACCAATTTGATCCCTTCTTGTATTGTCCGTGCCACTTGTGATTTGGCGTATTCTGTGGACCTTTGTACGTACTAGTGCTTTGGCTACTACTAACCATGAGACTACTAAACGCTCTCTCAGTTCCAGTTAACCTGTCCCTTTCATCATGCATGTCTTCCCTTTTATCATAGACCTTGACATATGCAATGACCTCTTCAACTCTAATGTCATCTAGATCTCGAGTTTCTTCAATGATAGATACAATAGACTTATATCTTATACTTAGACTCATCAATAGTTTCTGCACTATCCTTTTCTCAGGCACATCTTCACCAAGTGATTTCAGGTTGTTTATAATTCCAAAAAATCTAGCCAAATAATCATCTAGACTTTCACCATCTGTCATTCTCATATATTCAAAATCTGCTCTTACTGCTTGGAGTTTAACAGCTCTTACCTTTTTGTCTCCTCTGAACTCTCTTCTCAAAATGTCCCAAGCTCCTTTTGCAGTCTTCTCATTTCTGATGCGAGGAAAAAGCTCATCAGTTAATGCTCCTTGTATGAGACTCAACGCCTTGGCGTTTTTGATTCTGTCTTCTCTGGAAATGGTAGGTGCTTCCCCTGGAATTTGCTCAGCCATGCTTTCTTCATCTCCGAATTCTTCTTCCTCCTGGAGTACCGGCTGTGATGGCTGTGGTTGTGGCCCTATCTCTACTACATCTCATAGGTTGTGTGCTATGAGGATAGTCTCCATTTTGACAGCCCAAAAATCGTAGTTTGCACCATCAAACTGCGGAGTTCGTAAATCTCCACCTGAAGAACCTGATCCCACCATTTTCCTAGTGGATATCAATAAACTCACAAATAATAGAAACCACTTTGATACCATGTAGAAATGGTACTAGGCATATATTGTTTGGTTGATAAAGCTTTAAGCTTTCAAATGTATTTTCAGAAAGCTAAAATGTATTTCAGAGAGAGAGAGAGAGCTTGAGAGGAAGCAAGAGTCTGTATTTCTTGATATTGAACAATAAGAATTACAATGAATATAAATCTCATTGCTTTTGCAAGCATTGATGGTTCTGCTCAGAGTACACAGACACAGTTCTGTCCATGCAGACCATGAAAGTGACAGAACAGACTAACAGCTGTATACAGGACAAAACCAACAAATGTAGCTGTCTGAAACATAAAAGAAACAAACGACTAAACAAACTAGCCGTTGCACGCTATACTAAAAATAGCAAACTTCAAGTCTTTAGTTTCTTGCTTCATTTGGAAGTCATCGGAATGCATCTGACTCCATCGGGTTGCTTCTTAGCTTCCATCAGGTTGCTCCTTAGCTTCCATTGGGTTGCTCCTTTCAACTTCATCTGCAGGATTGACTACTGCAGGTTGGAAGTTTAAGCTTGTAACAGCTTACTTCTCAACAAATTCGTGCACATTTTATATCTTCCAAGAAATTGTCTTTGTACCACTATTCTTTCATTTCTCAGTGAATCGTTATTCAAATGCTCAAAATTTTCTAAATTACATCGTTTCACTTTTATTCCATTGATCTTGTGAAAAAAAAAAAACATTTGATTTACATTGGTTCTTGGACTTCTCTTGGAAAAAAATGTAAAAGTTGTGGACGTATATGAAATCGTTTTGGTCTCATCTTTATTATTGTGATCTCTATTAATACGTAAAATGATTGTGGTGCTTCATATGTTGATTCTAATTGTCTTCATAATTAGTATATTTTGGGGTTGATCAAGTGATGAGAACTATAGTATGTTCTACATTATGCATATTACATCTTGAAAGCATGCATGTTCATATATTTGTGTTGACGTGAGACATATTTTTTTATCATTTTCTTGTTTTATGACACACTAATGTTGGGTTTGTTCAATTATGGTACTTTTGCGAATTATCGTATAATGAGAATATGTACTGTGACAAAGATTTTGTCACGTCTCATTTTCAATATATGTTTAGGATCGACACATGGTGTGAAAACATAGTTGTAAAAGAAATACATAGAGTTAACGATAACTGATATTTATGATACATCAGATATTCAGCAAAAATAAAAAACAATGAACTCTAGTTCACAAATGAACTACCGAATTAACCGGATAATATAAAGGTTATTATAACTTTAGTCTCAAGTGCACCGCCCCAAATACCGTTACACAACTCAAATATGCTCGCCTCTTTCTGTTATCTTTGCAAGTGTGCAAAAACAGTCTCTTCCATGAAATGGTGTACCAGGTTAGTGTCAGAAATTGGTAAGCTGCGAAGCTCGTGTGACTACAATAATACAATATACGCCGCTCAATAGAATCTCAATTTAAAAACACACATCAAGAGTTCATAAGATATTTACATAGAAAACTTGATGTGCTCATACACATATTCTCTCTTAGAAGCCGATTGATCCCAAAGGCATCCAATCGTCTCATTGATATTTATCAAGACTCGAGCGATTTTCAGCTCAAGCCAAGGCCTACAACTCATTGTTGGAAACGATTTTAGAAAACTAAGATTTTTAATCCAATAACATGCATGTAAATAACTCGAAAAAAATAGAGTGGAGAGAGAGGATTTTTAAAGTCTAATTCTATTGTTAAGTCGAGACAAAAGGGGAGAGAGAATCTATAGGAAGAGTACTCCTTTGTATAAACAAAAGCGAGCTCTTCGAAGCTGTGGATTGATCGTAGGGCCAATGTGTGGAACCAATTTTGGGATGCTTTTTGCAATGTCATGGCAAGAACTTTGCACATCAAGGTGGATGGTGTTGAGAATTTTCTCGAGGGACGCGCCTGCTCTATCTCATCTACAAATGATAACACATTCATTGAGGCCACCTGTCTGCGTATCACGTCTTGTGCACTTCCTTCGGCCATGAAGTTTCTTAATCGCTCGTCCAGCAATTGATGTATGTCCTCAACTTTCAAGGGCTGCTGTGACACTCGCGGCTCCGCTGCTTGGAGTCGTTTCCGTGGTCTGCGCTCTGGTTCCTGTTGTCGAGTTGGTGGAGTCGGCGGCCTTGACCTGATTGTCATGCTGGTACTCCTGCTGGGTGCACTGACCTGATTCCTGGGGTGTCCTTTGTAGGCTTAGACGGTTGTGGACGATCTTCTGCTATCCGAGTCGTGTATGGATGTTTCCCTAGGGGCCAAGTCTAGTGTGAATACTTTCTTGAGCCCATGCGAGAATGCATGTTGACCGGGGTCCAAGTCTGGTATGCACATCTGTGCTGGGGCCTACCCTGGATTGAATTCTAGCCGAAGCTGCACTCCTCGAAAGTCGAGCTCCTTCGTTGGCCACTTGGTGGTTTGCCTGCTCCTGCCTCCTCTGCTGACGGACGGGCTATGCATCCTCTACGATTTCTTTTCTGGGCCATCTGCGAAAAGGCGACACCTACTCATCTTCCTTTGACTTGGCGGTCCAAAATCAAAGTTCCAAACGGGATTGATTTGTGTGAGGAGCCGATTGATCATTTAGGTCTGTTGGCGAAGCGCCCATGTCAAGTCCACAACTTGATGGGAACGATCTTCTGGGTGGACGAGCCTTGCAGGAGCCGTTGGCTGAGAGCCTAAACGCACTCATTTGTTGGGCCAAGATGAAGGCACGAGCTTGACAGTGGTTTGTTCGCAGACTTATGGTGAACTGTGGGTTGGACAATAGAAAGCTGTAAAAGTGGTTCACGACCCATAGGAACTCGAGTTTTTGGTTTAGCACGCCTCTGCTTAAGTGGATGCTGCAGTTCGGTGGGTATCTCCCGAATTTATAAGATTTCTCAGTAAGCGATGGTTGAACTTATGGGGCCCGTTCAGCTAGCGCCTACTGAAGGACTCGGTTCAGTTTGACAGCGCGCAACAGAAATGGGCGCTGCTGCTGATGTCCTCCTCGCGGCTGTGGCTGCTCTTGTCGTGGGTTGGGGTAGCGGTGAAAGCGGCTCCAATCCCTGGATGAAGGGAGTGGCGGTGCGTGCGACAATCCCGGTCCTTGAGGACTCATCGTTGTTGGTATTGCTCGTCATTCTTCGCGTATGCACCATTGTCACTCAAAGAGATGAAGAATGATCAACGAAAGAAAGACTTCGATTGATATAACTTTCTTTGCTCAAATCTTAAAGCACACGTTGAGTATTTTTTAGATTTCTCAATGAAAGCGTCAATTTGTCGATTCAAATATTCGCCAATCAATTGACTGAAAAACCTGCAAAACAAATAACACTTTTAGGCTAATTGACAAACTCGAAGAGAGAGAGGGTGTTTGCCAAAAGGTTTAAAAAAAATATTTGAGAGAAAGTGAATATTAGAAACTTCTAAAAAGTAAAAAAGTGATTACGGATTTCTCTACTTGACTTGGCTATTTATAGAAGAAGTTGGTCATAAGTTGTTTGCTAGCAGGGATGCACCGTGCTAGGCAGACTAATCGAGCAGACATATGGTATAAGACTTGTCATTTGGTAGGTGACCTTCCATGGTTAAGGAAACACCCAATAGACTTTGAAGAGTCATTCCCAACCTGCTCGAGCCCAATGGGTAAAGAGGTGAGAAAGAGATTTCATGGGCCCGAAGGACATCACGACGTCTACGAGACCAAAAATTGTTACTGGCGATGGACAGTTATGCATGGCCCATCGATGTAGAGAAGGTCGTCTCGCACGACGTCAAGGATAAAACAGTCATATTGAGCTTGTAATTCACATGGCGAATTCTTAATGAATGTGGTTAATTTATGTTTCCACATCAAATTGCTAACTTTGGACGTGGTGAAATTCTTCTTGTGGAAATTTGAGAGCATTTTCTTGGGCTTGCAGCTTGCTTGGAACAAAGGGATTGTGCATCTCTTGGTGGAATCTGATTTTGCTCTTGATATCCATATGATTCAACAAGGTGTGAGTGAGAACCATCTTCTTGGTGAATTAGTGCAGGCTTGTTGTGAGCTGTTTGATAGAAATTAAAATTGTGAAATCCGTCATGTTTATTGTGAGATGAATTTTGTGGCTAATGAACTGCCTAACTTGAGTTTGTTGTATTCTCTTGGTTTAGTTTATTTTGATCAAGCTCCTACCTCTTGTCGACATCTCTTGATGTCGGACGCTGCTAAAATCTCTAGATATTGGGATGTTTTGATTTAGTTCGTCTTTGTTGGGGTTTGTTTACCAAAAAAAATCAAATTGCTAACTTTTAAGTAAAAGTGATGTCTCTAATTAAAGGTTATGTAGAATTTTATAAGTAGGGAACTCTCTTAGATAGAACAAAGGACATTAAATTCGATTTTCCCTTTCCGCTAGTGTATTCCACTATTCTTTTCTTTTTTTTTAAATATTTCACTATTCAATCTATACCATCTTCTATTCATTTTCATCAATGGGTGGAATTGCTCTAATGGGCAACTAATAAATATTTGGCACTCTATCTGTTGTGACTGCCTTTAAAAGATAAGACGACATTCTATGAAAATTCAAAAATTGTATTTTAGAGTTGTAGACGACTGTTATAACCTTTCCATAGATAGATGTTTATAATTTTAGGACAACGACTATGTGTCTCTCTTGTTATTATACGCCAAATTATTCCTTGCTGTTTTCTTATCTACTACTTCGTTTATTGATGTGCATCATTTGTATATTGGAGTATTATATAATTGATTGAAATTATACAAATTTTATGAGTATAAACTTCTTTTCGGTACAAAGATATTTACACTAAACCGTGAAAAATAAATTGGAATCGAATTTATCATTTATTAGATTCGAACTTAGGAGTTCTCATTTAAAAGTAAAAGAAAAATATATCATGAGACCGTAGTACTAAGTGACATAGACTTTATGAGTGTAATTAATTAATTCTAACAATTACATGTACATAAATCTCAAAAACGTAAGACACTCTCGTGTAACAGGTGATATCACATGACAAATATTTACTAGATGATAAGGATTATTTTTGAACACATGGCAAACACGTAATAGACTAATAAAGCCACTGAAAATATACATTAGTAGCAAGACACAATCTCTCCTCTAACACGGAACACCGTAGTTGTTGTGTTATCACTCTGGCGTGCTTGTCGATCTCACACTGTCACTTGCTCTCTGCTAAGTTCCTCACAGTAACGGTCACTTTTCCTCTGCATCCCCATTTGGCCTCCCATCTTCCACAACTAATAAATTTGCTTTACCAAACCAAACGGCTATAATATTATCCCCTCCTCTCGATTTCTCTGCCTCTCCGAAACCCCAAAAGCAAACGCCAATTTCATTCACCTCTTTTAATTTACTTTAGTTACCCCTCTGCTGCTGCTGCTCTCTCTCTCTCTCCCAAAATGCACAAAGGCATCGCTTTCTCTTTCATCCTCTCGCTCACCATCTTCTGCCACCTGATCCCGCCGTCCAAGGCCAAGGATGGCGTCGTCACGACGGAGCTGTGGTGCGTGGCCAAGAACAACGCGGAGGACGCCCCCCTGCTGACGGCGCTGAACTGGGCCTGCGGGCCTGGTGGGGCCGACTGCAGCCCAATCCAGCAAGGTGGGCCCTGCTACGACCCCGCCGACATCCAGAACACGGCCTCCTACGCTTTCAACGACTACTTTCTGAAACACGGCATGACCGACGATAGTTGCAACTTTGATAACACTGCCGCGCTCACTTCTCTGAATCCCAGTACGTTCCATTACTAGTAGCTAATTACTCACTTTTTTTTCTTTGGGAAAAAAGGTTTTAATCAGAACTCCATTTTTCTGATTTATTGCGATCTGTATTGGTGAATAAATTTGTTTTTATTTTTTGTTTTTAAATTTCAGGTCATGATAAGTGCAAATTCCCATCCAGGTAACTCGTTCAACTCTTTACATAGCTGTAGATTTCTGTTTTTACATTTTTTTTCTTGGAATTTTGATAACTGGGTTTTGCCTTGCCCTTTCGCGAATTAAACGGCAAGGAGAGCAACTTAGATGAACATGGTATAATGTAGCGTCTCTGTTTAATAATACAATGCCACATACTAATTTCACTTCCCATGGCATTGTGCTATTTGAGCGGGATGTCACCGTGCCAGTGTACCCAATTCATCTACGTCATTCTCATGTGCAAGACACAAACAAAGGGACCTCTGCAGGGGCACCAAAATGGGCATGTTTGGGACCCGAATGCAAAGGTCCCTTTATTTGGTTTAGATTCAAATAATGCTTGTCTTTCTTGGTCTTAATTTATAAACCAAGATTTTATAGGACATGATTAGTGTTTTAGATTGTAATGATCATTACGATGCAACAGCTTATCAGCGAGCAATGCAAGCATCTCCAGTCCATCAACAACATTTGGAAATGGAATGGGACCAAGTGAAGATTTGAACGGCACCAATAAGATTTCTGAGCAATGGATTTGGCCCGTCATTACCAGTTTTGTGGTCATTGCATATAATACATGGGCAATGGGTTAGCGAGCGAGCGAGCGAGCGAGCGTTCTCCCTGGAATATTTTTGTTACATGATCTGACAGATTCACTTGGTACGTAATTAGTACTAGGTTAAGTTAATTAGTACGGATAGATTGCTCTCGATTTTGTTATCTGTACGAGGCTCAAGCTTTGTAATTTGGATTTTCGAAATCAAGCAGATCAATATTTATGTCTGTGTGTTGCAACCAATTTGAGCGTTGTTGCACATTTTTTTATCTGATTACTTGAGAATTTCAGCAATGTTCCAACTTGGTCCATCAATTATCCAATTGGCTAAACAGTTTAGAGAGCTGAAGTTAATTTTAGCCCAAGTGTTGGGAAGTAGGAGTGCTAGTAGTAGTAGTAGAATGGAGGAGGAGCTTATGAGGAGACGGAGACGGACTTACATGACACAAAAACAATGGTACATATCATGTTTCATTGGCATGAGACGTTACGTGACGATGTAATCGTACCATTTAAGTTAAAGTAAATACATTTATTTTTTTGTTTGCTTTTTCTAATGGGGGAAAAAAATTTGAGTACAAAAGAAAATAAGCATGTGGTGGCCCCTGCAACTGCAAGTAACCAGTTTCACATTTGGTATTTGGAGTATTGATTTTTCAACTTTTGTATGAATTATGAGAGAGATGAATTCCATGTGTTCCAAAAAATACAGCTGTAGATTCTGTCTAAACACTCGGTACTCTCAGCCCTCCCCTGACAACTCAACCAATTATTCACTTGATCTGCTTCTTAGTTTAATTCCACTGCCTCGTATATTTAAACGAGATATTCCTTCATTTTTTAGGTTTTTTTTTAAAGATTATTTTTACTAAAAGTCAGTCTAATTAGTAACCATGTGGATTGCATGGAGGTAATTTTAGTGTTTCTTTAAAGCATCATAATTATCAATTTTCTTCATTATATTTGGATGTCTTAAGCGTCTTGGATTGGTTTAATTTTTTGCAAAAATTATCTATGTGTTGTAGATAAAATATAACATGTGTTAAATGTGATTGTGTAAATCCTAGGTAGATATGGATTAGGATATTCCATTATGTATGGGATTAGTTTCCTAATGTAATTGTACTTATTTCACTATAAATAAAGGCACCTGGCATGAGGAATATACACCACAATACAGTATAATTCCTCAAGCCTTCTCTATTTTCTCTCTTCCCTTTGCTTGCCGCACCCCCTCAGAAATATTGGCCACAACACGTTATCAGCACGCTCTTTCCGCTGTGCTCAAGAGAATTATACCGGAGTTTTGGCCATCTTCAATCATGGGGAGTATTAATTTCAATAGTTTTCACTTTGATTTATTTATTTATTTTATTGAATTAATATATTGCTATTGATTCAATTTTCCCCTGTTATTTTGAACGAGATTCAACGCATTGACGATGGAAATCCGGAGTTGAAAGCAATCCTGCAAACAAATTGTTCAACCATCATCATCAGCAATCCAGGTTCTTCTAAAACACGGTCTCGATTGTCGATATTTTGTCAGACCTGATTGCATGAACCTTCACCATGATGCATAACCCAATTTTCTGCGTTTAAAGAATTATTGATCTTCTGCAAATATTGTGTTAGCATCGACATTTAATATATCTGAAATATATTAAGTGAATTGATGATCGTGTGAACGAAGGAAAAATTAAGGGTTTTTTCTTTTTTTTTTCGCTTTTCTACAAAAAACATCAAATTTCGTTTTTCTGAAAAAAACTGGACATTCTTTACCGAAAATTGTTTTTTCGCTTTTTTGAAAAATAAAGAAAAAAAAAAAAAAAACCCTAACTCGGAGCCGAGCCGGCCTGAAGCCGAGCCGAACCCGAGCCGAATTCGTTCAGCCAAGCCGCTGACTCAAGCCGAGCCAAAGCCGCTCCAGCCGAGTCGGCCTTCCCAGCTGAGCCAGCAGCCCAGCAGGCTTCACTCGGCCATCAGCCCAGCGGGCTTCAAGCCTCGGCCCGCGCCTCGTTGGCGCCCAGCAGGCCCAACCCAGCGCCTCTCTTGCCTGGCCCAGCAGCCCAGCGCCCCCCCTGATTTTTCAGGGCCTATCTAAGCAGCCCAGCTGCTTTCCTTCCCTTCACACAGCCCCTGTTGGGCTTAATTGGACCCCAGCCCCTATTGGGCTTCTTTTCTGCTCCAATTTTTTTATTTTCTTGCTGCCAGCAGCCCAAGAAAATAAAGGTTGGGCCTGCAGCTCCAACTACGACCCACCAAAAATTATTTGGGTCATATTTGCAAACTCCAAAGGTCCCGTAGACCTATATTTCACTACCCATTCACAATATATGTTCAAATTTATTATTTTTTTTATTTTTGTTCTATATATATTGCGTTTGATTGCAGGTATATATGAACTTAAAGTTCATAAATTCGAACCTGAAGCTTCGAATAAGTGCCATGAAACCCGAAGTTTCCTTAAAAATTAAATACCCATGAAACCCGTAGTTTTCATGAAAATTTAAACCAAACCCTGTCTTAGAACCCGAATGTTCTAACTTTTATGATTATGGAGAATTTATTTCCCATAACCATAAGCACTAACCACAATTTTTGTTCCCTCCATCTAGTGGACTTTCGAACAGTAACAAATTCGACTTCACTAACATGGAAGTTTCTAGCAGAAACTACTTTATGTGGGCACAAGTTGTGAAGCTCCACTTGACTACTGAGAAGTTGAGAAACATTGCAGCCAACAATGACGTGGATAGAGCTAAATAAGCATCCGTCATGATCTTCACCCGAAGACTTATGCCTGAAGCATTGTAAATGGAAGTACCTCAAATGACGAGGATTCCATGGCTCTTTGACTCACTCTACGGATCGTTCTAATCATGCAAAGATGATCTTGCCCGAAGCAAGACACACCTTGCCCGAAGCAAGACACACTCTGTCAAAAGCAAGACATACCTTGCCCGAAGCAAGACATATCTTGCCTGACACAAGGCATGATTGAACTCCATCCGTGAATAGGTACAAATTCTGAAGTTTATAGAATCCGATTGAACTTTGACTGGAGAAGATTTTCTCGTCCTTCCATACCTCTAAAATGCTCCTGAAGAAGCACCCTAGAGAGTGGAGGTTCACTAAATTCTCGGATCTGATTACTACCACTTTGCTCACTGAAAAGCACAACAGTGAAAGCGGCACCCAGTGATTCGGCTGGGATGTACCGAAGGTCTTGCTCTGTTTCGGCAGAGGTGTACCGAACTTAAGGCTCTGCTTCAACAGAGGCCTACCGAATATACTCTTCCTTCTTCGGCTGGAGAGTACTGAATAGTGGTAGAATCAGGGTCAACCAAGGGGGTGGCATCACGACCAAACACGTGATCCCTTGGCAACTAAGACCCAAAACTTCAAGAATAAGGGACCGTATTCCCAAACCTCAACTGTGCAATATCTACCTCCATTTTGATGGAATAGATCATTGGCTATGCACTTATTTGTGCCCCTACCAATGTTGTTGAGGAGTACCATTCCTGTAATCAATTTGTGAGACTAATTTTGCTTCACCTAACACATACAGAAAAGCAAAATTTTGACATGGAAGGCTCTGTTGGCCGAAACCCCCTATCTTTTGGTTTAAGTTTTGAACAATTTTTCCTTTTTGTTTGGATGATTGTTTTGGTATTTGCTTTAAATTTGTTGGATATTATTATGGATATTGTCCTCGAATATGAGTTAATTGAATCATGTTTCTTATACATGTGACCGAATTCAATTAACATGTGATAAGGTATAAATGTGGGGAAGTTAGTTGTCTGGATGAACGTGCGACTATGCACACTAACTTCATACCTAAATCACCCCTCTAGCAACGAATTCAGGTCTACCTAACCTGATTAAGGGCAATGGCACTGCACCTCGTTGTATTAATGGTACTGAATTACTATTAAGGGGCCTTATATTCTCCGTTCCAGAAGAACGTCATTGAGTTATAAGGATATTCGAGAGAACAATGATCATGAAAACCACTGTAGACAATAGAGTGGAGTACCTTTGCATCACCTTCCAAAATATGAAGCCTGAAGCTATGTTTTGGGACTAATGGGCTACCTCCCAACTGGGACATGCCACATATAGGCTGGCTTGAAGCCGGGTGATTCGAGCAGTTTACTTGCTTTGGCACGACCGTTTGGCACATTCAGGTCAAAACACGATGCAATCTGTTACACAATGCATCACCTTACCTGAAGTAAGGATTTTGTGCCTACAAGCACACTTTGCCAAGCCTGCTCGTTGGGGAAATTGGATTTTTACATCATCCCTAGCAAAGTTACTACATAACCCTCTTTTCACAGTGGATCAAAGGGAATAATGTGGACTCTTCCAACCAAAAATGCGGACCATGTAAATATGGTTTTTGGTTGATATATCGACACAATGGTCACATGTATGTCCACATACACATTGCTGCTAAACTCCTGGCCAATTCTTACTTAAGGGCTCACCACCCTAATTATCCCATAAAGTCTAGAAGACTGGATAATGCCGGAGAGTTTATATCGAACAGTATTTGATAAGTATTGCATGTTTTTGGGCTTGAAATTGAACATTGAATTCCCCATGTTCAACCCCCAAAACAGCCTCGCAGAAGCGATCATAAAGCGCATTATGAATTGATCGCCCGGACCTTGGTGAACGCACCAAGCTTTCGGTTTCTGCCTAGGGCTATGCAATCTTGTATGCAGCCATGTTGGTCCGCCTGAGGCCCATTGCTACCCGATACTTTATAGCGTTACAATTGGTTACTGGGTACGAACCTGACGTTTCGTATTTACGCATTTTTGGGTATGCACATTCTGCCATATTGCGCCGCCGCAATGTACCAATATGGGTCCTCAAAGAAGGATGTGAATCTTTGTCGATTGTGATTCTCCTTCGAATTAGCTCTTTAGAGCCCTTGCACGCGATCTCTTTACCGCCATTTTGCGGATTGTCACTTCGATGAGACAGTCTTCCCGCCGTTAGGGGGAGATAAGAACGTCAACGTTCCTGAAGAACGACGCGAATTATCGTGGACGTCCCCACTATGTCTCATCTCGATCCCCATATTCTAGATTTCAGAGTATTGCTCCAGACGCTTTCTCTTATTTAGATAAAGTGACGAGATCACATATACCAGCTGCAAACATGCCTGCAAGGATAGACGTACCTAACGGACGTCGAGTCAGCATCCCCGAAGGGTGTGCCGCCCCTGAAGGACGGTTTGGCCGCCCCTGTTGGACAGCCTGGTACGCTGACGGCTAGCCAATCAATCTGTTCTCGGCCTGAAGAGCGACAGATCACTCAGTTCGAAGGATTCACCTCCCTAGAAGTGGAGAAGTATGGCACAAAATGAATCCCTTCCTCGTTCGCTATCTCAACCATTCCACCTCATGAAATTAATCCGGATTATCCCGAGACCTGTAGTCTTGGTCCATTATGCATGCATGGATGAGTTAATGGAATTGGAATGAGATTATCATCGATGATATTCACGTATATGGTAGCTACCCGAAATAGTGAAAGGCGACGATATCGAACTGCGTTCCGTTGATGAATGTCGACGTAGAACTGATTGGTCAAACTAGAAACAAACAATCTAGGTCGAACTTGATTCACTTGCGAAACGTAAAGTGTTTGGGCCTGTAGTTCCTACACTTCCACATGTGAAGCCCGTTGGCTACAAGTGGGTTTTCGTAAGGAAGCGAAATGAGAAGAATGAAATAGTGCAATACGAAGCACGCCTTGTGGCGCAAGGTTTCTCTCAAACGCCCTGAGATTGATTACGAGGTGACTTATTTCCCCCGTAATGGACGTTATAACGTTCCACTACCTTATCAGTTTGGTAGTTTCCGAAAAACTGAATATGCAGCTTATGTACGTGGTTGTAACGTATCTATAGGGATCTTGATACAAAAATATACATGGAAGTTCCCGAAGGACTTATAGACTGATCCAAATAGTTCTAGACCACAGAACACCCTCTCTATTGAATTGAGGCATTTCACTTTACGGATTGGAACAATCCGAGCGGATGTGGTATACCCGTTTAAGTGAATATTTGATCAGTTAGGGATATGTGAATAAACTATGCCCCTGCGTGTACAAAACCGAATTTGCAAGAGTTGCAGTCTATGTCGATGACATAAATCTCACTTAGACTCTGGAAGAGCTTGAGAAAACTGCCTCGCACCTGAAGTCGGAATTTGAGATGAAAGATCTTGGGAAAACTCATTTATGTCTCGACCCGAAGTTTCGAGCAAAGTTCAGATGGTATTCTGGTCCACCAATCGAACTACACCCAGAAGGTGTTGCCTTTTGAGTACACCCATGACCGTTCATACGCTAGATGCAAATGAGATCCTTGAAAAGGTTGTGGAACCTGAAGTTCTATATCTAAGTTCAATTAGCGCTTTATTGTACTTAGCTCATTGCATTATGCATGACATCTCATTCGTTGTTGATCTTTTGGTAAGATACAACACTGCGCCTACACGCTACCACCAAATAGGTGTTAAAGACGTTTTTCCGTTACTACGGATTTGGGCTTATTCTATCCCTACGCATCTCAGAATTAACCACAACCCCTTGGTTATCCATGCTTACCAGGGGGCTACGCCTGATACATCATCCATCCATCCTAAGACAAGTGGACGTTTCCAAACGGATTACAAGTCTCTTACCAAGTAGAACACCGCACATTCGGGAGTCAACCAAATATACCTTAGTTGCGACGTTCGAGCTCATCGCCATACACGTAAGCCACACGTGTACATGGGAGCATATTCGGGCACCTTGTAATTTTTCATCCTTTGCTTCTGAGTTCCAATAACGACGGCGAAGACAACGCCGCATGTATCGACTCGTACCATAACATGATACATTCAAGAAGTCAACACTAAGCATATCAAGGTCTACATCATATCGCACGAGCATCGAAGATTGGAAGTCAAGCATATCCTGATCCAAAGACAACCTTACCGACCTCTTCACGAAGTCATTGCCGAAGAAGCTTGTTCGAGGATTTGGTATGTGCAAATTTTTCTCATTTGCTACGCTTGTAGTTCTCAGGAGAGTTTCGTCAACTCAAGGGGAGTATCCCGAAGTATACTCACTTGACCTAATGTACTCTTTTCCCTACGATCAAGATCATTTTTCCCATTGGGTTTCTTGCTTGGTTCACTAGGTTTTAACGAGGTTGGAAGAGGTTTGGGGGGGTTTAAGTTCTAAATTTTAGACTTTATCTCCACCATTGGAGATGGTAATGGGGGAAAAAAATTTGAGTACAAAAGAAAATAAGCATGTGGTGGCCCCTGCAACTGCAAGTAACCAGTTTCACATTTGGTATTTGGAGTATTGATTTTTCAACTTTTGTATGAATTATGAGAGAGATGAATTCCATGTGTTCCAAAAAATACAGCTGTAGATTCTGTCTAAACACTCGGTACTCTCAGCCCTCCCCTGACAACTCAACCAATTATTCACTTGATCTGCTTCTTAGTTTAATTCCACTGCCTCGTATATTTAAACGAGATATTCGTTCATTTTTTAGCTTTTTTTTCAAAGATTATTTTTACTAAAAGTCAGTCTAATTAGTAACCATGTGGATTGCATGGAGGTAATTTTAGTGTTTCTTTAAAGTATCATAATTATCAATTTTCTTCATTATATTTGGATGTCTTAAGCGTCTTGGATTGGTTTAACTTTTTGCAAAAATTATCTATGAATTATGAATTAAAATATAAATAATTCCAACCGTAAAATAAAGTGATAGAATAACCCTCACAAAGTGGGAATTGGTTAGGGTGCTTGTATGTATTACATGCTTACACCAACCAAAAAATAAAAAATAAAAATAAAAACCGGCTGAGGGGGTTGGCTACCATCCTCCCTCTTCTTCCAAACCAACCAAGAACCCCACGAACCTCAACCCCATCAAAGAAACCCAAACCCCAAACTCCGACCCTTCCACCTCCACAATCCCTCCTATCCCACCCTCCCAAGAAGAAATCGTCCTCGCACGGGCCTCCCACATCACGCACCATGAGCTCAGTGAATCCAAGCCGATGCCGATGCCGATGCTGATGCCGATTCGAACCCAAGCAAATCCAAGCGAATCCGACCGCTCCCGTTCCAGCTCCCGCTCCCGTTCGTCGTCGTTGCAACTAGATTTCCATCGGTGTTGAACCAAGTGAGACCTGCTATTAGCAGGTTCACCGGTTTTTCCATTTTAATTGTGTCAAATTTTTTCAGCCGTTTGATGCTTTTAAGGGTGAGATTGGTGATAGTATTCCATACTTGCAAGTATGGTAGCCAACTCCCACAAAGTGTCACTCAATAAAGAATCCCTTAACTGAAGGGACCTGTAAGTGGTAAAGGAAGTGCAATTTATGACATATTTTAAAGGGCAATAAAGAAAAAAGCAACGTGCAACTTATATTTTTCCTTAATTTGGTGTAATGCAAGCGTACATGCATCTTTCAAATCCTATCTCGTGCATTGTTTTTAGGATTTAGGTCCATCGAAGACGAACCTATATTGAAGCCACTAAGTAATGGATGGAAGCATAATTGGAAGCCAGCTCTTCATTTTCCATATCTGGGAATTTTGTTTGAGTGCACGAAAAAAGGATGCAAAAGGCCAACGGAACGGATGAGACAATTACAGCTAGCTACCCCAATTTTCTGTTATGACAAGATTAAAATTAAAGACACATTTTTATTTTTGATACAATTGTGGGAATATGAATTTTTCATGGCTGGAATAAGGCGGATCAGAATGCGCGTACCTTAGAAGACCAATCATGGACTCAACAACTCCGATCAGATCAAGCTCAATAAACGTATTGGCGATGCCACCACATCTTGTTGAGCTCCGGAAAGATAGGCGAAGTCCGCTGACTCGCTGAGATTGACCATTCTTGTTCCTTATGGAAACTTGATCCGACTGGGGATCATACTAGTTTTCTATATTCTTGGAGATTTCTACAATCTAGTGATTGATTTGCACCACAAGTAATTACACTCCCAAAAGGAAACAATATCTATCTCTAGATATCATTTGGGATTCTCCCTGTTTAATGCGCATTCTCTATCCAAAAAGGAGTCTCTCCCGACTAGTATAAATACCCTCATCTACGGCACATCTATGCTAACGCATATAATGCAATCACCACATACTTTGCGTTCTCTATGTTCTCTTGTCCACTGCTTGATTCCTAATATTGCTTACTAACTTGATCGTCGGAGACAAGAAAAGAGAACAACCGTGAATAGTTTATGGTACCAGTGTAGTACCAGCCAAAGGTTTTCAGACGGTCAAGTTAGTAAGCAGTATTAAGACTCAAGTAGTGGGTGAGAGAATATGCAAAAAACTGAGTATGTGTTGATTGTGTTACACAGAATATACCCTAGGCGAGGGTATTTGTAGTAGTCAGGATTTTGAATCCATATTAAAATGGGAGAATTTCAGAGGAAATTTGGTAATAGAGATTATTTCCTCTTAAGAGTGTGATTACTTGCGGCTCACGCCAATCCCTAGATTGTAGGAAGCTCCAAGATTATAGGAAACAGATCAGATCTCCAGTCAGATTTGACTTCCGTGTCTTGCGGAACAAGCATGATCGATCTCAGCGAAGTTGGCGGACTTCGCCTACCTTTCCGAAGTACAGCAGGATGTGGTGACATCGCTAGTCCGTTTGAGCAGCTCACTCTGGCTAGCTAAACCAACAGAGCTTTTGAGTGCATGACCGGACTTCTGAGGTATACGTATTCCCATCCGCGTTACTCTGGCCCTGGAAAATTCACGGTCCCACACTAATGCTCATTTCTTCTTAGTAAAAATGATATTGAGATACATTCAGGGTACTATAAACTGTGGATTGACTTACTCTCCTTATTCTATCAATCACATCACTGCCTACTCAGATGCAGATTGGGCCTCAGATATTACCACCAGAAAATCAATCACTGGTTACGTTGGGGCAAAATCCCATCTCTTGGCAATCTAAAAAGCAACCTTCTGTTTCAAGAAGCTCTACTGAAGTTGAGTACAAGGCTTTGGCACATCGTACTGCAGATGTGTGTTGGATTCGTACCATTTTGAAAGATTTACATGAAGTTCTGCCAGCTCCTCCTTCTTTGCATTGTGATAATCTCTCTGCCTTAGCACTTAGTTCAAATCCTATATTTCATTCACGATAAAACATCTTAATACGGATTACCATTATGTAAGGAAAAGAGTACAAAAGAGGAGTATTCTCGTGCATTTTATCTCCACAGATGAACAGGTTGCTGATATACTCACAAAAGGATTACACAGTCTAGTTTTTTTCAGGCTTTGTATCAATCTCAGACTTGGTAAACCCAGCTGAGATTGAGGGGGGGGGGCAATTAGCAATTACTGTACCAAAATGATCAGGTGCTAGGAGGATTGGTATACATGCCACATCAGCAAGGCTGTTAGAATTAGCTATTGGTGTAATAGTTTGTTAGAGTGGTGGTTATTTTAGTAATTAAGTAACTGCTATCCTATAAATAGAAACTATGTATACTGTTGTGATTAATGAGAATCAGTTGCTTTGTTTCCTTTGGAGCTAAGCTTTCTTATTCCTCTCTCTCTCTCTCTCTCTATAGTTCTTCTACTTCTCTATTCATCACCATTGATCAGTACTGTAACGAGTTCATACGCACTAGATTTCCTACAGATGAATCTCTGTACAGGAATATTGTGGACAGTTTGTTATATTTGACTGCCACGAGGCCAAATGATGTTTGCAGCAAGCCTATTCTCTAGGTTCATGCATAATCCCACTAAGAAGCATTTTGTGACTGTCAAAAGAGTGCTAAGGTACATTCAAGGAAGTATTGATTACGGGATTGAGTATGCGAAGGGAAATGCTGCAATGCTAATTGGCTATTTTGATAGTGATTGGAGTGGCAGTGAAGATGATATGAGAAACACTTCTCGCTATGTTTTCTCATTTGGAAGCGGTGTGCTCTCCTAAGATTCCCAAGCAACATTGAGTTGCACTCTCATTTGCTAAAGCTGAGTATGTTAGTGCAACAAAGGCAACACAGGTCTATCATGCGCGAGATTTGCATCAAAGAGATCCGACCAACTGTATCAATGTACAAAAATTGCATGGCACAGCAAACAATAACAATTCATGGCTTAGCTAGATTTTTCAACTTTGTGCACCATGTTCATCAGCAATTATTCGCTTACTCCGATGTAAAAAAGGGAACCAACTCTTTATTTGCTAAAATTTTCATTCAGGCTAATTCGTAATTTAGTGGTGGCACGCCTTTGCATCAAATTTAGAAGGACCAAAGTACCTTTACTAGCTGTCAATGCGGCCAAACAAGAGCAGTTAACATAATGAAACAAAGAGTTAATTGGTAAGAACAAGTAGGTTGGAATTTTTTCTTAATCATCAAGTCCTCGTTTGGTATAAACAATTGGTGGATAAGCCACTATTTGCAAGCTATGTTAAAGGAAGAAAGAAATTATGTCCAACTTGGAACCCTAAGATGAATTCTCATAAAAAAATTGATAGGACTAGGAGGAGAAATTTGTTTCCATGTCTAAGACCATATCCAACCCAATGTGCTAAAAGTCAAAATTTAGCATTTAGCACCACGAAAATTCTACAATTAGGACTTGGTGAGGGGGGAAAGAGCTGAGGAAGGCTGTTGCCGTTGATTAAATCAAGTGACGAGATTGTATTGGGTGAAAAATGAAAAGCCAGCATTATAGTTGGTGGGTTGCACCACACCAAATCAAAACCAACCACAAGATCATGGAGTCTTTTGCAGCTGCGGGTCCACTAAGGCCCGTTTGTTACACCGTACCGTATTAAGTGGGAGTGGATTGACTAACGTTATAGTTGCGGAACGCTGTTGCCGTTGTATTTAAATCAAGTGACAAGATTGTATTGGGTGAAAAGACAACATTATAGTTGGTGGGTTGTGTCACACCAAATCAAAACCAACTACAAGATCATGGAGTCTTTTGAAGCAGCGGGTCCATTAAGGCTCGGGAGACTGTCTTGAGACCATCTCCAATGGTGAGGATAAAGTCTAAAATTTAGAACTTAAACCCCCCCAAACCTCTTCCAATAGCTGGGGTAAAATTTGGATAGGGGATAAATTCTAAAATTGGGTCAAATTTAGACCAGAATTCCCACCCGGGGACAAAATTCCCACCCCATTTGCGCGTGAACGCGCCTGATTTCTTCCACACCAGACTGATTTGACGCGCCTTGGAGCTTTGGGCAGCTAACCCACGCGGGTCTGCATGCCGTGGGCCCAGGCTTGTGCAGCTTGTCGGCCATGCTTTGCCACTTGCAAAGTAATGGCTCCTTTAATAAACGGCCTAGATTGCTGGACCGTTGGATATCCAACGGTCCAGATGCAATCTTAAAAAAAAAAAATTATAATTTATAAATTCATTAAATCTAACGGCTGAGATCGAATGTGATCAAATCTAACGGTAAAAAAAAAGATCTAACGGCCCAAAATTAAATCCAACGGCTAAAACATTATTTAAAAATTATTTAAATCAAAATTCACCAAAAAAAGTCTATAAATACCTATGTATTTGTTCAATCATCCACACAAAATTCACTTTAAAATTCACTTTCCTCATATAATTCTTCAAATTTTTCTTTCTACCCATCTAATTTAGTGTCCTCATACAATTGTTCAATCATCCACATAAATACCTATGTGATCAAACCTAATTGTCACCTAATTTAGTGATTTTCATTATTTATCGGAATTAATTTTTTTTTAGGTTAAAATGTTCACAAAAATAAATTAGGATAATCTACATAAATTTTATTTTAAAATAGTTACCGAAAAGAAAAAAATTAGGCTAAAATCATTCTTTAGTAATCTCGGGCTAAATTTTTAACCCAAAACCATTGGAGGAGAAAAACTGTTTCTGGGTTAAGTTCTAAATTTTCTGGGCTAAAAATTTAGACTTTAACCTCCACCATTGGAGATGGTCTGACCGGGACTATAATCCCGCTTTTGGTAACGTAAAGGATTAGCAAAAAATGACGCTCAACTGAACTCACTTTCACTAGTGGCCTCACTAGCATGGTACTAGCAATCCCGCGCTCCTGCCTTCTCCTTCATGTTCAGCAGCAGCCCCCTTCTCCAGTCACCAAATCAGAAACGGATCTCGCCGATCTCCATCTCCCGCGACTCCAACCCTCTCTTTGCTTCAAATTGATTTCTCTCCCTCTTCTGTGAAGTGATTGTACAAGTAGTGCCTCTGCATTTTGTCGTTCTCTCTCATCTCTTTTCTCTACACACATTCTTCCAATTACTTCTTGTTCTCTGAGAACCATGATTTGATTCCACAGTTGGAATCAAATTCCAGGGATTTGATGAACTGGGTAGGTGGAGGAACTTGTTTCCTGAAATGGGTCGAATTTATTTTTGGCTGGTTGAAGCTGTATGGAGCAGATGAAGTTGGTGCATTTAGTTTGGAACTAATGAAAAAAGGTTGAGTTTTGGTTGGTTAATTGAGTGTGGAATTTGAATTAACACTAGAAGTGGGAAGAGGCAGAGAATATGATATGAGATCTAGGTCGTGGAGGACTGAGAGAGGAAGTGAAGAGGGAGAGAGGAAGATCAAAGAGATTGAGTTTGCCAGCAAAAAAAAATCTCATCCTACAGATTAACGGAATGAAAATGGTTTTTTTTGGGGGGGGGAGGAAGATTGGGTTGTGAAAATCAATATATATTTGTTTTTAAAAATAAAAGTGAATTAAAAATGATATAAAGAGTAAATTTAAGTTTTAAAAATATTTTAGTTTGTAACTTAGTTCGACATTGTATCAAACGCTTCACTGTTCTTATACTGGTTAGTCCATGCTAATTAGCAATTCAACTTTGTTCTTGAAGTTAGTCCAGTCCGAACTAATCCGCTGTAACAAACAGGGCCTAAGAGTCATGGCCTTGACCGAGTGGGGGCGGGGGGCCTCAATTGGCACACCATTCAGCCACATGGCCCAAAAATCTTTCTTGTAGATTCTTTTTGGTCCTCTATTTCACTGGAGATGATTTTTTGATCAAAATGTGCTAAATCACACTATTTGGCCCTCGATTGAAGATAGGGGGGATTCGGTTCGGTTTTTAGCTAAAATCGAATACATAACTGAAGTTACTATTCGGTTCAATTTTCTTAATTTTTACCATTTAAGTAATTTTAGTGAATGCGTTATATTGTTGTAATACCTATAGCGATGCATCACAATAATAAATTTCACTATGATACAAATTTGTAAACCTTGAACTTATATATTCCAATTGACAAAAAAAAAAAACTTATATATTCCAAAATTAGACTTGGACAAGAAAGAACTCTATATTTCAAAACTTTTCAGCATTTTTTGAGCCGAATTTATTCAATATTTAAAGTAGAATAATTATATTATTAAAACAAATTAGCAAAGTTATCACAAAATCTCAAAAACCAGAATTGCTATTGCGAGGGAGTGTCCTTATTTTTCTTACAATTATTAAAATGCCAATGCATGTGAGTGGCACATGCCTTTTCAGTTAATTAAATGGATGAAAACTGTGATGTGTCCTTGAATTGCGTCGTTTGCTAAACTACATGGACCAAAATTGAGGCAATTAAAATTCATGGACCGAAAGTGAACTTCAACTACACTATGGGGACCAAAAGTGAGATGTGGCCTTTATATTATATTGTAATAGCTGAAATTATCATATCTAACTAAATATTAGGCCACCAAACCACGATTAAGTCTTCGTCAGACCATGTTAAACTTGCTATGTAATTCAATATCCAGAAACTTCGCAATAAATAACGACCAGAGCCAAATTATTGAGTTCAACCAAAGTATGTTTATAATCGTCTATAGCAATAAGAGCACTAACATGAAATTAAGAATCAACACCAAAAAAATGTAACAATAAACTAAAGTATTGATTGCAAAATTATGCTAAAATATTACCCATATAATGTTGATGCAATATTCACTGCCTCTCTAAATCTTCTATGCCATCCTCTTGGCCCCAAGATTGAATCCGTCTCGAAGATCTGTCCCTGCTAAGCATTCTTCTGAAAGAACTCAACCTCGAAACGGAAGCATTTACTTTAGTATTACCAGCTGAGCTGGATTGAGCCCCATCTGATGTCCCTTCCATACACGATGCTGACAACACAGAATTCACATGCTCTAACGGCGGAGCCGTGGGCGTCCCAGAAACAGGACCCTCTCGTGGCTCGAGCTGCAGACGCGGCTCTGCCTCTGTTCGGCAAATGGGGCAGGTAGTGTGGGAATTCAGCCACTTGTCGATGCACTCTGCATGGAAACTGTGCTTGCAATTTGGAAGCAACCGTGCCATTTCTTCATTTTCTAACGTGCTCAAACACACAGCGCACTCTACTGCGTTGTCATCCCCGCCATCTTGGCCGTCCGCACGTGTGAACACGAACATGGGCAAGGCGGCAATGACGGAGGGCTCGAGTCCGGTTTTGGGTGGCTCAGGGTCAACGGAGTGGGCATGAACCATGGTTGACCCCAAATGATGACGTATGGACGCTCGGCGAAGGGCCTGGCGTCGGAGGACGCACCTTGCGTAGGTATGAAGCACGATTACTAGCAAAACAATGACGGATAATGAAACAATGGCTGTGAGCATGACCTTGGTGTTCAAGTCGTATGAGTTTTTGTGAGGGAAGAGTGGTCGATCGGGCTCCTCATCACTGAGGAGGCGCATCGGAATTGTATGAGACAAGGAAGACATGACCGCTGCTTAATTCGCTTTAGCGTCCCGGCCTCTCCTCCTCCAGAGTCGAGATGGATTTGTGAGAGGGAAGAGAAGCCGATCGCTAAAGTTTATTTTATGTGTTTGAAGGCCAGAGTCAGAGTCAGAGTCAAAGAGCTTCTATCTGCTTGGTTTTGGTTTCAGTATGAACTTGAGAAACGGGGTAATTGGACAAATGAAAATTGAGTTCTTTTTTCTTTGGTAGACCAAGAGGAAGAGGAACAAACAAACCAAATGTAACTGCCTCTTATTTTTAAATACGTTGACTGTTGAATATTTCGAAATTAATAAATTATTTTAATTATTCTTGTTTATGTGCTGGAACATCATTTTGTTTAGAAATTAATAAATTATTTTTTCATTGTTACAAAGCTTGCATGTTAAGCTCATAAATGGTAACGAAATCCGTTATTAACCATATCATGTTAAGCTCTAATGACGTTTGTATAAATAAAACATCATTCTAATGGAAATTACACACATCCACTCTAGTCCATATTTACCTTACTTGCTTTATGCATAAAATAAAACTATCTGGGATTTTAGGGCTTCTTTCGATTTACGTATTGGTAATGCCAAATTACTTTACATAGTCTTTACACAAGTAAAAATTGATTGAAGACGGCTAAAAATTCATTTGAAATAATGTACTGCGCCATTTATTCAAATTTATAAGGTGCACCATGTATGCAAGATTACAAGGCGCACAATATTTCTTATCTTTATAATATTTTAGCCTTGAAATTAATGTATTTCTTTTATTTTGTCAAACTCATAATTGGCAGAAAGTGTTGGGAACTTGGAAAGCTAGAATATTTGGCTCCCCTTTTATTTTCAAACCCAAATATAGTTGGATTCTGTGGCCTGCGAATGGCGTAAATCCTGGATCAACACCGGGTTTTCAGATGAAGAAATATTGCCCATATATTGAGTTGAATATTTATATGTAGTGACGACATCAACTTGGTAAAGTTTTCTAAGTCAACAAATAAGACTTTAGAGGTGCTAAAAGTCTTCAAATTCCTCAATTAATAAGATTCTTTAATATTTAATTCAACGTTGATTTGTGACTTTGTGTATGTTTGCATGCGATTCACGCCATTCGACTAGCTGGAGAATCAATATTCAAAACACAATAGAGAATTATTACCGATAATCATTTTGCTTTTAGATTTAAGTTTTTTTTTTAATTATTTTTGAAAACTGAAAACTCGTTGTAAATACTTTTAGTATTAGTTTTCAGTTAAAAATAATAATATTAACTAAAAATGAATAACTACTTTCTTGAGTTTTTAAATTTTGGTTTTGAGTTTTCACTTTTTGGTTTTGAGTTTTCTTATTTTAAAAACTGAAAAATAAAAATAATTACTAAACAAGTTATCAGTTTTAAAAATAAAAACATAACACTGACAACAAAAGGGTAAAACTATAGTTTAAAACGAAATAAATAATGAGAAAACAAGGGTTGTGTTGTAAATAATATTGACATGTAATAAATGTGATTGTGTAAATCCTAAGTAGATATGGATTGAAATATTCTCATCATCCTAAAATTATATTCCTATTATGATTGTATTTCTTTCACTATAAATAAAGGCACTAGGCATGAGTAATATGTACTACAATTTCTCAAGCCCTACTGTTACATCCCGTCCCGGGAATAATAGTATTTTATTCCCGAAGGTGCAAAATGACGATTTTGCCCTTGGTTGACCTTTCGGTTGACTTTTGCGTCGTAACTCGTACGACGCATTCACTTGTATTTTCTTGACGTGCTCGTCGATACGAACGCGTAGACGCGAACGGGACGTCGTTCGGACTCCGAACGAATATTTTACGGGCGTTGATTTTCGACGTTTCCCGTATTTTAATTTTGGACAGATTTGGGTTGTTGGGCTGGGGCCCAAATCCCTGTTGGCCCATGTGGCCTTGTCCCCTGCCTTTTTGGACTCTCTGTCCCTCACTCTCTCTCGTGTCTTCTCTGCAACACAAAACAACAAGGAGCAAAGCTCCAAATTGTTAATGGCATTGTGGCCATTCCTCTCCCTCTCCCCGAGCTCCCACCAGACCAAATCATCACCATCTTCATTTCACTCGATTCAAACCCAATCGAGCCTTTTTGAACCCAGAAACCGTGACATTCAAAAACCCAGAAATTGTTAGTTACACCCGAGAATTTCCCTCGGCCTTTTCTCGGTGATTTCAACCTCGAATCACCTCCAAAACTACACCAATGGACTTCTGGGAACCCTGGGATCACAACCCAGGGCTTGTGTGTGAAGGAGACGTCGAGATCAACGAGTTTCAATTTTGGCCGAAACTTTCGAGCCAAATTCCGGCCACCTCCGGCCAGTGACCGGCCCCCAAAATGGTAAATTCTAAATCTCCTCACTTCTAGCTTCATTTTGGTACTTGAATCGTCCAATTTGGACTTAAAACGAGGAAGTTATGAAGCTTTGAAAAATCCCCAGAATTCCGGTTAAATTTCCCAGTTTCCGGCGACGGCGACGGCGGCCGGCACGGCGGTGCCGGCGACCGGCGCTGACGTCATCGGACCAGGTTGGACCGGCCTTGCTGACGTCAGCAGACCGGTTTAGACCGGACTTGCTGACGTCAGCATTGACCGAACCGGCTTAAGCTGAGCCGCGTTGACGGCTTGAGCCGAGCCGTGTTGACCGGCTCGAGCCGAGCCGAGTTGACCGGCTCACCGGCTCAGCTGAACAGCTCGCGCGTGAGCCGCGCGTGGAGCTGCGCGTGGAGCCATCGGCTCCGACCTTCAAGCCGCGCGTGAGGGCGCGTGGAAGGTCCAAATCGTGTTCTGTTTTCACGGGTCGACTCGTGACGACGTGTACTACCTCGGGGTAGTATGCATGTTAATTTTTGAGGTGTTTTGGACCTCCAAATTGAGAAAACAAGGGATAGGTTTAATTAATTAGTTAATTCGTTACCTTTATGAGTTTAATCATTGTACCGGTGATATCTCATATAGGTTAGGCCAAATGGCAGCGTGTGGCGGCGTGTGCGACGGCACACGGCGGCCCACGGCGGCGGTTTTGGGGTTTCCGACCCCGAAACTCCGTTTTCGGATTTCCGAACGCCGTTTTCTTCGTATTTCCAATTACTTTATTAATCTTGGGTGTTCCAAAATAGGTTTGGCGACCCTTGGCGCTCGGAGGACGTACGTTTGGACTTCCCGGCTTCGGTATTTGTGAGTGGGCCCTTTCCCTATTAATTAAATGTGTTTTATATTTGGGAAATTATATTTGGTTTATGCCTACACTATTTTGTGGTTTTTTTGGTTATTATATCGTATTTTTAGTAGACCTTGTTATATTAATTTATTACTCGGTTTACTAGTTTCGGCTCAGTGTTTCGGTAGGCCATGGAAATTAGTGGGCTTTGGGCCTACATTTCCATTTGGGAATTATACCATTAAATTGGTGATTCCGTATTATTTTATAAGCGTGTTGCTAGTATCGAACCGGCCCTATTTTAGGGAATTTAGGGAATTAAGTATTTTAATTCCCTACTAGTACCTATTTGTGATTATGGCTTTATACCTATCTGACGGCTTTGAGCCGTATCTGGGTGAACCTTGGATATGGTAATTTTCTATCGTATTTTGGGTTCACCTAGTTTGCCATTAAGTTGGTATTTCTATACCTTGGTACCCATGTGGCGTATTCTTGGTATTTCACGTATTGTAGCTATATGCTTGGTATTTCGGGTACGGCCCCGGGAATACCAAATATATATTGATTAGTTTGAGGGCATCCCTTATCGGGAAATTACCTCACACTGTTTTATGTAGAGTATTTCTGTAGTATGTTTTCATATGCTCAACTAGGTTGCTTACACGGTGTTTAGTGTACCGTCCGGGGCCAGGACCAGCTTCACGTGATTGTTCACACGCACCTATACGCTCGCTATGGACCCATAGCAGGTGCCAGCCTGTTTTAGGTCGCCTGGGCGACTCGAACTCGTTGTGATGCGCATACGCGCCAGCTTCACGTGATTGTGTACACGAGCGTACTGTTACTTATACACCCAGCCTGTTCATGACAGAATATATCTGTATGAACTTGTGTGTTTGCAATACCTAAACGAGCATTTATCTTGTAGTCTTGGATTGTGGGGCCAGGACCACTTTCACGTGATTGTTCACACGCACCGATACGCTCACTATGAATCCATAGTAGGTGCTAGCCTGTTCTAGGTCGTATGGGCGACTCGAACTCGTTGTGATGCGCATATGCGCCAGCTTCACGTGATTGTGTATATGAGCGTTTATCTTATAGTTTTATATTGTGGTGTTATCACCGAATTGTCACTGATGCCACGGGGGCATTTATTTGGTTTACGGGTTTTCCGTAGATCTTTATTTTATGAACTTTTGATAAAGTATTTTCTGCCGAACGGTGGCTTTCTGCCCGTTTCGGACGGTAAGTATATTTCCGTACTTACCTCATTTTCTACCTACTATTATAGTATGTTTTCTGAAACGGTTTTTCCAACCAACTACTTGATTTTTGACGGCGAGGGGTTACTATTTTCAAATGGAAAGGTTTTTGCAAAAACGACTATTATTGGCCCACTCACCCTTTTGTTTTGCGCCCCTCCAGGTTTAGTGGCTGGAGCTGTCTACGTTCGAGGCGGTGGTATGACGAAGGTTTAAATTCCTTGGTATTGTATATACTTTGTATCCCGTACTTTGTACGATTGTTGTTGCTTAAGTTCTTCCGCCTGTACATTTGTGTACACTCTGGTATTCTTTTATTCAATTAATTCTTATTTCTTTCAAATTGGCTTTCGTCACCCTACGTGGTGTCGGCCAGCACACCCGATCTTTGGGTGTCCACGTGTACATCCGGGTTGGGATGTGTCACCTACTCTCTTTCTCTATTTTTTCTCTTTGCCGCACCCTTCAATAAAATAGGCCACAATACGTTATCAACACGCTATTTTCGCTATGCTAAAGAGAATTATACCGAAGTTTTGACCATTTTCAATCATGGGGAGTATTATTTTCAATAATTCTTATTTTGATTTACTTTTTATTTTATTGAATTAATATACTTACTATTGATTCAATTTTCTCCTTGTAATTTTATATTGAACGAGATTCAACACATCGAAGATGGAAATCCAGAGTTGAAGGCAATTCTGCAAACAAATTGTTCCACCATCATCATCATCAATCCAAGTACTTCTAAAACACGGTCTCAATGTCGATATTTGTTCAGCCTTGATTGCATGAACCTTCACCATGATGCATGAACCCAATTTTTTGCTTTTTAACGAATTATAATCTTTTGCAAATATTGTCTTCGCATTAAATTTAATATACCTGCTATATATTAAGTGAATTGATGATTGTGTGAACGAAGGAAAAATTAGGGTTTTTTTGAAATTTTTTTTCTTATTTTTTGAAAGAAAAAAAAAAACCCTAAAGCCGAGCCGCACCAAGCTCCAGCTGAGCCATCCCACCCCTATTGGGTCTACACCAGGCCACCCGAGGCCTTGGGCCTCCTCGTTTGTCACGGCCCACCCATTGCACCAACCTAAATTGGGCCTTTTTCCTTCTTTTTTCTGCAGACCGGCATGTGCAAACAGAACCAGCCCTATGTGGGCCTCGTCCAAAAATCAGCCTTTTTTTTCCTTTAATTTTTTTTTTGGGCTTTAAATTAAAGCATTTTTTTAGCCTCTTTTGGGTTCGGGTCTGCAGCCTAACTATTTATTGTTTGGGCATGCAACTCCAAACCCGGTCCACCCAAATTATTTGGGCCTTGACTTTCATAAATTGATTCAAAAAGTTCTAGACCACAGAACACCCTCTCTATTGAATTGAGGCGTTCACTTTACAGATTGGAATAATCCGAGCGAATGTGATATACCCGTCTAAGTGAATATTTGATCAGTTAGGGATATGTGAATAATTTATGCCCCTGCGTGTACAAAATTGAATTTGATAGAGTTGCAGTCTATGTCGATGATATAAATCTCACTTAGACTCTGGAAGAGCTTGAGAAAACTACCTTGCACCTAAAGTTGGAATTTGAGATGAAAGATCTTGGAAAAACTCGTTTCCGTCTCGACCTGAAGTTTTGAGCAAAGTTCATATGGTATTCTGGTCCACCAGTCGAACTACACTCAGAAGGTGTTGCCTTCGAGTACGCCCATGACCATTCATACACTAGATGCAAATGAGACCCTTGAAAAGGTTGTGGAACCTGAAGTTCTATATCTAAGTTCAATTAACGCTTTATTGCACTTAGCTCATTGCATTAGGTATGACATCTCCTTCGTTGTTGATCTTTTGGTAAGATATAACACTGCGCTTACACACTACCACCAAATTAATGTTAAAGATGTTTTTCCGTTACTACGGAGTTGGGCTTATTCTATCCCAACGTATGTCAGAATTAACCACAACCCCTTGGTTATCAGAATGATGCCTACCTTGTGGGATACACTGACACAGACTATCTGTCTGATCCGCACACGGCATGTTTCTACATACACGAAGCCACACGTGTACATAAGGGCATATTCTAAGAACTTGCGGTTTTCATCTTTCGTTGCGTCCCAACGACGATTTATGAAGATAACGCCGCATGTATCGACCTGACCATAATAGGATACATCCAAGAAGTCAACACCAAGCATATTGGGTCTACATCACATCAGCATAAGCATCAAAAGATTGAAGTCAAGCAGATCCGAGTCGAAGACAACCTTGCCGACCTCTTCACGAAGTCACTGTCGAAGAAGCTTGTTCAAGGATATGGTATGCGCAAATTTTCTCATTTGCAACGCTTGTAATTCTCAGAAGGAGTTTTGTCGAACTCAGGGGGAGTATCTTGAAGTATACTCATTTGACCTTAATGTACTCTTTTTCCCTATGATCAGGATCATTTTTTCCCATTGGATTTTTTTTGTCTAACTAGGTTTTAACGAGGCACCTATTCTGGGCTGGTCATACCCTTGTGTGCATCCTACTGACATCCAGTAAATGTTAAGTATTGACATTGCATTAACTCATTTTTTCTCCTTAGACTATGAGTTTTGTCCCACCTTGGGTTTTACCGTAGCCAGGTTTTTGTAAGACTTACTCTTATATGCAAATCTCTATATGAGATTCGCGTGTTCTCTATCGTGCCTACGAGACGACTTCATCAACTATCTCTACATCATCTTGAAGATCTGATGCGATATCTACTTAAGTATTTGCACACTCAAGGGGGAGTGTTGTAGATAATATTGACATGTGATAAATGTGATTGTGTAAATCCTAAGTAGACATGGATTGGGATATTTCATCATCCTAAAGTTATATTTCTATTATGATTATACTTGTTTCATTATAAATAAAGGCACTAGGCATGAGAAATATGTACAACCATTCCTCAAGCCCTTCTCTCTTTCTCTACCTTTTCTCTTTGCCGCACCCTTCAATAAAATAGGCCACAACAGGGTGCATAAAGCTATTTATTTTTTTGTTTGGTTTAACTACATTTTACACCATAAGATTTGGGAAATTGCAAAATGAGCCATGAGGTTTCAATTTTTACATATTGCACCATGTGGTTTATGAATTGCACCAATTTAACACCTTTGTCAATTTCACCGTCTAGTTAGACGTTAAATGCTGACGTGACATAGATTGTGCCCACATTTGAAGCACAAGTTGCACTAATTTAACCCCTTCATCACAACAATTTAGAGTATTGGCATTGGGAAGCATAAAAGTGTTTTAGGTGCAAAATAGTTATTGTCGAAATTTCCCTTGGACAAATGATGGGTCAAGTCAATGTATGCTTCAAATGTGGGCTCAATCTATGTCACATCATCATGTAACATCTACATTTTACACCACAAGGTTTGAACAATTTGCAAAATGAACCACGAGTTTTCAATTCTGCATTTGCACCATGTGGTTTATGAGTTGCACTAATTTAACACCTCTGTCAGTTTTACCGTCTAGTTAAACGTTAAATGCTGATGTGACATAGACTATACCCACATTTGAAGCATTAGTTGCACCTATTTAACCCCCTTATCATAACAATTTGGAGTATTGGCATTGGGAAGCATGAAAGTGTTTTAGGAGCAAAATAGTTATTGTCGAAATTTCCCTTGGACGGATGATGGGTCAAGTCAATGTGTGCTTCAAATGTGGGCTCAGTCTAGACCACATCAGCACGTAACGTCTAACTAGACGGTAAAATTGACGAAGAGGTTAAAATTTGTGCAATTCAAAAACCACGTAGTAATATGCATAAATTAAAATCTTGTGGCCCAATGACCTCCAAATCTTGTGATATAAAATACAGTTACTCCTTTTTGTTTTGTAAAGAAGTAGAAAGCTAGTTTGGTAGAACTAGATTATGTGACAGCACCTCTCAAAATAGATTCCTGAAATTGGTGCTAGAGGAGATTTCTCCGAAGCTTCCGTAGCTACACAGATTTCATATCTAGTTTAGCTAGACACAACTTGACCCAAGTATGTAGAATATTATAGATTTTGTTCAAATTAAAATTGATGTCGCTTGCACTCAAATAACCACAAGTTGAAATTGTTCATTTGATTTCAAGTGAGAGCTGCTCATCCTATTGTTGAAAAATAGAAAATCTACAAGATGTAGAAAAAGTTAATTTGGTTGGATAAGAACACAAAAATGACCGCCAAAGTGACGTCTCATGCTAATAATACAATGACACGTAGAGAAAGATTAATACTTTTTTTTATTATTGACACATAATGTCATTGTGGCTTCACAATCTTCATGGTGAAAAACATCTTGGTGAGAACATCTCGAAAAGAGGAAAACTTGTCCATGAAATTTTATGAAAGACAAAGTATTTGCAAAACTAAAAATTTCATGATTAATATGGTTATAGGTGATAAGACCGACTTGAAAAAGTCGCTATTGAAACTTGAGGCCATGACTGGCCAAGCAAATTTTTTCCATTATTTAATTTTAAAGGCTGAAGTATTTATACGTTCAAGTTCGAATCATATTTATGAGGCTCTAGAGCCTTGAAGGGCACAAATATGATATTAATGAATTTTTTCCATTATTTACCTTTACTATACTCATTGGTTCACATCCACGTTGTTCGCCCGCAAGTGTGCAGACGAAGAACACTAGTTGGTTTGTCTCAAGATGGCAAGGTCTTGCTTCCTGTTGGATTGACAACCTTCACTTCTATCCTTTTGAAGGATTTCTTGTGATGTCTTTATGTAATATTTGTAATCAAGCGTGCCACTATTGGTTTTTGCCAATAGAAAGATGTAGTTATGATTAGATTAGTTTATATATATGTTAGATACTTGTGCCACAAGCAATATAACTTTTCCATAAAGGATTGGGGCTTATCGGATGGCCTCTTGGTTAAGTTCTTTTTAGTTGCCTTGCTTGTTAAAGACTTTTAATTGTTTCTTGATGTTATACCAGAAACTACTAAGATGGGGTTTGTTTATAAACTTGTTATGAACAAGCACTCCACTTTAAGTATTTGCAAGAAAAGTAAAAACTGAAATTGAATGTCTGATTGAGTAAATAATGACCGTAAATAAAGAACTAAAAATAAAGACTGAGACTGGTAATGAAATTATTTTATATCGTAAAATGAACAAGATTCATACATAAAAGAGTTGAATATAGCTGATAAGACTCTCATCGGATTGGGTATGAATTCATCGAAATGATTCAAATGCTGCTTCCTTATAAAGGGTGATAACCAAAGACAAATTGTCCTAGGATTGGTAAATCGATACTACAAAAAGAGACTTCGTAGCAGAGCTATTGGTTTCAAAGCTTTATGAGGTATGACCCTAGAATTCTAAATCTTGATTTCAAAGTCACAAGTTGCATAAGCAATGTGAATGAAATGAATACAGACATAGAGCTTTGTCTTCTGAAAAAACAAAAACTGAGTGATATGTGGGTTGCAGTTTTGAGGGATTTCCTCAGTTGGTTGTCTTTTGGACGTGTTTGTTCTGATTTTGGTTTGTTTGAGTGTCCTTGTCTCTGAACCCTTCATTTGTTGCTTTTTGTGATGGTTGTCAAGTTGCTTTTTGTGACCATCTTAAGGCCCAGTTTGGGGCTGCTGAAATTTTTTCATAAGCAGCTTATTAAAAAAGTTGCAACTCAATTAGTGTTTGGTAAAAAAAAAAAAAGCACTTTTTTTCACAATTATCAGTTCAAAACAGCAATAAGCAGAAGCAATAAAACCCATGCTTGTCAAGAAAGCGCTTTTTTTGGCCTGGAGGCGGGTGAACAGTACATTTAATGAATTTTTTTTAATTCCAATTCTACCCCCATATTTTTCTCTGAGAACCCAACCATGCCGAACGATTTCACAGACTGAAAGAGAAACCCAGCCTCCAGGAGCTCCTCCCTCCTCACATCCGCCAGATCTGTCCCTCTCATCAAGTTGGAGCATTCTTCTTCACCAGAAAAAGGGTAATCAATTGCTCGCCTCTTTCTTCTTCCACTTTCTTTTACGCTTCCATTCTTCCACTCCGTCGATTCCCTTTCCTCGTGCTCTCTGCAAAGAACGTCGTCGTCTACGATTCCGGCCCCTTGTTCTCGCTTCTCTGCGGCCGCCGTCGCTGCCCATTCCGTGCCTTGAAATACGGTCGGCGATTTCATCAAGCCCCACCACCACAACGGTCGGCGACCAAAGATACGTTCTAAATTCTGAATTTCTTTAATGAAAGTTTTGGGATTTCGGTTTTATTTTTCATAATTCAATTATATAATTTTGCGATTGCTTTTAGGGCTTGGTTCGATTTTGCTTTTAGGGTTTGGTTCGATTTTGCTTTTAGGGTTTAGTTCGATTTTGCTAGTTGATTTGGGATTTGATTAGTAAGCTGGTGAGCTGTGAAGCTTTTGCTTTACTGGGTTTTGGGTTTTGAAGTTCAGTGGGCGTGAAGTCAGAGGAATCTGAATTTAGTTGATGTTGGTTTTGTTTAGACGCAGAGATTGCAAAGGGGATTTGTGGTTTAAGTTGATACCGCGACATTGAGATGGGGGGTCAATGCTCCAAACTCATACCATGTTTCTGGAATTCACAAATGAAGGCAGCGGTTCTCGAAGCTCCTGACATTGGTGGGTTAATATATATATATATATATATATATATATGTTTCTTTTGTTCTGGCGTTTTATGCTTTGATGGAGAAGCAGATCATATCTGATGCATGTGGATTGGTTACCTTTAATACAGATGACGAGGAGAAAAGCGAGGTTGATAACTTGCCTGCATTTCGTGAATTCACGTTTGAGCAACTTAAAAATGCGACATCTGGTTTTGCTGTGGAGTACATTGTGTCTGAGCAAGGAGAGAAGGCTCCCAATGTTGTTTACAAAGGGAAACTCGAAAATCAGAAGAGAATTGCTGTTAAGCGCTTCAATAGGATGGCCTGGCCCGATGCTCGGCAATTTTTGGTAGGCATCCTTTTACTTGATATTTTTCTATCTCGTAAAACTCCAACTCAGACACTCTGGTGACAAAAACTGGTCTACGTTTTCTGCTGAACTATTTCTTTTATCTTTATGTTAATGTATCTTTTTTGTTGACATCTTATGTGGTTTAAAATTTGGGTCATAGGGTGCTTTTGGCATGTAGATTCACGAATGCAGCGCTGTATTTCTCTATGACTGAAAATTCTATTTATTTTCGGACCATATGATTCCCCATCGAATCTTTTATCAGACAATGCATAACCTGTGGGCGTAGGTTCAAGTGCCAAGAAGAGCACAGTAAGCATATGGATTGGCATGTAACCAAGAACCGGATGTCCAAAAACCGTAAGCAGAAGCCATCTCGCAAGTGGTTTGTAAGCACGAGCATGTGTCTCATTGCTGCAGAGGCATTGGGTACTGATGCAGCTCCTAAATTTATGTCAGCTGAGACCACAGTGGAAAAGAAGAATAGTGATGCAGAAGTGGCTGTTCCTGCTAATGAAGATCAAACTTCGTGCGCATTATGTAGAGAGCGTTTTGATGATTTTTATAATCATGAGAGAGAGGAATGGATGTATAAAGATGTTGTGTACTTGAATGCACCTGAGCGATCAACGGAAGGCATGGATAGGTCAGAGTTGGGTCCTATAGTGCATGCTAAATGCAGACCGGAGGGTAGTCAAAGAAAACGACCGCGGAGGAGTTAGCATAGTGGTTTGAAGAAGTAGATGAACTAATTCACAGCATCTAGATATATTTGAGAAGATGATTTAGAGTTTGGAGTGTAAGAAAAGATTTAAGGCTTGTTTATAGGCAAAGAACATATATGTTGCTCTTATTGATTCCTTTTCATGTACAAACCACGATTCAAGTTTAATAAAATTCATATAATTTCTCATATGTTGCTCTTATTGGTAATTATTATTATGCAAGTTCACAGTCATATTTAACCCAATCCCTTATTTTTAGGATTGTATTGGAGCCATAGATGGGGTACATGTTGATGCTTCATAATAATTTTTTCATAATAATTCTTTAAAATTTGGGATACGTAAATAAGACAAACAATATAAGAAAAAAAAAGTATATGTAATGAATTGACCAATATTTTTGGCAAACAATTAAATTAATAATACATACAACAACATGCCCTTTTTAGTCATTTTACACAGTCACAGCAGTTTTATATACAAGTTTACCAAACACTTTGAAACTGCTTTTTTTTGCTATAAGCACTTTTACAACTACAGTTTACCAAACACTTACCCGCTTTTTTTCACAGCTGCTGTTTCTCTCAGCACAGCAGAAGCAGTTTTTTTAAAAAGCACAGCAACCCCAAACTAAGCCTAAATACTTTTTAGGCAAGTATGTCCTCAGTTTGGAAAGTAATCAAAAATATCTTACTGATCAACCTAAGTTTTCTTCCCACTAAGAGAGTTTTTTACTCTCTGAATATTTCCTCCAAAATACATAGTGCATTGCATTTAATGCTTGCAGTGGAAAGAGAAACTTTACGTTTTGAGGGCTCCCACACTATATTACCGAGTTGGGCCTTTTTGGTAACTTGAGGCCCATCTTAGTGCTTTTCATCAGGTCAGGCCTTTTACCCATAACTTTGGACCAATGACATTTTTCAGTGTAAAAACACGTATATAATGTTCAAGTAGTAATTAAAAATTTGCGAAAAGTGTCTAATCTTAAAAAAATTAGAAAACTAATAAAAAGTTCATATCCAAACAAAATATTAATTATAAACACTCAATAACAATTTATTAATAATAAGAATTCAAACAATATATTAATCCTAAACATTCAATAACAATTTGTTAAAATAAGGACAACAAATAAACAAAAAAAAAAGAGGCGGTGGCATTTTCATAAATAAGTTGACCTTTGAGGGCACTGACTGTTTATACGCAATTAGGTCAACTGTTTATACACAAATAAGACTGTTTATACGCAATGAGATCAATAGTTAACCTAATCGTGCATAAACAGTCGGTGCCACCAAAGTTCAAATATTTACAAAAATGTCACCGCCTCCTAAACTTCAACTTATTTACAAAAATGCCACCGTATCTTTTTTTTTGAACTTCAACTTAGTTACGATTCCACCACTAAACTTCAACTTATTTACGAAAATGTCACCGTCTGTTTTTTTTTGTTGTCCTTATTATTAATAAATTGTTATTGAGTGTTTATAATTAATTTTTTTGTTTCTCAAGGACTTTTCATTAAAGCCCCCTAAAAAAATTGGAAGGATAACCTATTTTCTTAGACTGAAGATACTAACACATTACAAAACCAAACAATTAGTTACTTACAACTGAAGGTGGATTACTTTATGATCCAACTTTGTATAGAACCATTATTGTTGGAGCCTTGCAGTATCTACATGTTACAATTAAGTGCTCAAACGAAGCATGCATACTCACCCTTTATACAAAACCGGCCATGGGATCTTTTTGGGCCTATCTGGGCTTTTCTCAAATCAAGTCACTTGTGGCTTCATGTGGTACAAGTAGGTATAAGCCCATTGGACCCATTTGAACTCGAAATCATTTGGAGGCTCATTTGAGACACTTCATAATAATTAATAAAACAATTTCATTAATTATTTCTTTTATCTAATTAATCAAAATAATTATTCCATCAATTTTTTGATCATCTTAATTCTAAGATAGAGTTTGACAAAAAAAAAAATTAAGAATGGGTGTGCGATCTATTAGGTTCTAATTGACCAAATAGTGAGCAATTAGACAACTCTAATTATTTTAATGAACTCAAAACACATTTTTATTTCATCTTTTATTCAAAGACAAATTATTAGTTCTCACAAATTATGAGTGACATCTAACCGTACATCATAGCCCCAATCCGATGTAGAATTTATACAAAGAACCTATAGTGTTGGAATTGCAATACAATACGATCCATGTCCATACAATATTCTTAATCACATTATTAAGGCATAAATTATTACGTCAAATCTCTAATGCGATACTCTTACACGCATGATTCCTTTAAGGTGAGCCATAAGGGCCTCCATCAAGAAGACGGACACTAGGACCTCAATGACACTGATGGTATTCGAAAGGTTCTAATTGCAGCTCATTTTTCATATAAAAGGTAGAACGGACTGGATCTAACTAACCATGATGGTATTTGAAAGCTCTCACTTTACGAGGACTGTTAAAGACTTTTCCTGTTCTAAGCCGTAGGGATTAGACATGGTAAATGCCTCACTAAAAAACTAATCATCTGTAAGCCGTTGGACGTGGAGATTTTGAAAAGTAATAGCTAACCCTTGAGCATGTTGAAGACTTGCAGTCCCTGTTTTTTAGTGTTAGAATTTCAACAATTTGATGGGGATCGAGCAAACTCGAGGAGGTTCAAGCATTGCTCGAGGGACTCGTGAAGGCTCGAGTGACTATATTTCTAAACCTTGCGAAACAATTAGGCAAAAAGGCTTAGTTTACCAAATGTGGATAAGAAAACTAGGCATCCAGTAAGTGTACGAAAACTTTCAACGTACATACGTAGATGTATACGTACGTAGGTAGTTTGGTTGTGGAAGGAAGCTTGTTTCCAGTTTCCACAACAGGTGAGGCTGAAGCAAACCATTGAATAACTTGTGCTTCCCTTTACGTGGAAAATTACCAAGAAAAGAATGAACCAAACATTCAAACCAAATTAAAGTAAAAGGGAATGTCTGGATCATAAGCAGTAAAATAAGTAATAAAAAAACATAGCATTTTCCCAAAGAAAAAGAAAAAAATTGAGCCAACAGAAGAGATCAGCCCCACTTAAATAAACAATAAATTGAGTTCCCATCAAATTATTATAAGCAAAAAAAGAGTGGAATCCAATTAATATAAACAAAGAAGAAAAGAATGTTTGAAATCCAAACCACATACTTTTATTTTCTCTTCTTTTCTTTCCTCGGCAGACCATTCAGTTGGACTGAATCTTTCTTAACTAGGTAGAATCTGCAAAATCTACACACAAGAAAAAAATGATATGTTACTAATTTTCTGCCAACAAGCTTAGTAACTAATTAAATTAGCAAACAGAAACTGTATGAATAAGCCACCCAACAGTTTGAATTCGATATGGGCCTTTTAATAACCAATTACTGAAAACTGAAAACTCGTTTGGTAACTGAAAACCAAAAACTGAACTGAATGTCAAATTTTGAAAACTCAAAGGAATGGCGTACCTAGTGGAAAATGAAGATGGATCGTGTCAAAGCTGGCGGGTGGAATTGGGAGAGGAAGCGGAAGACGGTCGATCTGAAACAACACCATTCTCAGCCTCCTCACCTTGTATGCAGAAGACAGGCGAGCTGCCATCAGAGGCACCGAAGCGGGTGCCAAAGATTGAAGAGTGCTGCTGCTGCTGCTGCTGCTGCCAAGCGCGGGCGGAAACTGATGGCGGAAAACTGGATTGAAGGGTACCCCCATGATGGTGAGGCTGAGGCTGAGCATATGAGTGTGAGTTAAATACAAAGCCAACATCAAGTCCTCTGTTTTCATTGCTCCATGCCACCATTCTCTGATAACTGGAGGAGTCAAATCCAATTCCCACTGCGGCGGCGAAAAGGGTTTGAGAGGACTGCTGGGTGTGAGTGTGATTGTGATGAATGTTTAGGCCTTGGTCTTGGAAAGAGTGGAGAGAGAGGTCGAGGTCTTGGGTGGTTGCTGAGATTAGATGGGGATTGGGTGCATAACTTTGGAAATCGACGACGGAGGAAGCAGCAGCGGCGTTGCTACTAGTGTTTTGGGGGAAGAAGGATTTCATAGTGTCAGCTATGTTGTCTGAGTCCAGAGAAGGCGGAATGTTGAAGTTCGAATCGTTGTCTGATTGCCTTTGCCTTTGGAGCTCAAAGTTAAAGTTGTAGCCGGCGGAGGACTCTGATTGCTGCTCAGCCGCTGCAGTTACCATTTCATTTGGATTTGGATTCGGTGATCGGAACGGATCATCAGCTTCGGCAGCATGGTTGCTACTAGTAGTGATAGGGTGCCAAGGTGGAAGCTCAGCGAGCATGTCAATGGAAGATTTGGCTTTCTTGATGAGCCAGTCCACGGCTTTACTGGGTCGATCATAGCCGAGGCGGTCTTGAACATCGTAGAATTGGATGGCAGTGTGGGCGGACAACCGGACACGGCGGTCTCTGGGGCCTTTGGCGGTGTAAACCTTGCTGTGACGGTCTTTGCGTCCGGTGGATCGAACAATGTGGCCTCCTTGGACTTGCACAATCTCTCCCCCACAGCCCTTCATTCCCATATTATTTATTATTCTCTCCTTTTGGGTTGCATTATTTTCTGCAAATTGTATTGGTTGCGTTGCTTTTACTGTAGCTGTGGCCGTTGCTGTCACAATTCTGACACTTGTGCTGCTGCGGCTGCTAATCCCGAAAACTCTGCCATTGCAGTCTCCAGATTCCAAACCCCAACAAACGCTACAAAAATCCACACTTGGCAGGCTGCAGGCGCAGAAATTTGACTCCAGTTGTGTTCCTACAAGTTTATAGATAAGGTAACTAACTTATTGGTCCATAAAAAGTAAATTGTGTGTGGAGACAGACTTTTTCTCTGTGGGCACAAAACCACCGAATTTAAAGAGAACAAGAAATAAAATGGAAAATTTAAGCAACAACCCAAGTGGTAGCTAGTATTTACGAAAAGGGGAAATAATTTAGAGAATCAGAGCATATTTTAGGGGTCCAAAGTAGAAAAACAAATTTCTGCAAATTGAAACTGGAATATGAGATTTTAAGATGTAGGGAGGAAGAGGGGACAGTGACTCCTAGTCCTAGCTTGGTCTATAGAGAGAGAGAGAGAGAGAGAGAGAGAGGTGTTGATGAATGTGTACAGGGGTGGGCATAGTTTGGCCAGACCTAGAGTCTGTAGAGGAGAAGATTATAATCAGCCCCACAAACCCAGTATAACAAGTCAATGTCTAACTCCAAACCCGAATCTTTTAGAATAAGCTTCGCTACTCGTTCGACCAAAAAACAAAAGCTTCCCTACTCAAGAATGTGGAGAAATTTCGCCTCAAAACACTACTCGATCGATTTACAAAATTTTGTGCTTATAATCAGAATCTTTAATATTATAAATTGTTATGTAAAAATTATCTCCACAAAAAAATTAATTAAAACAAAAAATTCATTTAATCAATCAATTGTAACAAATAAAAAAAACGTTCGTAATACTTTTACCAATTCTTACCATATATTTTTATACAATTTAATTATTAAATAATCTCATATTTTATATTTTTGTAGATAATATTTTTACTGAATAATTTATAATATAAATAGTTTTGAAGAGGATCTTTGCATCGTTTAAGGGATCCTAACTCTCTCACTCTTACTTTTTAGGAGTTACCTTTTAAGCACTTGTTATTATAAGAGTTTTGGGTAATTAGCTATGATTAGAGTCATGGTTTGAGAGAGAGGTGGCCCTCGAGGCTACCTCTTTCACACACACCTTTTCAAGGTTTTGATAATGATATCTAACCACTTTTTCTGGTTCCTTTATCTTTATTTTTTAAAGAGTTCTACCACAGATAAACGACATACGTGCTTCCTTCGACTCCACTTTCTCAGCACCTTTTTATGCATTTTGCGCTCTCAGGATTTGTCACATGCTAGCAGAGCATTTTCATTCATTTTTGGTGGATTTGGGTCTAGCAGTCGAGTTGGAGGAGTTAATATTTACTTAAATAGTGAATTATTTCAAAAAAAATTCAATTCTATGTAATGTTTAATATTGTGAATTTTGGACAGTTGAGATAAGTAGGAATCTCAACTTGCAATCTCAGCCACCTAGAACTCTTAGTGTTAAACACTACGTATTACTAAGGCAATACCCGAATTACCTTGGCTTCTCTTCCCAACACTCTAACATTTATATTTTCATGATGATTTAATTATTTAATAATTATTCAACGGATGATGAGGATGCAAATTTTGTACACGGTTGAATTGACAAAACTCCACCTATAAAATAAGAAACACCGTTAGCTTAATTTACGAACACCTAGAAAAAAGGGGAGGGTGTCCGCCAAAAGGCCTCCGATGCCTAAGTCAGAAATAGTTTGAGAGAAACTATGAACTTGAAAGAGTTCTGAGAAGTATGTGGCGATTACCGATTTCCTTGCTTGACTTGGTTATTACCTAAACCCTAACAGGTAGCTGGGAAGAGAGGTTGCAGGCCATACTAATCAGACCTTAACATTTTGCTAGTGATGGTGCAGACCAGTCTCTGCAGTCTTACTAGTTAGTAGGCTTGAAGGTCCATGTTGGTAAGAGCGCATGCGCGCTGGACACCCAAAGGGGAGACTCTGAAGAGTCAGTTTCTTACCACTAATTGGCTGGGTATGGCTTGGTGGTAGAACTTATCATGGGTCCGAAACACCAGTGATACGTTGATGGACCAATGGCCTAATACTCACAAGACAGACAGGTGTCACGGTCCCTCATGGAGAGTAGACAGATGTCACGTTCTCTGGAGTGATTTGTGGTCTGCTCACAACATCAAGGGTAAAACTGTCATAGCAAGCATATAGTCACGTGTTCTTCTCATATTGGATGTGGTTAATTTATGTCTTCATAAATGAGACTAATTTTTTTTAGATTGATTTGCAATTATAATTTGTGAGATTTAATATACGAATGAGATTTGTAGGACTATAAATTCTCACTGACCGGAGTAAAGCGGAATGGAGTAAGTACGCCTTTATAGTCCGGTCATGGATTAAACGGCTCTAATTGGGCTTGACCGTATAAACGGACCAACAGTGTCACTGCACTTTGTTCGACCCTGAAATGGTAGGCAAAGCTCGCATGCCTTGTCAAGAATGACCTACTTGTTCCATAGACACAGAAACTTGATCCGCCTGGGGATCAAATTGGTTTCCTATTTTCTTGGTCCTATAGCCTAGGGATTGCCTTGACCTACAAGTAATCACAATCCTTTCCTAGATATTATTTAGGATTCTCTCGGTTTATTACTAATTCACTATCCTAAAAGGTTTCTCTCTCGACTAGTATAAATACACCCACCTAGGGTACATCAAAGGTATTCAATATTCGATATTGGTCACATTGCATACATATCACTCTCTCGCTCTCTTGCCCACGGCTTGAGTTCTATAAACCCTTTACTAACTTGACCGTCGGAGAACCTTTGACCGCTACCACACCGGTACCTTAGAGATTTCATGGTTGTTTGCTTTTTCTTGTAAATGGATGATCAAAGCACTACTCCACACGCAGCGGTGCACAAATTTTGGTTCCAACAAGATTAATTTAGAATAGGTTGTTATGATTATGTCACGTGTCCATATCTATTAGAAATCTTGTTGAGATTTTCAAGTAGATTTCGGTTGCTCTCGTCGAGTAACGTGTCCTTATCTTATCTTCAACCTCATCTTCAAATTGCCCATAAATATCAGGATACCTAATTCATCTCCTCGCACCAATCATCTTTATCCTCTATATGTTCCTTAGCTCTTAGTTCTCATAAAATTAGTGTTATCTTCAATGTCTTAATTTAGCAGGTTACTAGATAGAGTCGAACGAGAAAATGAAGAGTAAAGATGGAGGCGTCGTGAAGAAGAATAGAGAGAGAGGCACACAACACCAAAGTTGTTTTAGTGGTGGGTATGCTCAATGAAGAAAGCCAACAATGACGTGGCAGTTCACTTACCGGTCGTGCATCGACATCGACAGATGTAGGCACACCTGGGGGAAAAGTCTCTCGGAAGATTACTTTATTCCTAGTTGTGTATATCTTGCTGACAAATTTCGAGCCCGATATAGAATGCAACCTCACCTGTTCAACAAAATCATGCATGATGTTTGCAATTACAACTCATAGTTCGTTTAGAAACTTGAAGGTGCATATGCGGATAGTAGATAAGATTACAAGGATGAGCCTAACAACGGGGTCTTAAAAGTGCTTGAAGATCATCACTAAAAAAAATGATTAGAATCAAAGATCGTTTAGTACCAAGGAACATATTTATGATGAACCGTACATTTATTGGATATATTTGGATGACTAAACAATCTCCGATTCGAATGTTTTTCTTAGAAGTGATCTTCAAATGAAGATTAAGAAATTGAACGGTTCTGATTATAGAATTTATACGTTGAAGATACGTTATTCGCAAGGAGTGAGATATGTGCGTTCCATTCAAAGTGGATGCAAGTATTATCCATATTTTAGGGAATTGATTTTCACACTCTTTGTAACTTATCACACACCCCTCTTTATTATGGTCGTCAGAATAAATAAATTAAACAAAATCAACGAATATGATCGAATAAAGATAAGTGAGAGGCTAAAAGAATGACTATTTATCATTTTCCTATATTTTATTAGTAGCCATGTGGGTAATGAAAACAAAGGGGGTGAGTATGGAATGAAATCGAAAAAATGTATAGTTCTTTTCTTTTCCTACGAGTTGGAAAAGTGATGACTGTGTGCAAAAGCCAGAACTCATTTTCAGCAGTGTATCCATTCAAGAATATAAACCTAGAATCATATGCATAAAGTGCAAGCGTGATATAATTGAGACAAAAGGTTGGATAAGACATTAGAAATCATGACCTCAAAAACTATATCATCATGAATTGTAAAGAAAAGTCTGACCAAAAACAAAAGGAGTTTCTGAAGCAAAAAAGGAAAAAAGAAATACAAAATGAGGTAATAGATTGATCATACCCAACCAACAGGAATTTAAAATTAAATGAGTTATTTTAATTTATAATCATTAATTCATAGTCTAAATGGACTGATCCACCAATTTGCAAATTGCAATAGCATGAAATCATTGAGCTTGAAATATTTCATATTTGACCACTCTATGCGCCTTCTGAGTTGAACTAAGAATCAATTGAAACGAGCACTGAGTTTGAGCCCAATATTGCAGGACAATTGCTGTTGGGCGTGGCTCATTGCTGACGAAGGCCCAAAGTTCAGTTCGATCCATTTAACAATATCCCATGCGTCTCACCTAAGAGGCTTTCTTTAAGCACATCAAAAATGTATATTTAAGTTACACATCTGAACAAAAGTCGTTAAATCATTTAATCTAACGCGATACAATGGTTGTGCTTCAGATGTGTAACTTAAATGTGCACTTTTGATGTGCACTAGAGAAAATTCACTCGCATAGAGCCTTAGAGAAAACCTTGGTCTGCACTCCCTCCTTTGTAGCCATGTAGGTAGACATTGAAGAAAATTTTGTGTTTTGCTTTCAAAAGAAAGAAATGTGACTTTTCTAGGCAATTTACCCATGTCATCTCCAGCAAAGGATTATATGTCCCGTTTAACTCTAAAATTGACAAGAATAGTCTCTAGTTGAATGGCCGAAATGAATGAAGATTAACAACAAAAGAGATGTGCTGCTTAATCTTATGAGCTAAGTACAATAAAGCACAAATTTATCTTAGATATGGAACTTCGGGTTCCACAACCTTTTCAAGGGTCTCATTTGCATCTAGTACATGGACACTCATGGGTGTACTCGAAGGCAACACCTTCTAGGTGTAGTTTGACAAGTGGACCAGAATATCATCTAAACTTTGCTCGAACTTCAAGCCGAGACAAAAACGAGTTTGCCCAAGATCTTTCATCTCAAATTCTGACTTCTCAAGCACTTCTAGAGTCTAAGTGAGATTCATGTAATCGACATAGACTCCAACTCTAGCAAATTCATATTGTACACGCATGAGCATAGTTTATTCACATATCCCTAACTGATCAAATATTCACTTAGACGAGTATACCACATCCCCCTGAATTGTTCCAATCCCTAAAGTGAACGCCTCAATTTAATAGAGAGGGTGTTATGTGGTCTAGAACTATTTGAATTAGTCCATGAAAGTCTTTCAGAAACTTCCAGGTAGATTTTCGTATCATGTTCCCCATAGATATGTTACAATCACGTTCATAAGCTGCAATCAATCCAAAGCGTTATGAGAGAAGCCTTGCGCCATAAGGCGTCGTTATATCATATTATTTCATTCATCTCATTACGCTTCCTTTTGCGTTGGATGGTGTTGGAACTACTGGCCCAAACACTTTCCGTTTTGCTAAGGAATCTAATTTGACATGGATTGTTAGTTAACCAATCAGTTCTACGTCGACTACATCAACAGAATACGGTTCGATATCGTTGCTCTTCACTATTTCGGGTAGCTACCATATACGTGAATATCATTAATGATAATCTCATTCCAATTCCTTAACTCAACCATGCATGCATAATAAACCAAGATTACAAGTCTCAGGATAATCCGAATTAATTTCATAAGATGGAATGGTTGAGATAGTGATAGAAGATAGATTCATTTGTGCCATGTTTCTCCACTTCTAGAGGTGAATCCTTCAAACCGAGTGATCTGTAGCACTTCAGGCGAAGGACAGATGATTGGCTAGCCATCGGTGTACTGGGCGGACCTAGTAGCGAGGCATACCTTCCTTCAGGGGTTACCAATTTCGCACTAAGAGCAGCCCTTCCTTTGGGGGTAGTGCGACATTTGTTAGGTACATTTATCCTTGCAGGAATGTTTGCAGCTGGTATATATGATCTCGTCACTTTCGCTATATCAGAGAAAGTGTCTAGCAACTCTCTGATGAACTAGAATACGTGGATCGAGATGTGACATAGTGGGGACGTCCACGATAATTCGCGTCGTCAAGAATGTTGACGTTCTTATCTCCTCTTATTGGCGGGAAGACTGTCTCATTAAAGTGACAATCACAAACTAGCGAAAAAGAGATCGCGTGCAAGGGCTCAAAAGAGCTAATTCAAAGAAGAATCATAATTGACAAAGATTCACATCTTTTTTTTTAGGACCTATATTTGTACATTGCGGCGGCGCAATATGGCATAAGATGCATACCCAAAACACGCAAGTACGAAACATCAGGTTCATACCCAGTAACCAACTGTAACACTAAAAAGTGTTGAGTAGCAATGGGCCTCGAGCGGACTAACATGGTTGCACACAAAATTGCATAGCCCTAGGCAGAAATCGAAAGCTTGGTGTATTCACCAAGGTTCGGGCGATCAATTGATAATGCGCTTTATGACCCCTTTTACGAAGTTGTTTTGGGGTTGAACATGGGGAATTCAATGTTCAATTTCAAACAAAAAAAACCATGAAATACTTATAAAAAAAACTTCGATATAAACTCTATGGCATTATCCAGTCTTACAGACTTTATGAGATGATTAGGGTGGTGAGCCCTTAAGTTAGATACTGCCAGAAGTTTAGCAGCAATGTGTGTGGACAAACATGTGACCAGTGTGTCGATATATCAACCAAAACTATATTTACATGGTATGCATTTTGGTTGGATTAGTCAACACTATTCCCTTGAATCTACATTGAAAAAAAGGTTATGTAGTATCTTTGCTAGAGATAAGATAGAAATCCAATTTTCCTAACGAGCAGACTTGGCAAAGTGTTCTTGTAGGCACATGATCCTTTAAGTAAGGTGATGCATTATGCAAGTCATTGCATCATGTTTCGGCCTAAATGTCCCAAACGGTGGTGCCAAAGCAAGTAAACTGCTCGAATCACTCGGCATCGGGCCGACCATGTTGACATGGTGTGCCCCATAAGGGGTGCGTTGGCTCTAAAATAAGCTTCGGGTCATATTCTTGAGGATGTGATGAAAATATGTTCCACTCTATTTACATCAGTGGTTTCATGATCATTATTCTCTCAAATATCCTTAAAACTCAATGACGTTCTTCCATAATGGAAAGAATATAAGGCCCATTAATGGTAATTCAGTACCATTAACACAACGATTAGCAATGTCAAGGCCCTTAATCAGGTTGGATAAACCTAAATTCATTGCTAGAGGGGTGATTTAGGTATGAAGTTAGTATGCATAGTAGCACATTCATCCAGACAACTAACTTCCCCACATTTATACCTAATCATGTGTTAATTGAATTCGGTCACATGTATATAAGAAATATGATACAATTAACTCATATTTGAGGAAAATATCCATAACATTATCCACAATTAAAACAAACACCAAACTAAAATCAAGAAACATGAGGAAATTGTTCACAAAGTAAACCAAATTTTTCTAAGGAGAGTCAGCCAACATGGCATTCCATTTCAAAATTCTGCTATTCCATATGTGTTAGGTGGAGCAAAATTATTCTCATAGATTGACTATAGGAATGGTACTCCTCAACAACATTGGTATGAGCACATATAAGTGCATAACCAATTATCTCTTCCATAAAAAATGAAGTAGATTATGCAAGATTAAGGTTTAGGAATACTGTCCCTTATTCTTGAAGTTTTGGGTCTTAGGTGCCAAGGGATCACGCATTGGGTCATGATGCCACCCCTTTGGTAGGGCCTGATTCTACAACTATTTGATACTCTGTAGCCGAAGATGGATGAGCAAATTCGGTAGGCGTTTGTCGAAGCAGATGCTTCTGTTTGGTACACCTCTGCCTAAGCAAAGCATGCCTTTCGGTGGGATCCAGCCGAGACTGAAGTTCTATTTCAGTATGTACCTACCGAAGCAGGGTTTGTACTTTGGTAGACTCCAGCCGAAACTGGGTTACACCTTTTGGTAGACTCTAGCCTAAGCTAGGTCTATATCGTTCGGTACTACCCAACTGAATCACTGGGTACCTCTCTCTCACTGTTGTGCTTTTTAGTGAGCAATGTGGTAGTAATCAGATCCGAGAATTTAGTGAACCTCCGCTCTTTATAGTACTACTTCAGAAGCATGTTATGAAGTATGGAAGGATGAGAAAAATCTCCTCTAGTCAAAATTTGATTGGATTCTATAAACTTCAGAATTGTACATGTTCACAGATGAGTTTCAATCATGTCTTGCTTCAGGCAAGATTATCTTTTCATGATTGAAACGGTCCGTAGAGCGAGCCAGAGAGCCATGGAATCCTCTTGAGCGAGGTATTTTCGTTTGTAATATTGCAGGCATAAGTCTTCGAATGAAGATTATGGCAGTGGCTTATTCAGCTTTTCCATGCCATCGTTGGCATCAATGGTTTCTCAGCGTCTCGGTAGTCAAGTAGAGTTTCAGATCTAACAACAGTGAAGCTCCTTGTTCATCCATCTTCAGATCTAACATTCAGATCGAAACACGATGCCACGGCTTACACAATGCATCTCCTTACCTAAAGTAAGGATCTTGTGCCTACAAGCGCACTTTGCCAAGCTTGCTCTTCAAGGTCATCTACAAATGATATAGATAGAAGAAATCCAGATCTAACAACAGTGAAGGACGAAATTTGATGCCGAAAATTCGATATAGTATGTAGACGTACCTAATGCAAAAATCCAAATTTACTATGGTGAAGGACAAAACCACTGCGAGATGACCTTATCGGGCGTCTGGGGAGGACAACGACGAGAAAAATGTTGTTCGAAGGAGTTGTCCTTGACAACAAAACTGATGGAATGAACAAGCAGCCCCAAATTGGCTGCAAAGACAACTATATAAGCAGGGGTATTTTGGATATTTTATATTCTCCGCCCCTATGATTCATTCATATCTTTCATGTCTTTTTGTCTATTTTAGCAACCGACTAATGAAATTAGTCTATAATAGCTAATTTTCCTAAAATTATTTATTTTAGTTACAAAACAAACTTTTGTTTCCAAATCGCTTTAACGTTTAATTGGAAATGGAACGTTTTGCTGTCTAGAACCTAACATTGTAACCTTATATCCTTAGTGGAGCCTGTCGTTGTTGCATTTCTAGTTTGGAGTTCAAATTTGTCTGTGCCGTTTTTGGTCAAAACTTCATATTTCAGATTGAACAATAGTTGGAAATTTCTCACTGTTCAACTTCGAAAGGGCTAGAATTTTAGATTTTGGTTTCAAATGGTGGATATCAATGTGCGTTATGAAACTATATATAATCGTACAAGGTGCTAAGATTGGTACACTTTCAACGATTTGATTCCCAGGCCTATTTAAAATTAGGTAAATTCATATTAGATACCAAGTTGGGTATAGGTTTTAAGGAAAAATACCATATTTAAGGAAAAATACTAAGTCTAATTAAATATTTTATGATAAGCCACAAACTTTTTTGCAAGTGATCCTATGACTAAATAAAAAATATGAGAGATTACTATATTGTCCTCAAGTTTATTTCTTTTAGAATTTTATAAGGTCTTTAGAGCTCGGGGTTAACTTTGAGGGTTTAGGGTTTTAAAAGGTCGGTCAAGGTTTGGGGTTGGATGATTTTGGGTTTAGGGTTTTAGAATGTTCTTGGGAGGAGCTTAGGGCTTAGGGTGTAGGTCTCGGGTTTTGGGCGAAGCCCAAAATCCGAGAACTAGACCCTACGCCCTAAGCGATTAACGTAATAAATAAAAAATTCTTCTAAAAAAATTCGTAGCTTGTTAGTTACAATTCATTGAGAAGATTAATGGCTATGACTTTGTGATGGTAGGGTTGGACATTATTGTCATTTTAACTAACAAATTAGTTTGACTTTTCAATTAGTACCTAAACTAAAAATATGGTATTTTAACTTAAAATTATTTTGAATTTAGTATTTAAACTAAAAAGTCCCTTTAAAATTTCCTCTAACAATTCAACTGTGCTGCTCCCACCGTGAAAGTGGCTCCACCAATGGAGATCGCTGTTCGGCTTAGTGCTCTCAGGTGGTAGGTTAAAAGGGGTTTTTGTTGATTCTATTAAAATTTAGTCGGGTTTGAGACACTTTGACCGACGAAGATAATTTTATGCGAGGCAAGCGATGATAAGAAAAGACTAATGAAAGTAGTTTATAAAGGAATCAGTATTATGAGTCAAACTTCAATAATACGTATCATTCAATGATACGTACTGTTAAATGGTTTAAGATTCATTTGACGCACACCGCAAATTAATCTGGGATCATTCAATAGCCGTACCATTGAATGATACATATCATCCAAGATTTTTTCCGGTATCTAATCAAAGTAATTTATTAGTCTTTTTCTTTGAGATGGTTCTCTCTGATGATTGTTTAATGCTGGCTCATAAACATATATCATGTTATAAATTGGAACAGCTGCCTGTACATAATATATTTTGTTGAGGGAGAGAGAGTGAGATATACATCAACAAATCAAGCATGGTCTAATACATTAATTAGAAATATACACCTGGATAAAAAAAATGGCCGACAAAATTAAACTAATGAATAACAGACAAAAAACGGGGATCGTTGAATCACTGAGTAAAAATCCACACAACAAACTGAAACGGTTGGAATTATAATTTTTTTTTTTTTTCATAACCATGAGATTTGAGATTTATTCTAAATCCGTAATCGGACCCATGTGGCAATGAGCATAATAAGATATAAAAATGATAACCTGCAAGAAAAAAAACTAGGTAGCAAATGTTTTGCAACTTTGGATATATGCGGAATCGTATTTGTACAATAAACTTGTTGGATTTATTGCTTAGTTTTTTCACTGTGTTAATTTTAAAATCAATAATGTACAAGCGTGGAAATAAATAATAGCAGATGATGACTAAGCTGCACCTTATGTCGATCGCTTTGGGAAGGGAGGCCGAGAACGAGAAGAGAACATTGTAAAATGAGGATATATAGTGGACAAAACAAAAGCTAAAGGGAGAGTCAAAAGAAAAGAAAAAACACAGATAATCCACAGCTAAATGCTACACCATGTATGACTAGAAAACAATGTGATGATGCCAATTTGTCGTTCTAATACAACCATAATATGTTTTATCCTCGGCCCACTATCCTTAATCTCCCTATAAATTAGGGCTACTCAATACCATTTGAGCTACTCACTCGGTCTCTCCCTTAATTTCCTCAACTAATTGTATAGCTCAAGCTAGCTGTTGTACCCCTTAATTTTCCTTTGCTAATTATCCCCATATCTTGAAATATTATACCTAGCAGCAAATGGCACGTAGCACATTACTGGTACTCGTCTTGGTGATCTTCTTAGCTCTAATGATCGCTGCCGACGGGTGGCATATAGTTGAAGGGCAGCGGCAAGCCTTGCATAAACGACCACAAGTCCTACTAGACAGCCGACGTCTTTTGCAGCAGTTGCTTGTGCATTATCATGGAAGAGTGCAATTGGATTCTACTGATAGACGCTCACCAGGAGGACCAGATCCTCAGCACCACTAATATATTGATCGATCCAATACATGGGAGTGTTTTTTGATAAAAATAAATAAATATGGGAGTGTTTGCTTTAATTTTTTACTTTTATTTGAGAGCAGAAATTGGCTATTATAAGCTTTTTAAAAAGTTTCAACTAGTTTATAATCTAGTGATATTTTTCTTTCTAATATTCGAAAGTCTCAAGTTTAAATTATTATCACTCATTGATATAAAAACAAAAGCTCCAACAAGGAATACCTAATGCTTTTATAAGTACTTTGTATACTCGTTTAAAATAAATTTAAAATGCCGATTGCCATGGTGAGGCAACAAAAGTTTTACTTTAATTTCCACCTACTATATCCAAACCAACCCAAGTGGTCAAGGAAGATTCAAGTGTCTAATCTAAGAATAAGAACTAACTTTGTCTACTTTTAAATCTCAAAAGTCAAATCCTATAAAAGAAAGAAATCTAATCTTCGTTGTCGCTTTGGATACAGATTATATGGTACTTGCAGCCAATGCTGCCGATATCCAAATGAATTATATTTTGCTTGCAGTAGTTTTTCATTGAATCATTTAAATTTACTGTTTCCAGAATACTGCAACGATCCTTACTTCATCAAGGAAGAAAAAGCATAAAAAAAAAAAAAATAGTGATTCATATTCCGACTTATTAATTCATATTCCGACCTATTTTGTGAGCTATTATTAGGAATAGTCCACTTATTTGGAATAGGTTCGATGACTATTATATTTTTGTTATATTTTCTAAATCATAAGATTAATACTAGGAATTAAATCTCTTCGACCCATTATTTCACAATTAGTTGTATTCATTTCTATTTTAAATATATGAGTCAAACTTCAATGGTGAATGGTACGTATCATTCAACGTCTGCTGAATGGTTTAAGATTCAGTTAAGGCCCACCGCAAATTAATCTGTGACCATTCAATAGTCGTACCATTGAATGATACGTATCACCCAAGATTTTTCCTAAATATATTTCTCTTGGAAAATTTTGTAGTCTTCTTATGATATAGGTATGTTATAACTACACTAATCTAAAAAACAACTTAGGTTTTTAGACCTGGATTGGATCTAACTGCATCTTTTTCTTAAAGGGTATAAAGTGTTTATCAAAAAGAAAAAAAGGAAAAAAGAAGTTCAAAATCTGCTAGGCTAGAAATAAGAACTTCAAAATCTGCTAGGGTCTTTTAGTCAATAATCTGCTAGATAAGAAAGCAGAATTTGTTGCGTTCAATTGCGGGTCGGAGGTAGAGTATTGTGCCGCCGCGCCGAGGCCACTTCAGCCACATGCATAGATCGACGATTGCTAGCTCTAAGAAATAGTTAAACAGAAACAGCCTATTGTTCTTGATATTAATTAAGCGATCCTTATTCTTTATTATATATCTATAACCATGTGATCATAACTCTACAAACTTTAGTTATCTGCATGTGCATATGTTCGACTACTAAGCCCTAAATTTATCTATGCCCTTTTATAATCACCATTGAGATTCGCCACCTCCAACTATGTACAAAGCTAATAATAACAATTAACATGAACTAAAAAAGGCGCAGTTAGATAAAAGTGGGTTTGCTTTTGAAAAAAAAAAAAATATATATATATATATATATATATATATACATACACACACATATTTATATATATTCATATGGAAAATGACTCATTGAGGTCAAATTTGGTACGAGGCGACTCGTGGGGAAAAAGGAAGTCTGACTGGACGAAAACAAATATTCTTCAACATGGGATTGTGAGTGTGAGTGTGAGTATATGGATGATGGCCTTTTAATGTATTTGTCTAACCACCGTCCAAATTTACGCATTAAGACAAACGATATGACTAGACTGTTCAAACACAAAAGACCTCGTCATTGTTGGATCATTTGGATGCTCTCCCATTGTGATGGAAATGGAAGCTATTCATAATCAACAAAAGAAAATGATTTTATTGTTGTGAATATTATTTAATATTATGTGATTCTATAAATTCGTAGTAGATTATGTATAGGAATCATATGAGATTTAGAAGATCTTTTTTTGTACAACTTGTATTACTTGGAGAGCAAGTTATTCTCTCCCTCTTATTACTATAAATAAAGACACTAGACATGAAGAATATCATCACCATTTCTCACACCCTTTCTCCTACTTTTTGCCGCACCCTCTCTCTACCTTCTCCCTAAATATAGGCCACAACACGTTATCAACACGCTTTTGACATTACGCTAAAGAGAATTCAACCATCTTCAATCATAACGAGTATTACTTTCAATAATTCCTATTTTGATTTACTTTTTATTTTGTTGAATTGATCTAATTGTTATTGATTCAATTGCTCTTTTTTATGTCTATGTTGGACGTGATGCAGGCTTGAAGATGGAAATCCGGAGTTGAAGCCAATTCTTTTACAAACCCGTTCACAATATTCATCAGCAATCCAGGTACCTTTTAAAACACTATTTCAATTTCGATATTTTTTCAGCCTTAATTGCATGAAACCTTCACTATGATGCATGGACCCTAATTTTACGCTTTTAAAAGAATTATAATCTTCTGCTTAAATTATTGTTATATGGTGAATTGAATATGTGTGGACGAAAAAGGAAAAAACCCTAATTATGTGTCTGAGCCACGGCCTAAAGCCATGGCTGTGCCGAGCCGTCAAAGCCAGTTGAGCTAGCAGCTCATGGCCCTAGCACACAAATTCGAGGGCATTCAACGTCGTGTTATTCTTCTGTCAACCATGCCTTGATCTAACCAAAGCTCACCCCGCAGGAAGCTGCAATCCACCACCGATATTCAGTGATCGACAGAGATGGTGACACCAAAAGTTGTTTCACATGCAGTTGTCGTCTCCGAAGATATTAGCCCGAGAATTTCGTTCGAATTCTCACCAAAATTCTCTGGACACCCAAATAGCCTCACTTTGTGATTTCCCCCTCTTTCCGTGTTGGAATTCGCCACCACCACCCTTCTCGATTGAATTCGAGGCCTGGTCCGCGACAAATAACATTTGTGAACCACTCACATGAGCCGGAAGTCGTAAGAAGCTCGAGGTCGAGATTCCCTTGACGTTAGAGTTTTGTTCACCCACAACAAACCTCGAGCACCATGATCGGTCTCACCAACGAACGCCACCATTCACGGCGATGTTAGAGTACCAGCGAAAAGCATCCGACTGACGACAACGCCCCTACCGTGGCGGCGTTAGGGTTCTGTTAATACTTTTTTTTTATTTCACAGTTGAATCAATTTAAACAGTCAAATAGAGCAGACTGCTAACAATGCTTAAGTTAGAAATGTGCCATAAATCCAATCATGTGATGATACTTTACGGACATTTCACATTTTAAACTAATACAATTTAATCTTAAGGCAAAGATTGTTGTCTAAGACCGTCTCATTATATGATTTACGCATAAACAATAAGTCAAAGGAATATATCCTAAAATGTTAAATGTTAAGAGAATGTAATCTAAAATAAGTTAAATTTTATGAGACCTTTCTCTTTCACACATATCCTAAAATGTTCTTGATCATAAGATTGCTAATTGGGCATTGACAATCCATAAAGATCCGTACACACTATGTCTTCTCTCTCAGGGGTGACGAGTCTCGAGTCATCGGTGTGTATGACATCAAGACAATATGTAGGTGCTTACTGAAGAGAGAACACTGAACCTGATCGCTGTGAGATCTTATACTCATGTCGTATGAGAACTCACAAGTTAGGATAATGCAAATTAGTCTTTTGACATGAGGCATCACAGTTATCTTGTGATTAGGTCTTTAATCTTTGATTATGTTAAAGGCACTCCGGGTTCGAGGGTGTCTACGATATAGTTAGGGTTATGTTGCCTAATCACAGAGACAGGTGTATGTATAACAAGGGATCTCTAACTTTCAAATACGTTGAAGGTGAATACTCAATGATATGATTATGAATTTCTGGCCAGAATATGTGAATGTGATTTAGGAAATATGTTCCAATCATTTCACATAAGTCATATAGTCAAAGGCCACATTGGATAGTAGACATGAACAAACTATCATCCAAACAATGTGATCAAGAGTATTGTCTAGAGAATGACCATATTGCATTGTTATCTCAAACTGAATAGGTTCTATTCTCCTTGAGCTTAGCTTGGATAGACATGGCACACTACTGGTGTCATTCATGGCTAGTGACAGCCTTCAAGATTATTAATCACTAATCTTCACTAAAGGGAGAATTTTGAAATGTGATTTCAATTCACAATCGATAAGAAAGAGTTATAATCATCCACTACCTCGCTAACGAGAACCTAAATGATCGTACACCTTCAAAAGGGAATGATTGAAGACTTCTATGAAGTTAAATGAGAACAATTAAATAGTTTAATTGATTATAGGCTATGATTAATTAAATGTTAATTAATCATACGAAAAGGTTTCATTTTTGGACCTCAGATTAGTTTTGGGCCTAGAAGACCTAAGGGCTTATGAATAGTTCAAGCCCATTTCCATGAGTTGTATGACAACTTAATGTGTGAAACAACAAAGCCTAAAAGCCCAAAAGGACTAGGCTTGGCCGAATTAAAAAGGATGAAGAAAAAGTGTGACGATTTCAATAGTGAAATCTCACTCAAACTTTGTAAAGCATTTGACTTTAAAAGTTTGGAATGGGAACACTATTCCTATATGTTGCAAATGTTGAAAAAAACTCTCCCTTCTCTTCCTCTTAGCCGAACCCATGAGTATGAAGAACATTATTCATGTTCTTCATCCAAATCACTTAAATCCTTAAATTTCGCTAGACCTATTTGATCTTCGTAGAAGACGAAGTACGTATGCAACCTTGATTTGATTCAAGGCACAACCTCAATTCCTCTAAGCAAGGTGTTCATCCATAGATGAGGATTGAAAGCCCTAATTTGGGTATTTAACCTTTGCTTGTGCAAAGAGGATTCTACAAGGGTAAGGAAACTCAACTTTTTTTGTCAAGTTTAAGTTGAGTCTTGGTTCACTACTACTAAGTTTTAAAGGTCATAGGCTAAGTTTTCAATTAATTTGTTAATAGCATGCATATGTGTTTTTCAAATGAACTAACAATTTCAATGTTTTTCCTTCAGCTCGTGTACAAATTTTGATATGCAACCTCAATCCCAAATATCTTTTCTCAACTTTGCATTTGCCACAAGTGGAGTGCACACTTATTTACAATCCTTGAGCCCTAACTTCTCCAGAAGTTTCTTAGCATACTTCATTTAGTGTGTAAATTCTATTATTGTTTTGAGCAACGCCAATGCCAAGAAAGTGATGTAATAGACCCAAATTTGTCATCTCATATTGTTTCATCATGTCATTTCTAAATTCAGTGAGTATTTTCTCTTGTTACCAGTAAACACCACATCATCCACATAAATTGAGACTATGAGTGTGTTAGAGTTACCTTGTTTCGTGATGTACAAGGTAGCCTCATTTGGACTCCTCTGAAATCCATTCATAGTGAAATAGGAATCAATCTCACCATACCAAGCCTTTGGTGCTTGTTTCAAACCATATAAGGCTTTCTTCAACCTGTAGACTTTTTCTTCTGCATTTTCAATTTGAAATCCTTCAGGCTATTCTACATAGACTTCCTTCTTAAGCACTTCATTTAGGAAAACAGACTTGACATCCAATTGGAACAATTTCCAGCCTCCATGTAAGGTTATAATTGTGTCCAATCTTGCCACTGAGGCAAAAGTTTCATTGAAATCAATTCCAGGATGATGTGAGTAGCCTTTGACAACAAGTATTGCCTTGTTTTTCCTGTACAGACTCATCAAGATTAAGCTTGGTTTTGTACACCCACTTTACATCAGTGATAGGCTTGTCACTTGGCCTATTAACCAGCTCCCAAGTTGAGTTCTTCTCAATAACCAGCTCCATTTCTTTCTATCATGCTATATCTTTCACAGCCTCCTCAACATGACTATTTAGACTGTACACCTGTCCATTTGAATAAGTCACACCTACTAACTTTAACTAAGAAACTAGTCGTTGGCATGAAAAGCTTCACTGAAGAAAGTCTTCAAAAGTGAAAATCAACTTATATTTCAACATTTGGATCCACCAATTATTAGGTTCAATTATTAGTTTTCAACCTAATTTAGCAAGTGCAACCATGTTATAATGTTCAAACATCCCGAAACCAAGGCCTCTTTTGTTTTAGGGAAGCAAACTTCATTCCAACCAATTGGAGGAATATCACCTCCATGCTCCAAAGAAACTTCTTACTTTCCCTATTTATAGCTTTGCAAACTTTAGGAGGGCATTTTAAACAAGTCATAACATGATTTAGTATTCATAAAAGTTAATTTTCCAGCTCTGGATGTAGAGTTAGTCTTCCAGCCAACTGCCAACAAGCTTTTTCTGAATTCTAATTATTAACTCCTTGGAATTAACAGGATCTTTCCAAAAAGTTATATTATGAATACCCAGATACTTTTCAGTTGTTGTTTTATGTTGTATTTGCAATATCATTTCAATCAGCATTATTTGCATTGTCAAAGAAATAAATTAAAGATTTATGATTTTTTTTTTTTCAAAAGCTTTAGCAACGCAATCCAAAACACCAAGAACATTCATATAACAGCTCTAATTGTAGCTTTTGGGAAGATTAAGCAATCATCAGCAAACATTGAAACCTTATAACTAAAAGGGGAAGAAAAAATTCCTACATTATTAGTATTTTGTTTGGATGCCTAATGAGTGATAAAAATATAAGAAGAAAAATGATCTCCTTACCTAATACTTCTACTAGGATTAAAGTAACCATTAGCATTACCATTAATGAGAATAGAAAAAGAAACAGAAGTAATATATTTCATCACTAAGTTAATTCAGTTGTTTTCATAACCAAACTTTTCCAAACACCTTCTGATATAACTCCAATCAATAAGATCATAGGCCTTCTCAAGATCTAGTTTAATAGCCATATAATCAAACCTTCCTTTTCTTATTTTAAAATCATTAAATATTGAGTAATACTAGGGAGACCATCTTATTTGGACCATCTCCTATACAATATGATGTGGCAGATGACATGTACATGCCACATCAGTAAATTTAATGAGTCAACACTTTAATTTAGGAAATTGTTATTAGCACTCCAAAATTCTTATTTTGCACCATAAACTTTCTATATTTAGAGAGAAAAATATACTTGTGAGGAATGCAAAATGAAATTTTTGAAGTGTCAATAACAGTTCCTTTAATTTATATTTTACTTTTTATTAACATAATCCATTCCAAAAGTAAATAATTAGAAGAGCCTTTCTTATACTTCTCATCCCCAACCATATCGTCAGCCACCCATCCCCATTCTCACCATCGACGACCTCATAGGCGACCACCTTCTTCCCCGTATTTTTCTCTTATCTTTTTGTCCTTTTCGCTTTCATTTGCTATTCTCTCTCACTAGATACTCTCAGGTTTACAATTTGAATACTAAAAATGGCCTACGATTCACAAACCCAAGTACCATTAGGAAATAACATGAGATTGTGTCAAATCGTCTAGAGAGAGAGAAAGAGTTGTCGGTAAAGGCAGACACCTATGTAAGAGGATATAACAAAGGCGGCTTATGGGTTGGCTAGGATTGTTGGGAATTGTCGGCATCGTTGACGGTGAGGAAATGGGGTGAGGAGTGGATTGCCAGGGTTTTTTCCAAACTTTGCTTGGTAATTGCCTTTTAATTGAAAGATTAAAAAAATTAAAACACACTTAATTACATTAAAATGACTTGCATGCCACATCACATTCTTTATAATTGTGGTCTAAAAAGATGGTATCCCTAGTATTTTTCCTTAAATATTTCATGAGTTATCAAAATATTATCTGTTATTGATTTCCCTTGAGTGAAAGACCTTTGGTTCTTTGATATACATGTGTTGAGAAGCAGTTTTAATATGTATGCCTACAAGCTTAATAAAAATGTTCAAGTAAAATAACCATCAAATGCGAATTGATGTTGAGATGGCAGAAGTACTTATAGTATCAGATCACAATTTTGGTTATAATCTTATAAATAAATTTATTAAACTTGTGGATCTGTAGTTGTTTACAACCTTAGGATTATCTGTTTTTGGTGTTATTGCAAATTAGTATGATGTACCACTATAAATGTCGGTAATCTATTTATGTGGTTCAAGTAATAAAAATTATTGATTGATCAAGCACATCTATTTAATTAAAAAATATTTTAGAGTAGGTTGTTAATTATTCTTCTTATAATATTTTTTTTATATCTAAATTAAAGGTTTATGACATTACATATGAGTGAAAACTTAAAAGATATTTGTTTTAAAATGTCCATAGTTTTAAGTGTTTATGAAACTGTAATATGAAAGTGTTTCTACAACTATTCAATTTTGTATTTAATTGTTTGTTAATGTGTTACTTCAAGTTTATTCAGGTATTTCCAAAGATTCTATAATTAATCATTCAATTGTAGACAAAATTTTCGAAGTGAAGTTGAAAAAATAGTTTCTTGCTTTAGAGTAGAGAAAAACTTTTGTTTGTTTTTTTGGAATTCAGGCACGAAATTTTCCATTCTAATCCTCATCAAAAGGTGAATTAAAATATAATTTTAATTTATAATCGATTATTAAAGGTTCTAATTGTTAACAGCCTAGCTAATTAGTACATAATGGATTGCACACCGAGAAGATTGAGTTCAAGAGAACTAATGAAGATGATGACATCGATTAAATTAGTTAATTGAGAATGTTGAGATTAATTAAGTTATTTAATTAATTAATATATGAATATAAGATGTCATATTGGGCCTTAAAGTAAATTTCGAGTTTCTAGGCCCATCAGGCCTAAGCCTATTAGGCCTATAACTAAAGTTGTGCATCATAACTACTTAAGTGAGAATCCAGAACAAATATAGGGCCGGTTTTGGACATAAGGATGGAGCATGTGGGCCACACACGAGAGTCCACTATATAAGCTAAGTTATAGCTCCATCCTCCTTAGGGTTTAGAGTGTGAAAAAAAAAAAGGATGGAGAACCACCATTCTCCTCCTTTTCCCTCTACCATTGCTGGCCATCATAGGTAGGAGTTACTAGCATCTTTCCTCCCCATGGTCACCTCATCTTCTTCCTTGCTCACTTTTAATGTTGAAACTTAGAGTAATCATCTCATCTCTCTAACTTTGTTTGCAATAAATTTGGTTCATCCACTCTTAGGCTTTGAAGATTTGGTAGATTTTATTTTGAATTCATATAATCTTAGCTTCCACCCTTTAATATAATTTCAATGCATGAGATATTCAAATGATTCTCTAATTTCACACAATTTTTCCTTCACCATCGATAGTATATTCAAGTTTATGCTCTTTCAATCTAGGATGATCCACGAAAAATTTTCCTTGAAACTTCTTATAAAGTCACATATTTTTATTCACAATCGTGATAATATTTTTGTTTTATGAAGAAAACCTCTACAATAATCTACTTTTTTACCTACAAGAGAAAAAATCTATTGTATTTTAGACATATTGAGTAAGGATGGGATGGGTAGGAAAGCCACGCCAGATGCCTGAGAAAGAGTTTGGAAACGCCAGATGCCTGATACAAAGGGGATGCAAACATTTCCTTCTTTGAATCTTAAGTTGTGCCAAACACGTAAATGAAAATTAAAAGATCATTCTATTCATAAACAGTTAAGGAAACAAAGACAATTCATACTTTGGTACTAAAGTTGCAAATTTTCATTTTTTTTTTCTTTTGACAAGAAATGATCGAGAGATTTCGTTAATAAGAACATAACAGTTACAATAGGGTGTCAAATGGGTATCAAGTTGTATAAAAGTGATACAAAAGTACTTTAAAAAAAACCTAACCAATCAGCTCATCTCCATTGTCAAGACACACCACCATATATAGAGAGATACATAACAACCATAGATTTGGCCATGTAAGGCGGCTCAACCATTAGACTGGCCAAGTAGCAGATGACCACCATGGATATCAAGTTGTATGAAAGGGGTGTAGTGAAGGAAAAACTTTGAATTTACATAGATCATTTGAGCAAGGCATGCTTAAATGTAATAATTAAAGAAAGCATGAACTCAAAAACAAATCTAGTCCATGATTTTCAAGGCCGAGAAAGTGGTGAACCAAATGTTTAAGAAAACAAAGTTAAGGATTTAAGCTTTATATCTTTGAAGCTCATCCTTGATTTCACAAGGTTAACACCCAAATGGAGGGCCTTCAAAATCACTACTTGCTTCCTTGAATATTTCCTTGAATCTTTGCACCTATCTCCCTTGAAATGCTCTTTGAGGATTAGTGAAAGATTTCTCCACAGCTTCCAAAATAGGCAAGCCTCTAAGTCTCTACACCAAGAATGAGATGTAGAGATGAGAGGGATGATCTAGATGAAATTTTGTGCTAGCTAAATTTCCTAGAGAGAAGGTCGGCCTTAGAGAGAAAGGGATGAAGAGCTTCCAAGTTTTCTCACTAAAACATAACCCTTAATGAGAATAGTGCCCTTAAGTTCAACTTTATACCACTCAACAATTGAGTGACAAGCTTGTAATTCTTCATTCTTTCTCACTATGGCCAGCCATGCCCTAAGTCATTGGGCTTTGGCTAGTGTTGATTATGTTATTTCACAACTCAATCAATTTAGGCCTTACGAACAAAAGCTCTTTAGGCCTTACAAACCCAAAACATGTTTAAAGCCCAATACAAAACTTTTTTCATATGATTAATTAACGCTTAATCAATCATGATTAAATCTCAATTAAACTATTTAATTGAGTATGTCCTTACTCGGTGTACGATTTATGAGGTTCTAATTAGTAAGGTAGTGGGCGATTGTACTCATACTAATTAATTGTGAATTAAAACTATTTTTAATTCTCCCTATTGTGAAGATTAGTTGTTACTAATCTTTAGGGCTTCAACAAACCATGAGTGACACCTAGCAGTATGTCATGGTTACCCAAGCTAAGTCGAAGTGGTTGAAGATGTCACATCCCAGACCGGCTCTTCCGTAGTATGATATTGTCTACTTTAGGCCACGCCCTCATGGTTTTGTTTCTGGAACTCACGAGCAACTTCCCAGTGGGTCACTCATCCTGGGATTGCTCTAGCCCAAACTCTCTTAACTTTGGAATTCCAATGGAATCCGAAGCCAGTGAGCTCCCAAAAGGCCTCGTGCTAAATGGAGGTGGGCTTGTACATATAAGGCATATCACCTCATTTCCGTGTCGATGTGGGATGTCACAATCCACCCCACTTAAAAAGAACTCGGCGTCCTCTCCAGCACATTCGTACCAAACGGCAAAGTGACTATAATACCATTCTGTCACATCCCGGATCAGCTCCAACGTAGCACGATATTGTCCATTTTGGGCGACCCCTCACGATTTTGTTTTTGTGAACTCATGAGCAACTTCTCAGTGGGTCACTCATCCTAGGATTGCTCTATCCTAAACTCGTTTAACTTCTGAGTTCCGATGGCATCCGAAGCCAGTGAGCTCCCAAAAGGTCTCGTGCAATATGGAGGTGTGCATGTACATATAAGGCACATCACCCCCTCTCCGTTGGTCGATGTGTCATAGAAGAACCTATTCAGTTGCAGTTACAAATGCAATACGGTCATTCTCTAAACCAATACTCTTAACCACATTGTTTGGATGATAGTTTGTTTCATGTCTACTACCCATTGTGATACATATCCTTATGATTCGATTGAATATGATTTGTAACTTATTTCCTAAAACTATATTCGATTACTTCGGCCAAAGACTTATGAATCATAACTTAGCATATTCTCCTTCAATTATGGAAGGTTAGAGATTCCTTGATGTACACTCATTAGTCTTCGTGATTAGGTATCTTAATCCTAACGATGCCGTGGACACCCTCCCATTTCGGAGTGTCTTTGACATAATTAAATATTAAGGATCTAACCACAAGAATACGATTGTGTCTCAAGTCAAAGGACTAACTTCACATTATTGCAACCTTGAGTTCATACAAGACATGTATTGTAAGAACTTCATCTTGGTCGTTGTTCAGTGTACTTAACTACACTACCAAAATAGTGAGCATTAGGGACGAAATATTAGGGCGGAATATTGGAATCGCCCCTATTATTTGTGATTAGGGACGGATTTAATAAGCAACGTAATTAATGTATAATAGGGGTGGATTGACTTACCCTAATTAATTTAAGGGAATTAGAGGCGGAATTACCTGCCTTAAATGTATATTTTATTTTTTTTATATTCACCATTTTTTAACTGTGAACCCTAGCTACACTCTCTCTCTCTCCTTCTTTGTTATATTTGATTTTCATTGCACAGCCGCACCACTTCTCTCATCTTCTCCCTCACTTCTTTTCTTCCATTTCTTCCTCCATGCTTTCTTCATCCTTCCATTCCATCTCAGAGGCTCAAGCAGGTAAGACTATTAATTCTTATTTTATTTTATTTTATTTTTTCTCTTCATTATGGTTAACTCACTTAGATTTAGGTTTTTTGGGCCTTGAAGATGTGTGTGCGCTCTTCAATCTCAATGGATCAAAGCGTACGATCTCTTGAAGAATCAAGGTTTGATTTTTGTTTTTGTTTTAAAATTTAGTTGTATATCTGGTGGGATTTTGGGTTTGTATTTGTTTTGAGAAATCTTTTCCTATTTTCATATATACAAAATTCTGAAATCTCAAACATGTTCTTGGGAACTCGTTATATTTCCCTTATCTATTTCATGTTTAACTCATCTAACTTCTTTTTAATTGATTCTTGCAGGACCCTATATATCTAATGATGTGAGAAAAGAATCACTTACACAAGGAATTAGAGATAATAGTTGAAGTGCATTCGATCTAATCAAGAAATTGACTTGTACAAATCTACCTCCATGGCTAAATTATCATAACTGCCAAGAAGAAACCATTCATCTTCCTTCAATTATTTGACCACACCTTCACCAAGAAAGATGATTCTGGAACCTAAAAATTAATAATTAAATTAATTTGAAATCAACTTTTAATCATATAACTGAAAAATTAAATATTAAATATTCAATTCAATTCAATTTTAAATCTACACAAAAGCATTAACAAGCAATGCATAATTAATAACTTTTATTACGGAAAACAAGGAAGGGGCGGAAGTAACTGCCCCTAATTAGTATTAAGGGCGGAACACAATTAAGAATTAATTGATTATCAATCAATAAACTGACGTGGCTTGAGTAATATTAGGGGCGGTTTAAGGGATTTTCCGCCCCTAATAAGTATTTGTGACGCGATTTAAAGGGGCGAAAACATGATCCGCCCCACATGCTTTTAGAGGCGCTTGAAGCTAATTTTTCGCCACTAATTGAAGTTTTAGAGGCAAATCTATTTGCCTCTATTGCTTCCAATCGTGGTAGTGCTACCTTTTGAGCACCTATGTGTTTGCCTTATTGTCTCACACTAATGACTTTGAGACAAGTCATACTCATCGAATGAGAAGTCATAACACATACTAGTCTTTGCGGATTGTCAACACCCAATTGACAATCCTAGGACTACGTTTTGAGAATGAACGTAAGAAAAAGGTCTCAATGATCTAACATAATTAGATCACTTCTCTCTTAGGTTGTTTATATTCCTTGGATTCTTTTATTAGTCATATACTTAATACATTAAAGAGTGAATAAAAATAAAAATTGCCATTCAATTAAACTAAATAATATTTTATCATAAGTATTTCAAAAGCAATTACATCAAATATGTGGCTTTATAGGCATACTTCTAACGCGTCGCGCTAGAGTGGTGGAATAGCTAGAAAGTGAGGGTGAAGGGAGGAGAACCAAGGGGAACGTGCCAGCAACTGAGGGATTCACCGTTTTTTTTTTTTTTTGGGTGGGGGGAACATCCATTACTATGGCATGTAGTTGAACAAACAGATGCTGTTAAAGTTGCAAAAACACTTTCATACTAAAGTTGCAAAAGTACTTAATAAATGAATATGTAAAATAAAAAAATATTGTCTAATTTTAATTGTCATTAAATTAGTTTTGAAAAAAATTAAAAAATATATATGAGTAAACAAATGCACTTTTTACATGAATTTATGTTATATATTCTTTTATTACTTGCTAAAAAAAATTATCCGATATCTTAAAAGTGTGGTCAACGAATTTCACACAAGCGTAGTCCCTCTCAGACTGCCTGGATCCCACAAGTGAATAAAAAATTGGATCTACATTGAATCTCACCAAAATCGCCCCATCTATTCTAGTGTCCCTGCAACCAAGAAAGAAAAGACAGGTGAGACCTCACACCAATGTGGTGTGAGCCAAAGGTTCTCTAATGCTTAAGTTAGACTTAACTGTAGGAATAATAAATCTCAAGCTATGAGTTTCTTGGCTAAGGAATAGTTTCATTTTCGTGAAAATGATCATGCCTTTATATAGGGTTAGGCATTAGCTTGAAGATGATTTATTATCGCACGAGTGGAGCTCTCTAAGTGGTTGATTTGAACCCTATATAATCCCACCCATTTAACCAACAACAGTTGACTATGAGAGACGTGATGAGGGGCACCAATTAGGAATCTTGTTTAGAGATGACTCTTAACAATATCGATGATCATGGCATATGTCAGGGCCACAACCACAGAAAGAAATATATTCACAATTGCATTTATGATAATTATTTTAGTATTAGAAATGTAGTTTCAATGTAGCTTGAGGAAAAAAAATATGTGAAACAATACAGAATAAGATAAGAATTTTGTTTTAATAATCTTAAGTTACAAAATAAGTTAGTCATAATAATTTGATATCGAACTCGACATCCACTGAAGTGAACTATAAAACAGTCATAATAAATAATTTTAAAGCCACCCTTTTTTGTTCAAATCTCGAAAACGGCGAGTTCCAAAAATATATTCCTCCTCTCTTTACTATAAATATATTCCACCTTTTTGTGTTAACATGAGCCCAGCCTATGTGGGCTTAGTTGACTTTCGTAATTAAGGTTTCCTACATCATGTAGTTTCCTATTCTATTGTAATTAACCTGTATATGTATTGGCCTCCATACGGAGACAAATGCAATACAGAAAATTCCCAAATATTTTAGCATGGTATCAGAGCGGGTTTTCAGATCTATTGGGTTCACTTACAAACATGACCGATGTAACTCCACATGTGGCCCACTCCAAAGTGGATCAACGTGAAAGGGAATGTTGAATAAAGCAAAAAGTCTCACATGGGCCATCGCACAAAACAAATCACAACTTATATCAAATAGGTCCACTTCTAATTGCATTGAGGCCTTTTGCATAAAAACTCCACACCTATTGATTGCACATATGGTTAAGTAAGGACAATATTATAAATAAAAACTTCGACATTTTGGTTAATAAAAACTTTGACACTTTGGTTAATAAAAACCCTACACATTGATCGCGTCCTGTCTCTCTGAAACTTTGACATTTTGGTTAATAAAAAGTAAAAAATATGATAAGTAAATAAAAATTCAAAAAACCTGCAAGTAAACATCGCCCCATCCATCCAAAGCTCCTAATTTTTTCTTTTTCTCTCATGAGCACAATAGCCGAACTTGGAAATCAATCTCTCATTCAGATGTTAATAGTAGACCTGGCAATTTCATGTACAACCAGTTAACTCGACATAAAATGACACAGAAATAACTGGTTTTAGGTCTAGACATGACCCATTAGAATAACGGGTTTGACACAAAACTGACACGACCTGTTTATTAGGTTAACTTAATGGTTTTGGATTTTAAGTGAACATTCAGATTAACTCTCTTTAGTTAAATTATCCGTACTTTTGGAGTTGGGTTTTGATTCACTTTCAGTACGAGACCTGGTGGGGTTAGCTTACTCTCTCGCAATGCCTTCTTCCTCAGCAACCCTCTCTGGTTGAACGGGTGTGGCCTCGGTTTTTTATTTTTTAATTTTTGAAATTTCTTTATTTTATTTAATCCACGTGGGCATTGTATATAGGCTTTGTGGACCTCACATGCATACTATGTTAAAAAAATTAACCAAATTGAAAGGCAAGGATCACATTTGATGCGTAATGCAATACATGGAAGAACAGATTGATGAGTTCTTAACAGAAATCAGGCACCATTCATGATAAAAACCCACCCAAGTTCGAAACACCACCAAGTCTTTTTTTCTTTTCTTGAATTAAAACTAAAGTGTGGGCCACGCGCTCCTTTATTGCTACCTTGTAATATGTATTATACGAAAGAAAATAACAAACACATTATTTTTAGCTTCTCATACAAATCTTGTCTATTGTTTGTTTCCGTTTGAATTATTCAATCCGATGGCTAGAAAGAAGTGTGTGAAAAACTAAAAAATCACCTCCTTTGTACAAATTATCAAATCCAAATGCTTCGAGTCAAATTGATGCATAGATTCATTAACCCTGATGACCCAATCATTGGACAGTAGTCCAAGAAATTATCAATTTTCTAATGACAACCAGAAAATCATACACATGAATTTACATTACATGTACACACTAGTATGAAGGTCGTTTAAGCCCCTGCAATATAGCTACACAACCAAGAACAATTCGTCCACGGACGGGCGAACCAAAAAAAATTAAAAACTAAAGAGTTCAGTAGCTATTCAGAGTCAGTAGACGCTGATATTGGTGAGGAGAGTCTTACTACTGCAAAGTGCATACAAATCTACTAAACATAGCAATCTCACGGGGAATACAAGAGAATTCATATGGAGCAATTTGACTCAATGAACTTGGATTACAGGCTATCTAATTCTGTATCATTTAAGCATCCTGAATCTGTCAGCACCAAACCGAAAAACAAGTCATCGAAATTTAGATGGGTCGCAGTCGCAGTACTTAGCAATGTACATGTGCTATGGAAAACAGACCAACTGTTATCTAATTATCACCACATTCTACCAATATTATACAAATTCTGACAAGACCAACGGAGCCCCCATGCGATGCGTAGCCATTGAGGAACCAAATTAACACAATTGTGAGGGAGAGAGGGAGAGAGAGAGAGAGAGAGAGAGAACCCCATTCTATACTTGTAGGATGGTTGAAGGCCTCCGAGAAATTTCCACTATACACCAATCGCAGATTCAAATCGAACATTTGTCTGAAAAGCTTCCAATCACCATCTACCCTAATTTTCAGAGATCTGCCATTTAAGAAAATCGTCAGTAGTAATTTGCCAATATCTAGTCAAAAACACCCTACTAATCAGTTACATAGTTGTTTCCATCGACCATTCCAAATCCAAAGACGTCAAAGGCCTCCTAAGTGATCCTCTTACATGGGATTTAAAACTGATATTTACACACAGCAATCATTTGTAGTCCAAATTAATAAGATGCCCAATCATATATTAACAAGATTGCATATATTCTCTTCACCGCAAACAAAACTGATGTAAAAAAGAAATCATTTTGATAACCGCCTTTACTTTACTTATCTAAGGCAAAAGGCCGAGTAAGATATTTATACACATGGCCTGTATGTAAAAAATCTAAGAAACATGCACTTATGCAAAGCTTATATGTGATCAAATTACTCGAACCTAACGCAACAAACAACAGCCATTAACCCTGACTTGCTCACTTATGCTGACACCCTCTCAGGAGAAAGACAGGTTATTCCCTCCCAGCCAAACCAAAATGATTAGGAAGAAGCTATCGCTAGGTTATTCCATCTTACTAACTTCTTTAAAATAATCCTTCCATACCAGGCAAATAGTAGATAACCAATCCTTCCATACCACCCCAAAACTGGAATAGAAAAGAGAAAATAAAAAAAACCAACCCATTTCAGTGAGATAAAATTGATGAATAATTCTCGTCAAATTAGAATATATATATTACACCCAATTCAAGTGCACATGTTCTCGCTGGTCAAATACATAGCATCTATTAGTTAAAGGGTTGGTTGAGCTCAGGAGAGACTTTTTTGGCAGCCTTGCAGGATCTCCAGATCTAATAATTGGTTTACAGGACGCTCTTACGGAGTCATGTCTTCTTGGATTCCAGCTTTTTATTTCGTAAAAAATTCTTTGACCTACTCCCTGAACAGAGTTGAACGCTGTATACAGGTAGTGGGGTCATGCATACTCATGGGACTCTATACAATGAACCTTTCTTTTGAAATAAAAACAGTCTTAGAATGTACTAGAAAATTTGGCGGGAAAAAAGACCAATGACTAAAAACACAATCTCTCATTGAGCAACATCAAGATTTTTATTATGGGGGCAAGGACAGTTGGAGTGGTGATAAATTCCTTGAGATTTCTAGAGAGGGAGAGTAACAAAAAAAGGTGGGAAATGACAATTTTGAGATTGGTGAATATATGAGATGATATTTGATACCAGATTTGATAGTTACAACAAAAAGTAATAGTCAGTGGTAAAATTGAACTACCTTGACACAGCAGGCTTTCCAAAGAACAAATGTCTACAACCAGTATATATGCAACCCTCAACTTCATGTTTAACAAGAAATTTATATAAATATATATACACACATATATATAGGATCTGGACAGCTAAGAATGCATGTGATAATAAGCACAGATTATTAGAAGCATTAATCTAAATTGGAATCAACACTTCAAATCTGTCATTAATGTTTTGGTTGCCTCTAAGTAAAACCTGTCAATCGAAAAAAGAAATTTTTTAATTTCATTCTCTCAGTAAAACTGTTTGATTTCCTGCTCCCACACATCAACTCCATCTCCTTCTCTCTTCTCACTATCTTCCCCATCACTCCCTTCCTCTCTCCAAATTCTATTCATATTTGTTTTGGTTAGTGATTTTCAAGCACCATTTTTCTTCTCCTACACACCCCTGTTTATTTATGGCCTTCCGATTGAAGAAACCAAAGGAGAATCATTGAAGATAAATAAACAGGTGTGTGCAGAAGGAGAAAAGGGGTCTGCGAAAACCATTTCCCTTTTTTTGTTATAAAACTCTGTTCATATTCGAAACAGCTGGAAAGTGAAAGAAATCTCTGAAAATGTGGACCCTGCTACACATCCATATAGCAATTGAAAACCAAGAGTTTGAATTTTATATACACGTATTCAAAACTCATAGAACTAGAAGAGGGGGGGTGGAGTTAACAAGTAAGCAGGGGAGGGGGTAAAACTCATAGGAATACTTGCTGCTCGTCCTCTTCCATGACAAGTGATTAAAGAAGAAATGATATTATTAGAAGAGAAAAAAATTTAAGAATTTTGAGAAATGTTCTGGAGATGAATTTAAAGCATGCTGACAGTTTTGAGTATTGATACTTCCAATGTATATAATACTAATTGCAATTACACACACACACACACATATAACAGCTTCACACTGTAGCAAGAAAAAAGTAAGCAACCCTCATGCATGACACATTTTGTGCTATCATCTAGAGTTCTTTTACAACAAATTCCACCATTCACGGCTCCAAGGTGAATCATGCAGCAATACTAATAAATAGTTTGGCCCATAAATAAGGTAAGAACCTACACATGTGCTTCCAAACCAATAAAAACTTAAAATAATTGGGCAGCTACTGCAAAAAGTTGGTCTAGTTTAATGTCAATGATATATCATTTTATTCAAATTAAGTATGTTAAAACCCCAACTAAACACTATAAAAGCACTTAATTACACAACTAGGAAGAACAAAAACTACAAAATGCTTGGAATAAGAATCAAGTTGACAGAATCTTACCTCAAAAGAAAATAGTTAAGTCCTAGGCGACCCCGCATCCGATCCAGATGCTGACGAACTATCACTATCTGAGTCTGCAGCAACGCGTGTAAGAAAAAGAAACTACTTTACCAAACAAGAACTTGCATAATTTCATACTGTATGCTCAACAATCTGTGAAATAACTCAACATCTATGAGCAGAAAAATGTATTATAGTACCACTTGAGGAAGATCCAGAATCACTGCTAGAGCCGCTTGAACTACTCGACCTACTCCTATTATCACCCTGGTTATCCCCTTGAATGGGTGTTGAAGAGGAAACAATCCTTTCATCTGCTCACAAAAGGAACGAGTTTCAATTTATCAGTTTCTCCAAGGAAATCACCGATTCCAATGCCATGAAACCTCACATTCTGAAATACTTTACCTGTTTTAGGTTGTTTCGGAACCTCTGCTGCAACTGGGGCCTGGGTCTGTAAAAAATAAGGAAAAATGAATCATTTACCAACGGCAGCCACCACAAAAATCAGAGGTTAGAATGTAGCATGAGTCAAGACATACCTGCTGCTGGACATTCTGCTCAGCTTCTGCTCTGGCTTGCATTTCAGCTTTTCGCTTGTGTTTGCTCAAACTCTTCTTGTAGTTGGTTACAAACCTGTCCAGCTCCCACAAGGTCTCAGCATCAACGCTATCTATGTCCACTTCAATTTCATCATCATGCTGGAAAAGTGCTGAATTCCTCCTCTTTATAATCTGTACAATGGCATCCAGCTTCTCTGAAGGTAGACTCTGGAGTTGTGTGCTAAGTTTTTGCTTTTCGTCATAAGTCATGTCCCTTTTATGAGGATCTTTAGCCTTAGGCTTCTTAGGAGCGGGGGTCCTAGGAGTAATAGTCATGGGTTTTGGCTTTGGATCAGTGTGATGAGAAATGGACTCGGACCTGTCCAAAATCCTTCGCATATCAAGAGGAGGTGGTGGCAGTGGAGGTGCCTTTCTTGGTGTAGGTGTTGGAAGATTAACCCCATAATCATATCCAAACCTCATCTCACGATTGTAATCTGACTCTATGATAGCCCACCTGTCCTCAAATATTCTGGATAACTGCTCTGCCATGACATGAACATCCTGCCCTTGAGGGTTATAGGTCATGGCATTGTGAAATGTAAGTCTCACATCCTCCGCAAATTCTTTCGGAGACTTGTACCAATTCTTGTTCAGCCTCGACTTAATGGTACCCAAGTCCATTGGATGCTTGATAATGATATGATAATCGTGCAAACCAAGCTTGGCAGCATCAACAGGTTCATTAAACACCCAACCATGCTTGTGTTTCATCAATTTCTCAAGCAAAGAACTGCAACTCTTGAAAAACTTGCTTCCCATCCCACCAAACCCTTGCCCCAATTCTCCTCCGCCATGTTTCTTCCCATTCGACTTCGACTTCTTGTTACTCTCAGCAGGTGGAATCTTATCCTTGGCCAGTAAAAACTCAGAGTTACGATAGAACTGGTTCGCCTTGGGGGTTCTCTTTTCTTTCTCCACAATATCACTCATTCCCAGACTATTCTCCAACACAGATATACTCAGCTGATGCAAAGGCCTGGTAGCCTCTCTAGGAACACCTACAGAAGCAACCTCAGAGTGAACCCGCCTCAGCCCTCCACCTGCACTATTCGCCCCATCATTCACTGAAACATGGGAGTGACTAAACCCACCAATCTGCCCCTGTTTAGCCTCAATCCTCTTCACCAAACTCCGCACCAAATCGAGCTCACTCTCAAGCTTCCTTCGAAGCTCCCGCTTCTCCTGCTTCGACCTTGAAGCCAAATTAATCTTAATTCGGCTATCTGATGCCGGCTTGACCACCCCATTCTCTGCAGGTGAACTCCGACTTTCCCGCTCAATAGTTGCCTCAACCACTGCCTCTACTGCTGTCACCGCAGGTTCTTGCCGGTTCAGGCTAGAGGAGTCGTCAGAGGCAGCAGCACCGGGATGTGAAACGAGCTGCTGCTGCTGAGCGGAATTCCCATCCTCAGACAGAATAGTCTGAGCCGGAGGCTGAGTGGAATTCTCATCATTCTTATCATTATTCTCGTTATTCTTGTTCTCACTCTTGCTGTCCTTCTCGTTTTCGTTTTTGTTGTTGTCCTTCTCGTTCTCGTTGTTGTTGCTGTCCTTCTCGTTCTCGTTGATGTTGTTGTCCTTCTTGTACTCGTTGATGCTGTTGTCCTTCTCGTTCTCGTTGATGCTGTTGTCCTGATGTTGCTGTCGTTGGTGGTGGTTGGGGTGGCGGCAGGGGCGGAGGGGGCGTCTAAGGCGGTGGTGGTTGTGGCGGTTGCGTCGGTATTTGTGTTGGCGGTGGTGTTGATGATGTTGTTCTTCTTGGGGCCTTTGAAAGCTTTTCGAGTATAGACCTTGCTCTCCGTGAACCTCTGTTTCTCTCTGGCTCCATCACCTTCTCCTACTGTAGGCCCCGAAGCCATACATGTACCTCCCAAAACCCTAATTCCCGCTTTTCCCTCTCGCAAAGATCCAAGATTCCTAGGGTTTTTTTCCGCTATCCGCCCAAACAAAAAAAAAAACAAAACCCTAATCTCCCCCCCCACCCAAATCTCACACACAAAGCACAAAATCCTAGGGTTTCTTTCCCCTATCAGCCCAAACAAAAAAGAAATTAACAAAACCCTAATTTTTCCCCCAAATCTCACACACAAAACACAAAAATCCAGTAAGGTTTCGTTACAACAAATCAGTGAGAGAGAGTTGGGGCTTACAACATCGACAACCACAAGGGTAGAGCTTCGAGCTTCGAGCTTCGTTCGCCTTTCTCTCCGATCAGATCTCGTTCCTTCTTCGCTTTCTCTCTCTACTTCCTCTCTCTAAAACGTTTCACAGTCTCACAGTTTCTCTCTCTGATTCTCTCTCTTCCGTCTCTCTCTCTCTCTGTATCCTTATCTTACAGGTGTACGGCGAGGGAGGGGTTCGTGAGGGAGCGGTGGAGTGACGACGCGTGTGGGAGCACCAAAGGTGTCGTCCCCGGGAAGTATCATAGCACGGGTGGGGGGGTGGTTGACTCACGCGGCATCTGAGGGAGTGACGTGCAACGGACCAATGGGAGAGCGAGGAGAGTGGGGCGTGAGCGTCACGTTGGGGTTGAATTTATTGGGGGATTGTGTGGCGGGGAGTTGCGTTGTGGAATATTTGGAAGAGATTCCCCAGGCAATAGAAGGGCGCGTGTAAAACAGTTTCGGATATCGTGGGGTGTTTGATTTGATGATGGTGAAAGTCTCCGGCGGGGTTTATTATATGCCCCGATAATGTGCTCATCGCTGCCGTTTGCTTGTTGCTGGTTTGTGGTTGAGGAGAGTTCTAACTCCCAAGTCATAATAACGATGGGCTTTAATTGGGTTCTTTGTTTGAAGCCCGATGTGAGCCCAAATCCAATCCTCTTCCAAAAGGCTTTATTGGTTAATTACTATTCGAAATATTCTATTTGCATCCAAATTTTAAATCTGAACACCCTTCAATTTTATTTAATATAAAATAACACTTATATCCATATGTAAAATTACTATAAATGACTTACTAGACTCTTTAATATAATTTCTTGTACACCCAAATTGAACACCCACTAGGGTTTTTATACAAAGAAATGTGTTTATCAAGTACTCTATCTCACACCTTCACTCACCCCTTCATCTATCTCTCCAACGTTGATTTCAACCTTTAGTCTTAATAACCAATTGAAGCTAACAAAAAAAAAGGGAATTAAAATAATAGAAAGAGAGATGTAGATACATGTTGCAAGGTGAAAGCGAATTAGGTGCAAACAATTATAGCTAATCACTCTATTTAGGGAGGTGTATTGTATTCAGATTTATATAAACTTTTGCATAGATTTTTTATGTGATAGAATCTTTGTAGATTTCGTAGACTTTTATTGAGTATTAGAAACTCTATGAAGTCCACAGACTTTATTGGGAGTTTTAATGAAAATGACAATTTTGAACTTTTTCTTAACCAAAAGCACCCTAATAACTTTCTTTAATAAAAAAGATAAAAATTTTAATCAAAACAACAAACTTTACCACAACATGACAAAAAACAAAAAGGCTCACATGTTGGAAGCAAAGCCCAATATGCAAGCTATAATTTTTTTTTCCTAATTTGCCCATGACAGAATCCAAACTTTTTTAGCCCAAATCTGTTACTTTTTAATTACGAAAATACCATTGAAACTTTCATTATTTACAAATATGCCATTAAATCATTAAAATCCAAATACCACAAGGGAAAAAAATGAATTTTTTTTTTTTATTATATTTTTATAATCAGCCCAATACTCCTGTTTATAACATATTTGGTTGGGCGCTTCAAAAATTAAAAGGAATTCAACAAATACACATAACTATTTATATATTATGCAAACTATTTCTAAAAGTATGTACCGACTGTTTCTAAAACCTTCATGTCCAAACTATTTCTAAAAGTATGGACATTATTTTTGGAAATAGTCACAGTTTCTAGAAATAGTGACACTATTTCTAGAAATAGTGCTTACCATTTCTAGAAATAGTGTCACTATTTCTAGAAACTGTGACTATTTCTAGAAATGATAACCACTATTTCTAGAAATGGTGACCACTATTTGTAGAAATAGTGATATAGTGTCACTATAGTCACTATCCTCTTGCCCAATTTCCTCATCCTCTGCTGCCCAAACTTGTCGCTCACCAACCACAGCACCAGTTCGTCGTCTAATCCATACCCATCATTCTCCTTCTCCTCCTCACCATGACCCTCATTGGTCGTTCGTCTCTACCATCCCCTCTTCTGTTTCCTATTTTTTTGCGAGAACCCACCCGAAACGCTCACACTTCCTCTTCAGTGATATATCTCCGATAACCTCGTCGGCACCTTCCAATTTATCTCCATCAATCACCTCCGTCTAAATCTTTGCCATCGGCTGTTTTGCGATCACCTCATCGGCACCATCTGGAAGATTCTGTCATTTATAGAGATCCGAATCCGGCGACCTTCTGGAAGATTTTGTGGCTTGTTAAATGTGGTCGCAATGGTGATCGACAACACGATCCTAACTCCAACTGTGGAAGAGAGAGATTTGAATCGTGGGAGAGAAGGGGTGAGGAGAGAGAAAGGGATTGTGTAAGCAGATTTCAAAACCCAGGTTTTTCAATCCCGTTATTATTGAATCCTTTCATATCCAAACAAGAAACTTCAAAACCCTTCATCTTTAATCCCTTCACTTCCGAGTCCCATCATTAGCAACATCTTTGGATCCACTAAAACCTCCATCCAAACAGACCCTTGGGGATTTTGATGGGGTACCCATCGACAAAGACCTCGATGGCATCTTTGGGATTCGAGAAGTGGACACGAGCCCCACCGACAGATAGGGGTGGGTTCGAAAAACCGAAAACCGAAAAAAACCGAACCGAAAACCGAACCGAGGCTGAAAAAAACCGAACCGAAGTACAAAAAACCGAACCGAACCGAAAGTGGTTGGTTCGGTTTCGGTTTTAGTGGTTCAAAAACCGAACCGAACCGAACCGAATAAATATAAATAAATATTTTTTTTTATTTTTTTTATTGGGTATTAATTTTTCAAGCCCAATTCCAAATATTAGTCCAATTTCAACACAAGCTTAATAGGCCCACACTTAGCCCAAACATTTAAAAAGTCTTATTCCCTATATTAACCCTAGACTACCCTCTCTTTTATTTGGGTAGTGATTGAATAGTGTAATTTTATTTGGGTTGATGGGTTTTTTGTATTTTATTTGGGATCTGAGAACTGGTCTTGTTCTAGTATCTAAAGTATTGAGATTTTTTGTATTGATTTGTTGGATTTTAATGGTTAGGTTCTTTTCTATTGATTAAAATTGTAAGGTTTCAAGGGTATGATTATCCAAACCAATGTTTTAAATTTGTTATTTTGATTCTCCTTCCAGCCCATAATACATGGTTGCCAATCAATAATTGGAACTAATTTTTCCTACTTATTAGAATTAACTCTTGATGATTTAATATGTATGTCTTTCGTCTATTTGTTTGGTTGGCTTTGTATAATCATTGGTTGCTCAAAAAAATTTTTTAAAACAAAAGAATTTTCGTAAAAAAATAAAAATAAAAATAAAAAAACCGAACCGAACCGAACCGAACCGGAAAAAACCGAACCGAATTCAAACCGAACTGAAAAAAACTGAAAAAAAACCGAACCGAACCGAACAGTAATTTCGGTTTGGTTTCGATTTTGGCCAAAAACCGAACCGAATGAAACCGAACCCAGCCCTACCGACAGAGGTCGGAAGGGGGAGATCTGCGCGGGGGAAGGGGTCGGGCTAGGCTGCCTCTGTTTGATCGGAGTTGTGGAGCTCCGACATGGTTGAGACTGCTCTGTGGAAGGAGAAGAAGGGTCTAGGTTTCTGGAAGCTAAGGAGCCTTGACATTGTGGGCCTCATGGCCCTTAAAGCAAGCGATCCCAACCCCATTGATGTGGTTGATGATAGCTCGCACTCGCAATGTGTTCGATTTTGTTGCTTTCAAAAGCTCTCTGTGAGCTACGAAGAAGAGTGACAGAGGAAATTAGAAATGAAAGGTGTGGTTGTTTGAAACAAAAACAATAACAGAGGAAGAAAGGTTGCCGCCAGGGGCAAAATAGGAAACTAGACCTATTATTTTGGTTGGGCCAACTTTATTTGGCCCGGTTTAATGTTGAGTTTGTCTTAATCATTAAATAAAAGTTATTAAGGTGCTTTTGGTAAAGATTCAAAGTTTTTATGTCCTTTTTATTAATTTTCCTTTTATTTTTTTTGCTATGACCAAAATTGTTAGACATGTGAAATAATCCTTAATTTTATTTTTACTTTTATTGACTCTACAAAAGTCTATATTGAATACACTTGGATTTGAAAGTCAAACAAACTCCATCAAACTCCATATACAATACATCCCCTTAGATTGCTTGAATGTCATAGATTTAAGGTTCAATAGATGAAATATAATAATAGAGAATATGGATGTACAAAGAAAAACGATGTGATTAAGTACAAGGGCAATTTTAGAAAATTCAAAAATTATTTTAGGTGTCCAGAAAAAGGTGAAAATAAAGAAATATGGGTATTCAAAGATAAATATTGGGTGCAAAGAGAATTTTACTTATTATTTTTTAATAATTTAAAGAGAAATTTAATGAAAAGAACTTCACACAACAACTTTTTAATAAAAAACTTTAACTAAATTTTATTAATAATAAAGACACAAAAAAAAAAAAAAAAAAAAGGAAAGGCGCCTAAAAACTCAAGCCCAAAGCGCGCAGGCCCAGCTGCTCAGTTGCTTTCTTAGTCGTTGGTTTAGTTTATTGACCCGTGGCTCCTCTTTTTGTTCTCAATTCCAGTACCCATTCAATTTTAAATATATCTACAACTATGCCATTGTCTTTCACAATTCCTTCACCAAACGCAGATGCAGTCTGCAACATTTACAAGTTGTTGGTGGCCATTGCCCTCTATGTGTTCAATGAAATGCCGCAATGACCTATAGTGCATCTTTGCACTGCTTGCGTGTACGTGGAATGCACAACTCAAAGTGTTCATTATCTATGACATGACTAGCGTGGAGACATAAATTAACCATATTTAATAGGAGAATGACATGTGAATTTGTAGGTCGAGCCTCAAACACCCTAATTCAAGTTTAGCTCTCTATACAATGGGTCGGGCTGGCTCGCAACTCGTGACAGGCCAGACCGAGCCTTTTACTCAATGGGTCGGGCGGGCCTCCTGGTCCTATGACCACGGGCCAAATGAAGACTTCTAATGTGTTGTACCGGTCTATGTTCCGGACAGAGAAGAAAATTTCTCAAAAATGAAAAATTAAAAAAAAAAGTGACCGGAAATGCTCTGTTTATCAACAACGAGAAGCATTCAAATTAGAACATCGGAGGCACTGAAGGAAGCAGTCCGCACTCAGTCACATGAAAGTTGAAACGAAATGCATCGTCTCAGAGTGAAGGCCATGCTTTCTCCCACATTACAATCCTCCTCCTCCTATTCTTCTCCATCTTCTTTTTGCTTGCAATACTCACCTTGGTCCGGCCTGCAAACCTGGAGAGAGTGCCCACTCAATGAGAACCGTTGGTGGGGTCCCAAGGGCCCACAAGCTCCGCCGCTACAGTCACAGCCCTCTTCCATTGACAAGGATTACAGTCAAATGGTGTCGTCAGCTTCCTCCCTCGCAGAGCTCGGCGCTCTGGTTCTCTCCACCAGTGACCCCCTCGCCAAGTCCAGGATTTCCCACCTCGCTTATTCCAGGTGGCGCCATCACCGCCTTCCGCTCGGTGCATCTGATCCCCCTCCTCCGCCCGCTCGCCCCCTCAAACCCCAACTGGTAATTTCATCATCTTTCATGGGTAACTTACAGTTTCATCATGTTAATCTGTTTTCTGCTTGATTTTGATTTGTGGGTTTTGGGATTCACTGCTTAAACTAAACATTTACTGCTTAAGTTAAACATTTGTGTATTGGATTAACTGCTTAAATTAGACATCAATGCAGGATACTTTACTTGTATATTGAGTTGGGTATTGCTCATTTTCTGTATCCTTAGTTTGTTTTGATGCAAATTTTCCGGCTTCCGAACTCATCCAGTGTTTTCATTGTTAACTTTTCGAGTGATCGAAAACATATATACAATGATTTATGGCCGCACTCATTTTTGCCTGTCTTATTGTGTGAGTTCAGGTTTCCCCTAAAGAAATTCCAGCTCCCAAGAACTCGGGTTTGCCTCTTAATGCTTATATGCTTCATAATCTTGCTCATGTGGAGCTCAATGCGATTGACTTGGCATGGGATACTGTTGTTCGTTTTTCACCTTTTAGTGAGACTCTAGGGGAGGGATTTTTTGCTGACTTTGCTCATGTCGCTGACGATGAGAGTCGCCATTTTGCTTGGTGTTCTCAGAGGCTTGCTGAACTTGGTTTCAAGTGAGGACAATTCTTACTTTGGGTAGATTAATTGTTATCTTTTCTTAGGTTGATTTATAACTTTTCTTTTGTAACTAGTTATGGAGATATGCCTGCTCATAATCTGCTTTGGAGGGAGTGTGAGAAGTCATCTGAAAATGTTGCCGCACGTTTGGCAGTGATCCCCTTGGTCCAGGTAATATGTTCTACTTGCTCTATGTACATTTGTTATCTCTATCGGTTATTTAGATAAGATCTCTAAATAAGAATCTGTTTCTCAGCTGGTAGATCAGATATACACGGCTGAGATCAGATATACACAGTTGAGAGACATGTCCTTGTAAAAATCCATTGTCAAGTATAAATCTCTGTCTCTCTGTCTCCCCGCCCCCTCCCCCACACACACACATATATATATACAAACACAGTCATTTTAAGCTTTATGCTTTTTCTATGGAATAACAGTCTGTGATATCCCTCAATGTGGTTATTTGAGGCATTGTATGCTTTATCGTCTGTGCTCATTGGAGACATTTGCTATCGCAATGCCCCTTTGTGGAAAATAGTTTAGTATGTTACATTGTGTCTGAATCTGCGGTCTTGATTTGCTAGATAATCTGGCAATAGATCATTCTCTCTCTCTCTCTCTCTCTCTCTGATTTAATGTATTTCAATTATATTCACCTGTCTTTAATTTATCCCTAAATAATAAAGAGAAATGCATGACCTTAGTATATATTGGTATGGAATGCTGAATAAGTATACAGTTTATACGACATTAGTTTTTAAAAATTTAATACAATGGCTGGTCCAAAAATTGAAGAAAATGAAATTATGCATTTCTGAAGCTGGAAGAACTTTTGTAACTTATGAGGAACTATTCCTTGAGGTTTAGAGGATTGTTGAGCTAATGCAGGAAGAAAGTTCGAGAAACCTAGGCTAGCATTGTAACAGATGACTGGCACTCAATCTGTTCCATAAACTCTTCTGCCACCTTGTTTTACATCAAGCTATTATAATGAGAATTTGGATTTCTAATGATGCATATATTATTGCCTACAAGAATAAATGATTTACTTGGGTTCACTACAGGTAGGATTGGTATTGTTTTGAACTCTTGGTTTTCCTTCCAATTTATTTACTAAACTTTTGTACTTCTTGAAGCTATTTTCCAACATTGATTACTTGTGTTGAGAATGATGGGCATCTCCTATACGCTAAGGTTTTGTGTTGTTTAAACTTCATAAGATGAAGAAGGATTGGAGGATGATTGGCTATTTGCAAGATCTTTTCGTCATCGGTCACCCTATGAGCATTGGGATATAGTTGATTGAAGGATGAATTACTAAAGAAACATTAGCTTTTTTTCTTCCCCCTCAACAACTTCGCATCTTGGGTGCTGTTTAAGTGAAAGTGCTAGAAGATAAAGAAGACATTCTACTTTTCCCATTTTGCTTTTGTTTCTTTGTATGGGAAAGGGCATGACAAGGGGTTAGGCTGTTGGGATTCACCAATTTAGCTGCAGACTCCTTATGAAAGGGAAGATCAACATTGAATGAATTCTTTGACATGCTTGCACACACATATAGAGATATACGTCAGTTTTCCACAATTTAAAAAAAGAACTATATATTCTTTGTTTCGATCCAGATTTATTCATTTGTGGATTATATTTTGAATTGCAATTCTTGGTTTTAGGAAGCTAGAGGACTAGATGCTGGCCCACGACTTGTACAAAAATTGGTTGGTTTTGGAGATCTTAGGACATCTAACATTGTAGCTAGAATCGCTGATGAAGAAGTAGCGCATGTAGCTGTTGGTGTCCACTGGTTTGTCGATGTCTGTCAGAAAATGGACCGTTCCCCATCTTCCGCATTTAAAGGTTTGCTGCCCTTCCATTTTCTGTGTGCATATGTTCTCACTTATAGTCATACTACATTCTAGAGCAAGCTGGATATATGGATCTTTTTCCTATAACTACGCAGACTTGTTGAAAGAGTATAATGTGGAATTGAGAGGGCCTTTCAATTATTCAGCTCGTGACGAAGCTGGCATTCCTCGTGATTGGTGAGAAAATTGTATACTAGGCAGTTCTTTTGATTGGTATTAATTTGGAGAAATTAAAATTTTACTATTTAATATCATGTTCTTTTGTTCGTTTTAATTTTTGTTTTTGGTTGGAATGAATAAATCTCTTTCTCGTCTGCATGTGTGAAAATTTCTGTTAATGAAAGTATGACGGCTTGCTTCATCTCTTGTATAGGTATGATACATGTACAAATAACCCGGATAAGATTAAGAAAAGGGATAAAAGTGAGAAGCTTTCTGAGGTTTGTGATCCTGGCATTATACGCTCCATGAAACTAAATTCAGAATTTCGTCATGTATCTTTTTCTCTTTCGGCAGTGGATATTGTAACATCTCAACTATTATACAGGTCTACGAAAGGCTTGCTTCCGTAATCTCCATGGAGAGTGAGAACTCAAGTTTGAACAAGCCTGAGTAGTTTTGCTTCAACTAATGCTTTCCTCTTATATGGTTGCACACTTTCGTCCACGGAATCAATCTGACCTGCTTTCCTTGTTGCATGCTCCCGAAAGCAGCATTGTTTTCTTCAATTTCTTTCCGGCATGGTTCAAAAGCGAAATTCAGGTAGAAAAGCAGTTATCGATTTCTTTCTGTAAATGGATAAGTTGCTTCAGTTCACCATAGTAGTTTATTAATGTAAATTCTGTATATACATTTATATATAAAGATTGTAGAAGCTGCTCTTTCTCTCCTTTTCCTTTTTTCAGCATCCAATTCTAGACAGGTGCATGCATGACTGAGAGTCGGAATTAGTATGTGGATGTGGTGGAATTGCATAATAGCACATGCTTCACATGGCCATTGTAGCAGGACTAGGTGCTCTTTTTGCCAATTTTATTTGTAAACAAGAGATTTCTGTGGTGCCCCAGAGAATCCGGTACTATGGGTATTTTAACCGTTAGAGCTTTAGTTAAAAACAAAAAATTCATGGAGTATGTACTCTGAATTTAACTTACGATATAACGGTTAAAATGCTCAAACTATCTAATACTCCATAGCACCATTAAATTTTTGTGCAAGTTGCAAATTATTCCACTACCTCCTCGGTTCCTTACACTACACGCATAGGCAAACTTTTCAACTTCAACTTACGTTGCCTAATGGCATATCATATTTTATGGCTAAGGAATCATGAGTTAACGCATGTTGATAATTATTTTGTTTTTAATTTTTGGTTTGATAAATATTCAATTTTTAGCTTTTTAGTCTTCAAATTTTTTGTTTGAGATATGAGAGAAGTATATGGGGATATGAAAAAAGAAAATGTATGGGGATATGAGGGATGACGATAGGTAGTGGAGAGAGGGAACGGAACGAAATAAAAGTAAATGAATAAATAGTAAATCTTGAAAGTGAAAAAAAAAAAAAAAAAGATTTTGGTTTTTGATTTTTTGTTTCCATTTTGTTACTTTTTCCTTACACAATTCTTTTATACTTCTCCTACCTTCCTACCTCCACTCTTCAGTATCGCTTATATCTTCCATGTATTTTCCTTTTATTCATAACACAAAATGAAAATTGAAAACAATAAGAATGAAAAATGGCCATTACGGGTTTTGGTCGGACACAATGTTTATTTACGAATTTGAAAAAGTGTGTTGCCTGCGATTTACCAAAATATCCATCTCCTAAAACTGTCACTCAAACACCATAAACTCACTTCTTAAGTCACGTTGGCAATTTTGACAAAATGACATAAACTTACTAAAATGTAGCGAATATTGAGTTACAAAGTGTAAAGTGATAAATTTTTAATTTAAAAGAAAAATGTGAAATTAATGTTAAGTTTCGAAATCGTTGCAAAAAATAAATCTAATAATTAAAGAAATTTGTTTACTCATCACCCTAAAATAATAATAATGCTCACCAGCTTATTGTTTAGCGCTAACTGAGTTTGATTTATTTAAGACACAAATTTTAAAATTTTAAAAAATCAAATAATAATTAATAGAGTAGTCAGCGTGACCTCCACTTTTGAGCGGCGAGAAAAAAAAAGAACTTGTTGTGGACAGTTTTTAGTGAAGGGTGCGGCAAGTGAAGAATAGAGAGAATTTGGTGAAACTGTAGTGTATGTGGAATATGTAATTCATATATTCCACATACCAGGTGCCTTTATTTATAGTAATACAAGTACAAGTACAATAGGATACTAATCCTTAACAGAACGGAATAGCCTAATCCATATCTACCTAGGATTTACACAATCACATTTAACACATGTTATATTTTATCTACAACACTCCCCCTTGAGTGTGCAAATACTCAAGTAGATATCGCATCAGATCTTCAAGATGATGATAGTTGATGAAGTCGTCTCGTAGGCACAGTAGAGAACACTCGAGTCTCATATAGGGAACTTGCATATAAAAAGAATAAAAACTCTCACAAAACTTGGCTATGATAAAACCCAAGACGGGACAAAACCCATAGTCTAGGAGAAAAGTGAGTTAATGCAATGTCGATACTTAACATCTTCAAGACGTAAGTAGTAAGAAAACACACAAGGGTATGACCAGCCCAGGATGGGTGCCTCGTTAAAACCTAGTCAGGCAACAAAAACCCAATGGGAAAAATGATCCTGATCGTAGGGAAAAAGAGTACATTAAGGTCAAGCGAGTATACTTCAGGATACTCCCCCTGAGTTCGACAAAACTCCCCCTGAGAACCACAAGCGTAGCAAATGAGAAAATTTGCACATACCAAATCCTCGAACAAGCTTCTTCGGCAATGACTTCGTGAAGAGGTCGGCAAGGTTGTCTTCGGATCAGATATGCTTGACTTCAATCTTTTGATGCTCATGCTGATATGATGTAGACGCAATATGCTTGGTGTTGACTTCTTGGATGTATCAGGTTATGGTCTGGTCGATACATGCGGCGTTGTCTTCATAGATTGTTGTTGGAACTCAACAAAGGATGAAGAATTACAGGTGCTTCGAATATGCTCCCATGTACACGGGTGGCTTCGTGTATGGCGATGAGCTCGAAGACGTCGCAACTAAGGTCTATTTGGTTGACCTCCAAGATATTGCGGTGTTCCTAACGGTAAAGACATAATCCGTTTGGAAACGTGCCTTGTGCAGAACAGACGGATAATCTGTGTCAGCGTATCACACAAGGTAGGCATCATTCTGATAACCAAGGGGTTGTGGTTAATTCTGAGATGCGCAGGGATAGAATAAGCCCAAATCCGTAGTAACGGAAAAACGTCTTTAACACCTATTCGGTGGTAGCGTGTAGGCGCAGTGTTGTATCTTACCAAAAGATCAACAACGAATGAGATGTCATGCATAATGCAATGAGCTAAGTACAATAAAGCGCTAATTGAACTTAGATATAGAACTTCAAGTTCCACAACCTTTTCAAGGATCTCATTTGCATCTAGCGTATGAATGGTCAAGGGTGTACTCAAAAGCAACACCTTCTGGGTGTAGTTCGATTGGTGTACCAGAATACCATCTGAACTTTGCTCGAAACTTCGAGTCGAGACATAAACAAGTTTTCCCAAGATCTTTCATCTCAAATTCCGACTTCAGGTGCGAGGCAGTTTTCTCAAACTCTTCCAGAGTCTAAGTGAGATTTATGTCATCGACATAGACTGCAACTCTAGCAAATTCGGTTTTGTACACGCAGGGGCATAGTTTATTCACATATCCCTAACTGATCAAATACTCACTCAGACGGTTATACCACATCCGTCAGGATTGTTCCAATCCGTAAAGTGAAATGCCTCAATTCAATAGAGAGGGTGTTCTGTGGTCTAGAACTATTTGAATCAGTCAATAAGTTCTTCGAGAACTTTCACATATATTTCCGTATCAAGATCCCTATAGATACGTTACAACCACGTACATAAGCTGCATATTCAGTTTTTCGGAAAAACTACCAAACTGATAAGGTAGCGGAACGTTATGACATCCATTACGAGAGAATAAGTCTCCTCGTAATCAATCTCAAGGCGTTTGAGAGAAACCTTGCGCCACAAGGCGTGCTTCGTATTGCACTATTTCATTCTTCTCATTTCGATTCCTTACGAAAACCCACTTGTAGCAAACGGGCTTCACATGTGGAAGTGTAGGGACTACAGGCCCAAAACACGTTTCGCAAGTGAATCAAGTTCGACCTAGATTGTTTGTTTCCAGTTTTACCAATCAGTTCTACGTCAACATTCATCAACGGAATGCAGTTCGATATCGTCGCTTTTCACTATTTCGGGTAGCTACCATATACGTGAATATCATCGATGATAATCTCATTCCAATTCCATTAACTCATCCATGCATGCATAATGGACCAAGACTACAGGTCTCGGGATAATCCGGATTAATTTCATGAGGTGGAATGGTTGAGATAGCGAACGAGGAAGGGATTCATTTTGTGCCATACTTCTCCACTTCTAGGGAGGTGAATCCTTCGAACTGAATGATCTGTCGCGCTTCAAGCCGAGAACAGATTGATTGGCTAGCCGTCAGCGTACCGGGCCGTCCAACAGGGGCGGCCAACCGTCCTTCAGGGGCGGCACACCCTTCGGGGATGTTAACTCGACGTCCGTTAGGTACGTCTATCCTTGCAGGCATGTTTGCAGCTGGTATATGTGATCTCGTCACTTTATCTAGATCAGAGAAAGCGTCTGGAGCAATACTCTGGAATCTAGAATATGGGGATCGAGATGAGACATAGTGGGGACGTCCACGATAATTCGCGCCGTTCTTCAGGAACGTTGACGTTCTTATCTCCCCCTAACGGCGGGAAGACTGTCTCATCGAAGTGACAATCCGCAAAATGGCGGTAAAGAGATCGCGTGCAAGGGCTCTAAAGAGCTAATTCGAAGGAGAATCACAATCGACAAAGATTCACATCCTTCTTTGAGGACCCATAGTGGTACATTGCGGCGGCGCAATATGGCAGAAGGTGCATACCCAAAAATGCGTAAATACGAAACATCAGGTTCGTACCCAGTAACCAATTGTAACGCTATAAAGTATCGGGTAGCAATGGGCCTCAGGCGGACCAACATGGCTGCATACAAGATTGCATAGCCCTAGGCAGAAACCGAAAGCTTGGTGCGTTCACCAAGGTCCGGGCGATCAATTGATAATGCGCTTTATGATCGCTTCTGCGAGGCTGTTTTGGGGGTTGAACATGGGGAATTCAATGTTCAATTTCAAGCCCAAAAACATGCAACACTTATCGAATACTGTTCGATATAAACTCTCCGGCATTATCCAGTCTTCTAGACTTTATGGGATAATTAGGGTGGTGAGCCCTTAAGTAAGAATTGGCCAGGAGTTTAGCAGCAATGTGTATGTGGACAGACATGTGACCATTGTGTCGATATATCAACCAAAAACCATATTTACATGGTCCGCATTTTTGGTTGGATAAGTCCACATTATTCCCTTGAATCCACTGTGAAAAGAGGGTTATGTAGTAGCTTTGCTAGGGATGATGTAAAAATCCAATTTCCCCAACGAGCAGGCTTGGCAAAGTGTGCTTGTAGGCACAAAATCCTTACTTCAGGTAAGGTGATGCATTGTGTAACATATTGCATCGTGTTTTGACCTGAATGTCCCAAACGGTCGTGCCAAAGCAAGTAAACTGCTCGAATCACCCGGCTTCAAGCCAGCCTATATGTGGCATGTCCCAGTTGGGAGGTAGCCCATTGGCCCCAAAACATGGCTTCAGGCTTCATATTTTGGAAGGTGATGCAAAGATACGTCACTCTATTTTCTACAGTGGTTTTTATGATCATTGTTCGCTCGAATATCCTTATAACTCAATGACGTTCTTCTGGAACGGAGAATATAAGGCCCCTTAATAGTAATTCAGTACCATTAATACAACGAGGTGCAGTGCCATTGCCCTGAATCAGGTTAGGTAGACCTGAATTCGTTGCTAGAGGGGTGATTTAGGTATGAAGTTAGTGTGCATAGTCGCACGTTCATCCAGACAGCTAACTTCCCCACATTTATACCTTATCACATGTTAATTGAATTCGGTCACATGTATAAGAAACATGATTCAATGAACTCATATTCGAGGACAATATCCATAATAATATCCAAAAAATTTAAAGCAAATACCAAAACAAAAAGGAAAAATTGTTCAAAACTTAAACCAAAAGATAGGGGGTTTCGGCCAACAGGGCCTTCCATGTCAAAATTTTGCTTTTCCATATGTGTTAGGTGAAGCAAAATTAGTCTCACAAATTGATTACAGGAATGGTACTCCTCAACAACATTGGTAGGGGCACAAATAAGTGCATAGCCAATGATCTATTCCATCAAAATGGAGGTAGATTTTGCACGGTTGAGGTTCGGGAATACTGTCCCTTATTCTTGAAGTTTTGGGTCTTAGTTGCCAAGGGATCACGTGTTTGGTCGTGATGCCACCCCCTTAGTTGACCCTGATTCTACCACTATTCAGTACTCTCCAGCCGAAGAAGGAAGAGTAGATTCGGTAGGCCTCTGCTGAAGCAGAGCCTTAAGTTCGGTACACCTCTGCCGAAACAGAGCAAGACCTTCGGTACATCCCAGCCGAATCATTGGGGTGCCGCTTTCACTGTTGTGCTTTTCAGTGAGCAAAGTGGTAGTAATCAGATCCGAGAATTTAGTGAACCTCCATTCTCTAGGGTGCTTCTTCAGGAGCATTTTAGAGGTATGGAAGGACGAGAAAATTTTCTCCAGTCAAAGTTCAATCGGATTCTATAAACTTCAGAATTTGTACCTATTCACGGATGGAGTTCAATCATGCCTTGTGTCAGGGCAAGATATGTCTTGCTTCGGGCAAGGTGTGTCTTGCTTTTGACAAAGTATGTCTTGCTTCGGGCAAGGTGTGTCTTGCGTCGGGCAAGTTATGTCTTGCTTCAGGCAAGGTGTGTCTTGCTTCGGGCAAGATCATCTTTGCATGATTAGAACGATCCGTAGAGTGAGTCAAAGAGCCATGGAGTCCTTGTCATTGTGGTACTTCCATTTACAATGCTTCAGGCATAAATCTTCGGATGAAGATCATGACGGATGCTTATTTAGCTCTATCCACGTCATTGTTGGCTTCAATGTTTCTCAACTTCTCAGTAGTCAAGTGGAGCTTCACAACTTGTGCCCACATAAAGTAGTTTCTGCTAGAAACTTCCATGTTAGTGAAATTGAACTTGTTACGGTTCGGAAATCCACTGGATGGAGGGAACAAGATTGTGGTTGGTGTTTATGGGAAATAAATTCTCCATAATCATAAAAGTTAGAACATTCGGGTTCTAAGACATGGTTTGGTTTAAATTTTCATGAAAACTACGGGTTTCATGGGTATTTAGTTTTTAAGGAAACTTCGGGTTTCATGGCACTTATTCGAAGCTTCAGGTTCGAATTTATGAACTTCAAGTTCATATATACCTACAATCAAAAGCAATATATATAGAACAAAAATAAAAAAAAATAATAAATTTGAACATATATTGTGAATGGGTAGTGAAATATAGGTCTGCGGGACCTTTGGGGTTTGCAAATAGGACCCAAATAATTTTTGGTGGGTCGTGGTTGGAGCTGCAGGCCCAACTTTTATTTTCTTGGGCTGCTGGCAGCAAAGAAAATAAATAAAAAAATTTGGACAGAAGTGAGCCCAACAGGGGCTGGGGTCCAAAGCCCATACGGGCTGTGTGAAGGAAAGAAGGCAGCATGGCTGCTTGCTGTCATTGGGCTGCAGGCCTTAGAAGACAGAGGCCCATCAGGAGCCACGGGCTGGGCTTCTGGCCAGGGGAGAGGGAAGGCCCGCTGGGCTGCTGGCTCAGCAGGGTAGGCCGGCTCGGCTGGAGCGGTTTGGTTCGGCTTGAGTCAGCGGTTTGGCTACAGGCCAGCGGCTCGGCTCAACGAATCCGGCTCGGGTTCGGCTCGGCTTCAGGCCGGCTCGGCTCCGAGTTAGGGTTTTTTTTTTTTTTTTTTTTCTTTATTTTTCAAAAAAACGAAAATTTTTTTTCGGTAAAGAATGTCCAGTTTTTTTCAGAAAAACGAAATTTGATGTTTTTTGTAGAAAAGCGAAAAAAAAAATAAGAAAAAACCCTTAATTTTTCCTTCGTTCACACGATCATCAATTCACTTAATATATTTCAGATATATTAAATGTCGATGCTAACACAATATTTGCAGAAGATCAATAATTCTTTAAACGCAGAAAATTGGGTTATGCATCATGGTGAAGGTTCATGCAATCAGGTCTGACAAAATATCGACAATCGAGACCGTGTTTTAGAAGAACCTGGATTGCTGATGATGATGGTTGAACAATTTGTTTGCAGGATTGCTTTCAACTCCGGATTTCCATCGTCAATGCGTTGAATCTTGTTCAAAATAAGAGGGGAGAATTGAATCAATAGCAATATATTAATTCAATAAAAATAAATAAATCAAAGTAAAAAACTATTGAAATTAATACTCCCCATGATTGAAGATGGCCAGAACTCCGGTATAATTCTCTTGAGCACAGCGGAAAGAGCGTGCTGATAACGTGTTGTGGACAGTTTTTAGTGAAGGGTGCGGCAAGTGAAGAATAGAGAGAATTTGGTGAAACTGTAGTGTATGTGGAATATGTAATTCATATATTCAACATACCAGGTGCCTTTATTTATAGTAATACAAGTACAAGTACAATAGGATACTAATCCTTAACAGAACGGAATAGCCTAATCCATATCTACCTAGGATTTACACAATCACATTTAACACATGTTATATTTTATCTACAACAGAACTCAGTAATTAAAGAGAGGCCAAGGAAAGTGGAAGAAAATTGGGATTCCTAATAAAACGCCACGTGCCGTGAGTCACCCACTACGAAGAAGTCAGGTCTTTGCCGTTTCTCTCTTCTCTCTGTCTGTCACATTCGACTAGTCAAGTGAGTGAGGGTGAAGCAGAAGCAGTTGTTGAAGGAAGAAGCAGCAGAATCGGAGAAAGCAAGCGGAACAAGTGAGAGAAGAAGTTCGAAAATGTGCTCTTCAGAGGGTGATTGCAGGCCTTTGGGCTTTCTACTGGGCCTTCCGTTCGCCCTCCTCTCCCTCCTCCTCTCCATCGTCGGCATCGTCATCTGGATCGTCGGGTATGAATATGATTCCTCTTCTCCCTATCTATCTCCAATTCATTGATTTCCTCTCTGAAATTTGCAATTTGATCGATCATCTCATCTGGGTATCTCAAATTGTTATCGTTTGGTGTTTTGAATTTTGAAGTTGTGATGTGATTGGTTTGGATTTGGATTTTGAATTTTGAATTTTGGGTGGTGGTGGTGGTGGTGGGTGGCAGATTGTTGCTGACGTGCATATGCCCGTGCTGTTTGTGCCTGACGGTGATCGTGGAGTTGGCTCTGCAGTTGATCAAAGCCCCGATTCATGTCATGGAGTGGTTTACTTCTCAAATCCCCTGTTAATCTTACTGTTCTTAAATCTTAATCTCTCTAATCTCTCTCTCTCTGCTTGCTTGATAGTTGAAAAAGTTACTTTTTTTATCGTTTAATTCTACTTTTTTTATTTATTTTAATTGTATTATATTCATCAGCTTGGTTGGCACTGGCAAATTTAATCTCATTTTAATGTTGCTTTCTTAATTAGATATATATGTTGTGAACGAATGAATGTATGTTTGTACGAATGTTTTTGTATCCTACCAAAAACAAACCAAAATTGCACACACAACAATGTCCTTATCTAGAGGAATCCACAAGATACCGCCTCACCATCGTATGCTCGTTGGATGTCATTACAATATATATGATCATCAAATAGTAATTGTAGTAAGAACTTATAAGTATTGTAACCAAACATTACAATATATCTGACCATGAAATGGTAATAGTAGTAAAATCTTGTAACCAAATTCGATGTCATTACAGTATATCTGACCATGAAATGGTAATAGTAGTAAAAAAAATGACTATTGTAATCAAATTTCAGAAGTAGAAAGGAAATGACCTAATTTGATAACGTTTATCCATATCATAACACATACGTGTAGGTTAGTATTGGTACTTAGAAATTGGTGGGGAGTGTGACAGCTAACAACTTGTTAGGGAGAAGTGGGTATCGTCGCATCTTAGGACCAGAGGTTCATGCAACTCACACTTCCATGTTGGTGCGTACTTGGTTGCAAGCAACTTAGCGGGACTATGGATATTTTCGTCTACCTGTTGTTTTACATGTATTTGTTGGACATACTTTGCTGGTTCATTGGGCCCTCTTATGTATTTTCTCTGTTTGGGCTTTTGCCCTATTTCAGAAAACGAAAAAATAAAATTAAAAAACAAGGAAAATAACAATTGTGTCACGATTGCAAGCCAAGGAAAGGCGGTTTTTAATACATGATAACACTCCAAATTTTTTATTTTTTTGGGTCAATACATAACACTCGAAATTATTCACCAAAAACATCCAAACCCAAATTTAATAACACAAAATAACTAGTGCATATTTCTTAATATATATATATATATATATATCTCTGTCTTTTATGCACGTGAACAAAATATATACACTGGAAACTAAGACTGAGATATTGGTCTTGCGTTTATACTTTGGTCAACCCCTGCTTGCTTAGCTATCCTCACTTCCTCCTGGTCGTCGCTTGCTTCCTCCGTTCATCCGAGGACGACGAATTCCACTCCTGTTCCTGGCCACCACTCAGCTCCTCCACTTCCTCCGTTCCTTGCTGCCCGCCGATCAGCATGTCTTTTGTCGTCTGACCAATCTCCAATAAAGTCTCCGTGACTGCTCCCAGCAACCCCGCACCAGCCTCTCCCACCTGAGAGCTGTCCATGCTCCTCATGTACTCCTCATTGCTTCCTCCCCCAGTGCCACCGGTCTGGGACTTCATCCAACTCTCCTCCCTTCCCTGATCGCGACTCATGTCCTCCCCTCGCATGATGCCCTGAAATCGATTCTGGGATTCCTGTCCACCTTTATAACCCTGATCACCATTCAAATACAATCAACACATTAATATTTCTAGCTCAGAATTTATATTATTTGATCCTGCGTATCGATAATACTAGATGTTTATATAGACATGTTCATGTGATTGGAAGAGGAAACACCATACCTGAGTTTTTTCAGATGATTGGTCACCCTCTCCCCGAATCCCCTGACCGTTAACATTCTCATGAGCTTGCTTGTTCCATGTCGTGCCTTGCTCCCATTCGGATCCTTCTCTTTCTCCTCCTTGGAGACTCTGATTCAAGTAAAATCAAACATTCAAACAACTCATCTCACTTGATTGATTGGTACCAAATGAAGGCCACTAATACTTATTTCTTATTTGTAATTTAATTAATAAACAAATTTAAACGCTTGAATCAATTTAGCAAATCGGTAAACAGCAGTATGTAATTCATTAGTACTCTTGATATATATATATACCTGCTGCTTATTTTGCTCTTCAGCTGATCTCTTGGCCTCCAGTTCTCTCTGCGCCTCCTCTCTCTTCCTTGCGGTATACTCCTCAGCCTTCTCCCCCGCCACCACAGAGGCATCTTTAGCCGCACTCAAAGGCTTCGAAGCAATATCCACTACTTTATTCCCCGCATATTCAGCTACCCCCGTCACAACCTTTGCTGCCTTTTTAGTCCCCTCCACTGCTGCCTCTGTGGTGTAATGAGCTGCAGTCCAACCAGCTACAGTCGCCTTGTCCTTCAAGTCCACCGCCACATCACCTACATACACCGCTGCAGTCTTCCCGCCCTCCAAAGTCATGTCCTTGGCCTTCACCGCCCCTTCTCCCACGTAATGCAGAGTGGTCTGACCCGCTGAGACCGCAACGTCTTTGGCTCTCTCAGCTAATGGAGCTGTTTTTTCGACGGTGGTCTTGCCTACACTAGTGAGAGTCTCTTTGGCAGTTTGTGCTCCTTGGAGGAGTGTGTCTTTGGCTTGTCCACCTTTCTCCGAGGCATACTCGGTTGCGCTGTCAAGCCCTTGCCTGGCCGACTCTTTTGCCTTGGCATAACGCTCCTCCGCGGCCCTTATCGCCTCCATGGAATTCTGCTGAGCTGTTCCTCTTAGCTGTGAGATTTCTTCCAAAGATGGTTGTTGTTTTGTTCCTTGACGTCGACCCTCTTCTTCTTTGTTTATCTTAGTCTCCTCTTCAGTAGTGCTTCTCTCTTGTGTGCTTTTCATCTCAGACTCGGAGCCTTGTCTTCCTTTAGAACTTTGCTGTTGCTTCTCTTGGCCCTGCAGCTTGTTGTCTTCCCCGGTAAAAGTCATTTTCTCCACACCCTCGTGTATTTGTGTGCGTCTACATTCTTTATCAACTTCACTACTCTCTCGGCCTTTATTGGTCCGACCCTTCTTTTCCTCACCACTCACTTCAAACTTCCCAACCGACTGGTGACCGCGATCAACACCACTGCCTTGTCGTTGTTCTTGACCTTCACCATGGGCTCCTTGACGCTCTTGAACCTTCCCAAAAGATTGGCCTTGGCGTGCACCTTGGCCTTGACTTCCACCATGGGCTTGTCCTTGACGTCCCAGACCTCCTTGACCTTGAGCTTGACCTCCGCCTTGACTTTTAGCTTCATGGCGCTGTTCAAACCCTCCACCTTGTTGGCGGCTCTCTTTCTTAGACTGAGCTTCCTTGTCCGCCACCATGTTTGCCGTCCTCGCCTTGTTGGCCTGCGATTCTCTGTGTCTGTCATCCCTCGTCGAGGCCTGAGTATCTCTAAGAGACTCGAGCTTATGAGACCCGATCTCATGAGTCTCTCTTGCTTTTCCCATTCCCACATCGCCCACCTTATTCCCACTCCTCATTGAGGATGCTTTATCATCGTCGTGCTGCGATGATGGCTGTTTGTGGCCGCTGCCAGCACTCGTATCAGTAACATGCACCGTCGTCAGACCCTCAAAGTGAGTTGTCATCTTGGGCACCTTGTCTTTCTCAATGTGCACCTCCCTCTCCGGTGTTATGTTTTCCCTTCTCTGCTGCTGCTCAGAAGCCATTTCCTTCTATTTTCCTTCCTTTTTTTTTTCTTGATACAAACCAAAGCACTAGCTGTTTGATATATATACAGTATTGAATCAGGTTGTATTCAATACAGAGTTTCTGGTTTTTGGGTATTTTTCGCTGTAAAGCAAATTTGATTTAGGGTTTCAGAAGTGGGAGACTGATGGTTGGAAGATTGGGGTTAAAAACAGGAAGCCATGGCGGTGCTGAGGAAGTGGGTAAGGACGTAGTATATGCATGGAGGGCGACATCTGTTGGGTGGGAAAATGCCACGTGGTGGGTTCTTGACACGTTTGTTCTTGAGATTCAGATGCATGCTACCCAGCAGCTCACACGTCACTGTTTCAGATTAGCATTATCCAACATTTAACTTCTACTGACACGTGGGAGAGCCGTAGGCTGCCACGGAGGTCAAATTCCTCTGTTTGAAAAACACTTGGCATATGTGTTGCATTCGGATCGGGCACTTCATTTCATCGTTTTTCCTTATCAGTTCAGTTAGCCAAAAATATTATTTGTAACTACACCTCTATTGTACAAAGAGGTTTTTCTGCGTACTAGTCCGAGTTGGCCAAATTTTTTCATGACTTGATGAAAGTTACCATAGAGAAGTTTGATTCGGTGATAATTGAAATGACCAAGTCCAGTTTGAACCTAAATGAGTAATTAATTCTTAAACCTACCCAGTATTGAATAACTCAGATTTTGGTTGGCAACACTTATCACCAAACTATTCCAATTGATGTTAAGGGGTTTTAACTATTAACTTCTCAAAACATCTTTGAAATTTCATCTCGTGGAAAATGGAATTGTATATATGTTATCTTTTTCTCATTTTAATTTTATTAAGTTCCGAGACTAATGTTGTAGTGAGAACTTTAATTTGTTTGGTCTAAGTTTAGTAACCATTCCTTCCTCTTGGTGTATCTGTATAAGAAATGCTGGCAACCTTTACATTTTGGACCTTCTCACTTTAACAAATAACACGTGTTGTTATTTTACACACAAAAAAAAAAAACATTTAGGGCTCATTCGTTTGCAAAACAGTTTTTCAATTTGCAGATGCAAAAACGAGTGAAAAATGAGTTTGGCATATTGATTTGTAAAAATAAATTCAGAAAACAAAACACGCATAAAACAATTTATTCTAAGTTATGTAGAACATCAAATTGATGTTTCTTATATTTTTTAAAAATAGTTTTCAAAATAATAGAAAATAAAAAATTATATATAAAACAAAGTTAGAATTTTAATAAATAAATAAATAATCATGTATGACACCACTATCGTCACTATCGCCATTACCACCACCACAACATTTTTCATCGTCTCATCATCCACCATTGTGACCATCTTTGAAACCACCACCTCCCACCACCATCGCAGCCATCACCCTCGCCACCATGGCCACCATCACCTCCACCGTCTCACCATCCCCATAACCGACATTACCACCAACTTCGTCACCATAACCACTACCACATGCACCTCCGCCACCACCATCGCCACCACCACTAACACTACCACCACCTGTGACATCCCACATCGACCAACGGAGAGGGGGTGATGTGCCTTATATGTACATGCCCACCTCCATTTAGCACAAGACCTTTTGGGAGCTCACTGGCTTCGAATTCCATCAGAACTCTGAAGTTAAGCGAGTTTGGGCTAGAGCAATCTCAAGATGGGTGACCCATTGGGAAGTTGCTCGTGAGTTCTCAGAAACAAAACCGTGAGGGCATGGCCCAAAGCGGACAATATCGTGCTACGGCAGAGCCGGTCCGGGATGTGACACCACCACCATATTATCCACTGCCATCACCCCCGCCACCATGACCATCACCACCTCCACCGTCTCAACACTACGGCCATCACCATCATCACCACCACCACCACCACCAACATCACCACATTCTACATCCCATTACCCTTAGCATGGTTATTGTGGTAGTAAAATTCGGTCGTCTTCGGATTGATGAAATTGTACCTATAAAACAAAGAGACACCTTAGGTTAAGGACCAAACCACAAGCCCAGAGGGTTTGCCCAATGAACCTCTGATGCCTAAGTCAGAAACTCTGTGGAAAGAATAGGTGTTTGAGCGTTGAATTGCGTCAAGTCAACTTACCAGAGAATTGACTATTGAAGAATATTTATAAGAGCATGGTCGGCCATGTGGGTGGGGAAGCCCATGCCATGTGTCGGCATCCAGTTGGCCAAAGTGTGTTATCTGTTGGATGGAGTTGTACATGTGCAATGACTGTACGAGATAATATATTTAAGATGCTGGAATATCTTAAAGATACCGAGGATAATCCTTGAACATATTATTAATATAATTAATAATATATTAAGAATTAACTTCGAGAATATTTGGTTGAATTTGATTGTGTTTCCTTGATTAAAAGAATTTGTATTCAATTAGGAAAGCTTAAAGGTAAGAAATAATTCACCTTTAATTCTCTTGTCTTTTCTCCTTGCCATGTGCAGTTGAGCTGGGAGTAATTGTAGTTGACCAATCAGTTATACGTTAACTACATCAATGGAACACAGTTCGATATCGTCGTTTTTTACTATTCCGGGTAGTTACCATATTTGTGAATATCATTTATGATAATCTCATTTCAATTCCATAACTCAGCCATGCATGCATAATGGAATGAGAACTTCAAGTCTCAGGATAATCCAGATTAATTTCATGAGGTGGAAAGGTTGAAACAACAATCGAGGAAGGGATTTGTTTGTGTCATGTTTTTCCACATCTGGTAAGGTGAATCCTTCGAACTGAGTATCTGTTAGTCAATGAGAATTAATGATTGTTCGAGATTGCAGGCGCGATGGTCTCCGATCCCATCGAGGTGCAGACGGGGCAAAAGGGTGACGACGTTAACGATGTCGTTTCACTGGGTGATGGGGCTAGGAGCTGCTAGCTTCACTAGCTTGGTGGCTCGGCTAAGTCGCGGCTTCCAGTCGCAGCTTGAATGCGATTTTAGGGTTTTTTTTTTGTTTTTCTTTTTGTTTCACATATATTCAATTCACCACATTTATATCAGCAGTATAATAATATAATTGTGAGCAATAATTTAAGTAGAATCTATCATTCAAAAAACGTAAATTAGGGTTCATGCTCAATTGTGAATGTTTGATGCAATCAAGGCCAATAAAATATCAATAATTGATACTGTGTTTTAGAAGGTACTTAATTGATGATGAAGATTGTGAACATGTTTGTAGAAGTTCATCGTCGAATTTCCATCTTCAATGCATTGTATCACGTTCAACATGGACATTGAAAAAGAATAAATTGAATCAATAGCAAGTAAATCAATTCAGTAAAATAAAAAGTTAACTATAAGGAGAATGATTGAAACATAATACTCCCCTGATTGAAGATGGTCAAAATTCTAATATAATTCTTCTTTTTAGCGTAGCGTCAAAAACATGCTGATAAAGACCTAAAATTTAGAGAGAGGAAAGAGGGAAAAATCGGCAAAGAGAAGAAAGGGCTTGAGGAATTGTCGTAGTATTCCTCATGCCTAGTGCATTTATTTATAGTAATAAGAGGAAGATAATAGCTTGCTCCAAGTAATACAAAGTCTAATAAGAAAGATCTTCTAAATCTCAAAGAATTCCTATTATCTCTACTTAGGATTTACACAATCGCATAATATTAAATATTAATTACAACAACTAAATTGGCCCTTAGTGAACAAATGACTAATTCATAATTGCAATTTTGATTCTTATTGGATTCTAATTACGGATAAGTCCAAAAATAAGGACAAATGGGTATTGGCTCAATTTATCTTACCTCTAGATTTTTAGTCAAATAAGCCATAGCTCAAGCTATATAGAAGCGATTTGGTTCAGAAAGTACGTAACAGAAGCTGCAAGCTCATGCTCAATCACCAAATTTTTTTTCCAGAGATCAATTAAAGTGTATTCCAAATGATGTAAATATACAATTGAATCACGACCGAACCCTCTTATTGCTCAAATGCATGCACAAGTAAATTGCAAAAACAAAACAAAGAAAAAAAAACCCTACTTTTTCCTGAAACAATGAGAGTTTCTTTCAAGAATGAATGACTAATTAAATACAGCAATATGGCTAATGGTGGTTAATATATTCAAGCAAATAGAGCAGCATAGAGGAGCTGATTCCAAGTATCCGGCAGGCCGGGAAGGCACCAGTGGCTGCAGTCCGTGCCGCTGTGGTCGCCGCTGTACTTGGATGGGTGTGAATCTTTGCGGATTTGTGAGAGAAATGTGATGTCGAGAAGATAGACTGGCTTCTTAATCCTAGCCAACACTTTGTTGACTACAACCCAAGACAAAGGTATTCCTGCTGGATACTTTTTCCCAAAGAATGGTTGCGTTTCACTTGCGCATGATCTTGTTGGCTGATTCCAGTCCTTGCCCCTAATTAATTTCACAAAAAACATAATAATCACAATTTGACGTATGCGTAAAATAACTCATTAAAATTACAAACATAAAAGTTTTTGCGCACTGGTCTATTGTCATTTTGTAGGTAACGATTGATGAATGGCTCCTTTTAGATAATTAAGGAGCCGAGTATTTTTGGGTTCTTTTCAAGAGTACCATATAACTTGTCACATATCTTCAAAACAATTTTCTCCCATGCGCAAATGGACCATGTGCATGGTGCAGAGAGCAACTCAGACGATGCGTATGACGAAATTGCAACTAAATATCAACGTCATGTCAACGATGTTCATATTTAATAGATATTGTTCATATAGTGTCGATATTGTTAATTTGATAACAATACGTCAGTATAATATTGTTAAAATAACATTGATATTTAGTTGCAATATATCGTCGTCCAAGTCATCTGAGTCACTTGTCCAAATCATGCACGCAACCCACACGCGCAGGAGAGAAAAGTTCATCTTCAAAAACACTAAAACATAAAGGAGGTTTGAAGATGGAATTACTCACTCGTAATGGGTAGGAGAAATGCCTTGGAAGAAGACCTTGGTTTTGGAAGGATCGACATTCCGGTCGACCCATCTTGCCCAAGTTGTCATTCCTTTGTAAAATGCGACCAGACGGTTCATATCTTTGTACAATTTACCCCTTTCTTCCAGGTAGTCCCATCTGCAGCAGCAGGTGCACCAAAATATTGTTGTCACACTCTTTATACGTTAATAAAAAACAACAAAACAGTTCATGTGAATTTATTTGTGTGTGTGTGCCATGGCATGACAGAGAGTAGCTACTAGCTAGGAACATACGGCTGTGCTCTTCCGGTGTGAGTCCACCAGTGCCACGTGTCGAATATCAACATGTCCATGCCTCTCCATGCGTTGCCGTCCGTAATTGAGTCAAGCTTCAACACTCGTCCCACCTTCTCGTTGACAAGATCTACCAAGTATGGTGTGCGATACAGCAGTATTTGTACTCCATAATCCTGGAGTCCAAAAAGAATTTAAATTTTTTTTAATTTGTGAAAGTATCAAAGTTTAATACTAAATATTTCTAGGTCAATACTTGAAAATAATAGTGAAAATGTTAGGTGGTCAAACACTGAAAAAATTAGTCAATTGCTATTAGTTTTACAAGTGACATTTATTCCTAATATTAGACGATGGAAATTGAGCTAAGTCATGCAATGAGTCGTCTACTAAACTAAGCACCAAACTCAACACAAATATAATACGTCATTGCTATCTATGTGAGTTAAACTTGAGATCTTTCACTTACAAGTGAAGAAAAATACTACTAGACTGTAGTACTAGTTGGTGAAAAAAACTTGTAACTAAGTTGATTAAGAGTAATAATTCACCTCTGTGCCTAAAGTCACAGACTCACGAAGTCTCCCTACATCCAAAATCCCATCTTTAATACAAAAATAATAACGATGAACACTTAAATAAATAAAATTACATAAAATACAAGTTTTCAATTTTGGTTAATGATTGGTTAAGTGGGGATAGGATTCTCTTCAGATCCCTTCCATTCGGATCCTCCGGATCTCCAATCATGTATGTTCAAACGAAAATCGAACAGCCAGTAATTAATTAACAGGAAATAGTGAAGACTTGTGCATCGTTTCCAATGAAAAGAAAAACAATTAATTAATTCATAGCCGTTCGATTTTCGTGTGAACGGATAAGATTGGAGATCCGGATGGAAGGGATGCATAGAGGATCTTATTCCGGTTAAGTGGGTCATCCTACGATGGGAGTGTCTTGTCATATTTGATATATTAGCTAACTACATGTCTAAATTTTGAAGGGGTATGCTGCAAACTGCAAAGCAATGGACGTACGATACCATCTTTGTCAATTAAGGCATTATAATTGACAGTTCCAAACTTCAATCTAATACACAACTTTGGGACTGGCTACAGTGCTCGCAAGCATTGGATGCTTACACCGATCTCACCTTCCTTCCCTCCCTCTCTCCTCCCTCCTTCCTCTTTTTAACGGTGAGATCAGTGTGAGCATTCAATGCTTGCGAGCATCGTAGCCTACTCCCACAACTTTGCAAAGAATGGCAACTTTCAACATATTCCAACTCTTCTAAAATAAAACCAAGCAAAAAAATACATTGGACTGTTTGTTGTTTTGCCCACCCAACTTATTGCTTCAAAAAAATTTCAATCCAAGAGAAGATGCAAAAGTGACTCTTGTCTTGCTTTCAAACCTTTTTAAAATTGGAAAATATTAGGGTGGCCACACTTTGGTTGATCAAATTGTATCACGTCTCTAATAAAAGTAAGGCATAATTGTATCAGAAGACTCAAACTTTATTAAGCGATAGTACAATGTGGTCAACCAATATATAAAAAAGACTTATATGACACATATTTTATTCAAATAGAATTTTGTGGTAATGAAATAAAAAATATGTGTAAATTTTATTTACATATTCTTATTTCATTAGCACCAAACACTGCGTAGAAGCGTACGTGGCATGTAAGTTATTTTCAGCAATATATAGTCCTCCTACCATTATCATTTGAAGTTTCCACAAATAGACATAGCAAGCAAATTCATTTTATTTCTTATTTTTCTTGATGCATGGAGAAATACAACCTCTGACATACCCGCGGCACAGTGAAAAAGGCCTAATAAGCACCAATCACGCTCCACTCTTTAATGTTTTCACACACCCCCCCACATGCACGCACACACAATTGCTAACGATATCAACTCAATCAGTCTCACCACCTCATATGAATCATATACTACTACTAATATTGTGATTTGTGAACGACGGATTTTTCAACAATACACTATTGTATGATTTGCATCAGTATTTGAATGGTTAAAAAGTGGCGATGGAAATCCAACCATGCAAATTCAACTATTATAATTTGTGACTCGTTCAAAACTTACTAAGCTCAATTTTCTTCCAAAGCGCAAAAAAATTCAAAGGAAAAAAAAGTTTTAATTACCTTTTCTTAAAAGCTAAAGAATGAAAAGGGACAAAACATGCACGCACTATTTCATCCAATGATTCTATTTTATTTATAAACTCATTTCAAACGCATTTAAAAAATAAAAATAAAAATAAAGCTGAACAAGCGAAATTAGATAAGTCTTCAATAATTTAAAAGTTCATCTTTATATTCATTAAATTGATAAATAAACAAAAATATTATTTTCTCAATTTAATCTTGACTGCTCATTTCTGTACTATTGAGTTGTCTTTAGTCAGACTATTTAAAAAAAAATTGCAAGAAATTAACAAGTTAGAATTACCTGGAATGTGACTGAAGATAAACCATTTCTCTTAATATATGCAGTCCTAGAATTTGGCACCCATGCATGAAGCATACATGTTAAAGACGCCCACTGATTGAAACTCAGTGAGTCTCCCACAAACATAATCTTCTTCCCCCTCCATTTCTCCAAGAAATACAACCCATTGAACCTGCACACACAAAATAAAGCATTTTCTCAATTCAATCATTACTCGTGACGGTCGATTTTTCGTACCACTGAGTAGTTCGGACTATTGAAGAAAAATTGCAGACAATTGAGCTCAGCTTTGGTTAAGTTGAGTTCTCATTTCGATTACTGCCGGCTTGGCCCGTTGTACACCTCTAACGCTGAATTAGCGAATTCAGTACCTGGGAAGGGCGCAGGAGAAGGGTTGCCATCTGTACTTGAGGAAAGCGGTGTCGCGACGGCCGTACTTTAGGCAGTCGAACTGCGGATCTACGAAGGGACAGGTGGAGGAATCGTAGGGGGGTTTAGAAGAAGCATCGTACACCCATGTACCGCGGAACCAGTTGCATTTTCCTGCGAGCTTTCTGGCCACTGAACTGGTAGTACTGGTAGCAGAAGCAGAAGGAGCATTATAGGAGGAGGAATTGAATTCCTGTGCTATTGTTTGGTGGGAAACTAAAAACAGAGTTAAAAACAGAGTTCTGAATAGGAAACCCATTCCCTTGGGTTTCGATCCACAATTTTCAAATTTTCAATTTTCAGGACAAGGAATCAGGAGGGAGCAACAAAAAAGGACGAGGAGTGAGGGAAAAGGTTTCCGAAACGGCTGCTTATATAATGTATGTGAGAGAGAGAGAGAGAGAGAGAGAGAGAGAGAGAGAGAGAGAGACATGGAGAGAGAAAGATCGAGGGGTCTTCACATGGAATGAGAGACAGACTGCATTTTCAACATTTTAATACTTTTTTAAATTTTATGTTTTATTTATTTATTTAGTAATTACTGAGAGGCAGGCAGGCATTGGGAAATCTTTGGATGAGCTCCTTGCACTGTGGCATGTGGGGTTGATCCATTCCCTTGTTTTGAAAACTTTGGAATCATGATGATTTCGATTCTTAAATAATGGGAAACAGTTTCCCTACCAAGAAAGAGAGAGTGGGAATTACTTTTTCAAGGTAAATTTTTGGGTGGCTGATTCAACAATGGTGTGTGGCAAAATATCAAATCTGCCGTCCAGGTTTGTCCCGTACATAGTTTACTGATGTCCTTTACCGATGTCCTTTGAAGAGAGAGATTTGTTGGGTACTCGAAACATGCACCGTATGTCATAATATAACCGAAGACAATATATGAAACCGTCCAGGTCAAGGATTATCAACCGAAATTTAATCTTTAACTCATTTTCTACTAGCCATCGCCACCATTTGGATTAACCCAAAAAATTGTTATAACCTAAGATATTTTACCTATATATATAAGGTCACAATTGATGATCTTAAATATCAAACCCTATTTTTTGACCAAAAAACTAATATCAAACCCTATTTTGCTCTTTGACCTGAACAACAATAAGACACCTACAATCTTGAAGAACAAGGCTTGGCTGCTGACAATTCAGCAGCCACTCCTGTTAATATCCACTCCCGCGTGAACACGTGTCCACGTTTTAATTTTTTTAATTAAAACTTGAACAAGTGTCCACACGGAATTAGGTATTCAGCAGGAGTGGCCGCTGAATTCTCAGCAGCCAAGTTATTTTCAATCTTGAATATGAAGAATAATGCGGATAGGTTACGTGTTGAACTTTAACCTGTCAACCTCTACCTTCTTTAAATACAATCACCCAACCACTGGACCCAAAATCAAGCTCTTTCTCTACTGCGAAACCCTAAAGCGAAAGGAAAAACCACCCCTTAAAATAAGAGCAATTAATCTTATATTTACTATATTTATAGAACATGGTTGATCACGTCTCTTATTCAAATAGAATTCATCTGTATAAGTCGCTAGTACCACATAGTACACCTTTGAATATTGTAGTCAATAGTTGTAATATGATAATTTTGGGTTTCGTTTCGTGAGATTAGATCAAATAATTCATAAAACTCAAAGTATATTAGGTGAGTGATTTTTTTAATTTGAGGGATTTTCTTTGGAATTAGATATGAACGTAAATCTATCCGTATAATTCTACCATTTTGGGGGAAAGAGGAAAGAGGGGGAGTGGAAGAGATTTCTTAATTAGTAATGCATCTTCTACTTTTAAATTGGATACTTTCTTTAACATATCTCAAACATAGTAAATTATCAAATAAAATTCCATCATGAACACCGAACGAATCACTAATGATGTGTGATTCATTAGGATTCATATAGAGATAACTTTAATGGCACGACACTGCGAGCTAAGCAATTGAAAGCACAATTATGTAGTGATTTCATGCGGTGTAATTATCAACAGATCATTTAGGTTGGAGCTGGGTGAAAGATATATGAGTGCATGTAAAATTCTTTATTTAATTTCGTTCATTTATATTCATGCATGGAGCAGTATAAGAATCACAATCACGTACATACATGAAAATTCAAAATCAGCACCTACCACCTTCTAGTAGTGTTTTTCTCCACTTATAGTGAGAGGTCTCATGTACTCCTGCGAATAAGAAGTTTAATCCTCACAACCCCAATATCATTGTATCGAAAAATAAATGGATAAAAATTTTAGGCCCAACATGGTCCACCACCATCTCTAATATTGTTCCAACTTAACTACTTATTGCTAGATTTTAGGTTTTATCACAAAAAAATCTCAATGATATTAAAAATAGAATTCTCACATATAAGTTGTATATTATTTTTCGTATTTTTCGATATAGAACTTTATTCTCCAACAAAAATTACATGTAAATTCACAATCAATATTATAGGTCAAGGATTAGGGTGTGTATGTAAAGAGTCATTCTCTCGTCAGGCACTTGCCATGGATTTGGCCGATCCAAATTATGTTTATTCTAATCTGCAAATGGTGTATTGGCACCAGGTCTTGAGTACTTAGTTTTTATTTATTTATGGACACCGCAAGTCCAATGATCATGTGCCGATTATATCATTGGGATAACAATAAAAAGTTAAATAACTAATTAGCTCTTAATTCAGCGGTATATTTTCTTTTCAATTTAAATATATTCTAAGTTCAAATCTTTCTTCTCACTTAACAAGTGAAGCAACGACTGTAATTTACACCTAATGTAATGAGATGAGCTGGAACCAAGCACTTGGCGACATACTGATTGTTACTTAATTGATCAAAAATAATGTAAATAAAGTTGCTTAATTTAGAAACCACAATTAAACCTTTGCGGCCACCAAATTTTGAATGGAAGAAAGATATGTTCTACGAACGCGTGTTTTGTGTGAGTTGTTAGACACTGCTGCTGACTAATAATAAAGTTTTATACTGACTAATTCAACAAAATTTTCAGCCATATTTTTTTTCCTCTCAATTATTGCAAGCTAACGTGCAATAATATCAGGGTCTAGAAGAGATTTTTTGGTATACCTGAAATACGAAAGTTAATACAACTACACTATAAGTGGGAGAACACTGATAAATATATTATCCTTCTATTTATATTATGACACGTGGTGTACTGACTTGTGTTCCTGGTACATGGAAAGATCTCCCAAAGTCTAGATCATGGCATAAACGTTGCATGCAATGTGTCTTAGAACGGACTATCCAGGTTTAGTCCAATTGGAGGCTGCTGGGTGGTTCAACCATATTCCATATATGAATATGATCTTCTCTAGTTTGGTTATCTTGAAATGGACCTCTTAAGTAGTCCTAACCTCTTAGGCCGTTGATCGATGTTCAATTAATTGATGTTTTTGGGGTCAATTTTCGTGTTATAAATGAAGAACTGGAGGGACCATTGGACCATATATATACAACCCGGAACCAAATCTGACTAGATTAAAACCGGCCTCCTTCCCAGCCTTGTGGTAAAGTTTATTGGCATTGAACTTCATGGCTTCGGGATCCAAGGCTGGTAAGTATCGCAGAGAGAAAATCTGACTAGATTAATAAATGGTTTAGCAAGCATGCAAAGTATTTTCAATTTATGAGGTTTGTAGGCCAATATATAACTGTTATTCCTCATCATTTTTTTTTGGGTTTTTATATTTCAAAGTCATCATTTTAGTCTTTTATATTTCAAACTCCGTTAAAGTTTATGTTAAAAATGCTGACGTGACATGCGTGTGGAGCTCACAAAACCAATAATACCATGCCACATGGAAAAGAAATAAAAATCAATGTTTTAAAATTTTAAAACAATAAAAAACAACTAAATTAAAAAATAAATAAACAAAAAAAATTAAAAAACTGCATATGAACAGCCAGCTCTCCCACCCCCGACAACACCGACCACAAGCCAGCCGCACCCCCTCCCTCGACCCTCATGCTCATCACTCGAGTCCCCCAACCACCCAGATTTTCCAGAATCATTCATAAATATTAGATTTTTATTGTGTTTCTGCTTTTGAATTTTTATTTTTTGTGTTTTTGTTGTCTTTCCTCCATGGAAGAGGTCCATAGATAGTATCAATCAGTAGATAATTTGATGAATTTGTTCATTTTTTTGTATTGAGTCAGTTATGTGTGCAACGGAGTGCATCGGGGAGGGTTGAGGTAGGGCGTGGGTTGGGATTCGGTATGGGCGTCGGGTTGGGGAGGGAGTCATATCGGTGTTGCGATGAGGGAGGGAGGTGGGGTGTGCTCGGGAGTGGTGGTGGCTGGGTGGTATTTGCTGCACTGGAGTCATCGGTTTTAAATGTCAAAAACTTTAACTTGAACGGAGTTGAATATAAGGACGAAATTGATGTGAGTTAAAACATAGAGACTATTTGAAGACCGGTTACACTGCTCGCAAGCATTGGATGCTTACATCGATCTCACCTTCCTTTCCCCCCTCTCTCCTCCCTCCTCCTCCTTGCGAGCACCGTAGCCTATTCCGACTATTTGTTATAAAAACTTCTTTTTTTTTAAATTTTTGATAGAGTGCACAATCTTGTCCACCCTTTGCAATTAGGGTTTTTTTATGATGCAAATTTCATAATTAAAACCGTTAGCAACTCCTATGCATGTGCTTGGGAGGATTTTTTTTATTATTATTTTTTATTTGAATGTAGAGAGTGTTATCGTAGTAAATAATAAATAGACCAGGACTGTGGAGAGAAAGTGGGGTAAAATCAAACTCAAACTACTATAATACTCATGACCTTTGAAATAAATATTAAAACCCTTAAGCATTTAAAGGCTATAATCGTCATTTTAATTTCATTTGATTCGTTCTTTTGATATATAGTATATAGATAGATTTACAAATTATTTCTACAAAAGATCAATCAAATTAGGAATAGTTTAATCATTCATATGTATTAAATAAACAGATGATTCGTCATAAATATATTACATGGTATTAAAATTGAAATCGTCGATTTGTTTAATATGTATATGAATAACTAAGCTATCTTTAATTTTATTTATTTTATCGTAAAAAAGATCTTTAAACGATAGTTCATAACACGTATAATTTTGGAAAAAAATCTTAAGTAGTGCGTACCATTCAATGATACTACCATTGAATGATTCAGATTAATTTGCGGTGAGTCTCAAATGAATCTTAAACTATTCAACAGTACATACCATTAAATAATACATACTATTAAAATTTAACCCATAATTTTGATTATAAAATTTGTAAGACGAAAAGATGACATATAAGGCCGGTGATGTTAAACATGGGACTGGCTACAGTGCTCGCAAGTATTGAATGCTCACACCAATCTCACCCTCGTTTTCTTCCTCTCTCCTCCCTCCTCCCTCCTTTTAATGGTGAAATCGGTGTGAGCATTCAATGCTCGCGAGCACTGTAGCCTACTCCGTTAAACATATTACATATCCAATCATGTGCTGCTCTCGTGCAAGTGTCTAACTTTCAAGTAAAGTCGTAGAAAGTACGTGCCCCGCCCCTGTTTATGTAATAATATTATGACTTGTATCTATTAAATTGTTTTTATCTCTACTAGAAGTCTAGAACTCTAGAACTCTAATTCAGCCTTTAAATTGGGGCAATACTAGCAAAATTGACATCTTGTCAGGAGCTAGGTCTGCTTTTCAGTGAGAGTCAGCCCCACAAGTCACAACTATGTAGTCTATAATGTAAGAATGACTTACATAAAACAGATTTTTTGTCACATAGTGTCTCGTATTCAATAATATATTATTGAGTGTAATTTTTCTTCACATGACAATATATTATTGGATTGAGACGCCACGTGGCTGTGAATCCATTTTATATAATTTGTTATCTTATAATATGTATGGTAAATTGAAGAAGAATTGCTGATATAAACTTAGTTAAGTTTGTTAAAATAATGTGTTTTTTCTCTTCGCACTCATGTCCAATTTTTCATTTTTATAATTTAGATAAATTAAGCTAGTGTAAATCTTATCATTTATAAAACAAATAAATAAAGTATCCAATGTCTTTAACTGTTTATTGATCTATGTATGAAGAACAAATACTTTTGAAGTGAATTAGCTTATGACAGATCATATCATATTCAACGTCTATATTTATGGAAAATAAATACGATAACAATTTCTTTTGTATTATGAGAGGAGGGGAAATCTCAATTTGAGAGCTCTTCTATTGTTGAAAACAACAAAAATATCACTAGAACAGTAACTAGTTAGTAGCCTTTGATTAATATAATATGTGCTAGGATGACACATGATTATGAGAAGGATTAACTACATTTTACACCCTTAAGGTTTAAGGTGATTTTCAAAATAGATCACGAGGTTTCAATTTTCTCACATTGCCTCCTAAGGTTTTGAAATTGTACCAATTTACACCTTTTGTATATTTGAATGTCTAATTATCTATTAAATTGATAAGGTTTTTAGGTTATATAATACAAATGTGGCTTACATGTCAATCCACTTACGGATTTCATGCTCACTATGTCATCAATTTAATGAAAATTCAAATAATTTATTAGACAAAAGGTATAAATTGATACAATTTCAAAATCTTAAAGGACAATATGAGAAAATTGAAACTTTATAACCCATTTTAAAAATCACTTCAAATTTTAAAAGTGTAAAGTGAAATTACCATTAGATTATCTTCAGTATCAAATAATACAAAGGTTTTATTTGTCAGAACTTGATATCGGTAACATGCACAGATAAATATTCTAGTTTTCTTTATATTAATAAATTAGTGGATCGATCGATAGATCGATTTCGTATATATAAGGAAGAATATTACTCCAACACATGAGGATAATGTCTGTAATGTTGGAGAACAATTCAGAAATAAATAAAATAACAGAATTTGAAAATACTTTATTTATATAATACTTGCTTACTAAAATGAAATAACAAGAATAAATACAGAAAAAATTAAATGATACTAACTTGATTGATCACAGGTAGAGGCTAGCGTAAAAGCTATGTCCTTCGAACAGTATTTCCGTCCCACTCTTGTGCTTGTGGTTCTACAACGTCTGCTCGACCAGGATACAACTACCTAACTCTACAACCCGCACTAGATTATAGAATTCTAGCGAATTGTGTTTGTGTGTTTACTCTCTGGAAATTCCTACAGAAGTGAAGGAAGGAATGGAAAAAGATCTCCAGATGAAACTGAGGACATGGATTATATATAGGCTCTTTCATACCTCTTCAAATACCTTTTGGATGTATCTGAAGCTATACAACTCTTTGAAGAGTTGTGTCTTTTAATTAAAACGTTTTAATTAAAATTTAATTCGGAAATTAAAAACTAATTGATCAGATTAGTTTTAATTCTTAGGCCCCAAGTGCCCCAAGGCCCAAGGCCCTTAGGGCCCTTGTCTTGATTAATTAATATTAATTAATATTAATTAATATTAATTAATATTAATTAATATTAATTATTATGGTATAATCATCAAGCCTAATCCACATAATTTTGAGGCCCAAACCTCAATCCTCATTCCATTTGGCCCAAGCCCTAACTACTTTTGTAGAGGGAAGAAGATATATAAAGTGTGTTGAAAATTTGGTTTTCACCAATGTGGGACAAGGAGTCTCAAAACTCCAACATGTAATGCATATGGCAGAAAAGTACTGGTGGAACAAAATACATGTCCATTGTCAAGTAGTAAATTATCACTTGAATGATGAGTTTTACAATTTAAACGATATGTGTTACAACCTAAACGAGAAAATGAACGTTTAAGTTATAACACTTATCGTTTAATTACCACTTGACAAACAGTTCATACAATTGACAAACAGTAGGCATGAATCTACATCACAACATGTAATTAGACAAAAAATTAAATGGCAACATCACATTATTTGGTGCTAGTGCCCTACATGGATCTGCACTAACTAGCACCAAATAATGTAATGTTGCTATTTAATCTTCTGTGTAATTGCATGTTGTAATGCAGATTCATGCTTACTGTTTGCTAATTACATGGACTATTTACCAATTGTATGAACTGTTTATCAAATGATAATTAAACATTTGGGGTACCGCCTACTCGGGAGCACAGAAGACAAACCCCGATCGGCCTTCCTTCTTGTTTCTTTGATCGTTCCTCGTGATTGAATGTTCATCAGCTAGTTAATTAGCCCTACCCCCACGGCAGGGAAAAGCAAATTATATATAGAAAAAATGAGAAATACTGGCCGACGCCGACCAAAGATTTTGGTCCTGTATTTAGTATTTGTTTATCTATGTACTTATAATTACTTGTCAGCGGCATAAAAGAGAGGAGTAGATATTTTTTAAGAAATTATTGTCAGTGAAAAGGTTAAAAGGATGAAGTAAAAACTTGCGCGGGTATTAGGGGACTGGCTACAGTGCTCACAAGCATTGGATGCTCACACCGATCTCACCATCCTTCCCTCCCTCTCTCCTCCCTCCTTCCTCCTTTTAATGGTGAGATCGGTGTGAGCATTCAATGCTTGCGAGCACTGTAGCCTACTCCGGGTATTAGTATTACAACTGAGAAAATGGCAATTAGCATAGCAGGAAAAACTTGGGTAAACAAAGTTGCACACCTTTCTTGGCTTCACTCACGTCGATGTGGCAACATCTTAATGGTTTGTCCTACAAGCTCGATAATGTTCTCAAATTATTTTAATCGATTACGAGCTTCACATTTTAAGAATGAATAGATATATCAGACACTGGATTGCCTAATAATAACAAGCGAATACTTTTGCATGATACTGTCTATTAATCAAAGCATATTAATCCGTCTTTTTTTCCCTACAAAAATTGTTAGCCTGAATTTTATTTGGAAAGAGTTTAATTTTTGGGTGGTGATTTTCTTTGGGATTTATATATGCATACATATTCAGTAATCAATCTCTACCTTTGGATATAGTGATCAATTTCTTATTTCTAATTTACAAGTTGTCTAGTGACCTCAAAAGTAAACTTTTTCCTTTGGTTTTCTGAACTTTTAAGAAACTTCATTTGTACTCAAATTCAGAATAATTCTACGACATCGATCAACTTTGCTAACCATATAATTTTGATATTAGTGGAGCCAGCTGATTCAATTACTCATGTTTGTCCCTTAAGCTGAAATAAAAGACACATTTAAATTGTTTATATCAACAAACCAAACAATAACAATAGTATTAATTAATAATCAAATCTTAACGTTTACACTTCATGAAAGATGCCTTTCTTTTTGGGATCAATAATGAAAGATGCCTTCAGTCCTACACAAATGTACTCACTTGTCTTTAATAGGCCGATCTGAACTTAATCAACCTTGGTATTTTGTGTTTAGGTTAAATTTGCCGGATATAACAACAAAATCTAAGGGCATGGTTATTTTTTATTTTTAAAAAGGGACCGGCTGGTGACCAAAGTACGGCAGTTCACCTTTTCGAGGCCCGGAAAGACTCACAAAGGCATTTCAGCTTCCTCCTGGGCACCATCGTGTGATTCACCAGCACCAGGAATCGAACCCAGGACGAGCCGTGTGAAAAACGGGCCTGAAATTCGTCCCAACCACTAGGTCACCCTGTGGTGATTCTATTTCTTTTCTTGTTTCAGTAAATAAATTTTGGTGTGGTTCATGTGAAGGAATATGTATAATTCATATTCATGTGTTTACCAACTAAAGAAATTGAAAAGTAGGCGGGTCCTATAGGTTTTAGGTATGACATACATAAAAAATGAAGGTATTCCGTTAACATAATGGGAGTTGTTTATTCCATATTCATTCTTTTTCATATCTATTATTTCTCATCCACATACTATGTAAGTAAACATGTCCTAAAACTATCCATTAGACATAGTCCAAAAAACAGATCAATAGTTGGAGTCATTTCGATGAGTGATTTTATTATTTTTATTATGTTTATTTGAGTTAGCATTATTTAGATATATGTGGTTGTTGTGCTTATGTGTTCAAACATATGTCTTTCCAGCCCTTAATTTCATTAAATTTTATGATCTTTGTTTTACCTTCTTAAATATCTATTGAACCCTAAACAATTCAGTCTCCAAAAGAATGTCATCTTGGACAGAAAAAAATTATAAACACGACAAACATAAGCAGAAGTTGCTTTACACACACACACTTGCTATATATCTTATTTGGGCGAAAAATATGAAGTCAGAGCTAAAGCTTTACTAGAAGCTCATAAGCCGAATTAGTTAGTTACTAAAGTGCAGTGTACGTCATGTCCAGCAGCAGCAACACGTACACTTTGAATGGATAATTACAACAAGACAAAAATAAGTAATTAGGTGTTAGGTAGGAAGGAAGGATTGGATTATATAATCTTAATCCGAAACACGTAATGTGAGTAATTAATTAAAGAAGACCCATTTCCTTTTCTTCTTCTTTTCCGGTCGAAAAGATAAATTTCATTAAAAAAGAAGAAATATTACAATTGTGATGAATGTGTGGACCATATTAGGCTTATTCAAATATTACACACAATTTCAACATAAACAAAAGAAACACAATATAAATATAAAAAGGCCAAAGCAATGGGGGAGCTACAACCCAACACAACCGGAGAGGTCCACACAAACTTAGCCCCAACAAAATCAACAGAGCAACACAAAAAAAAAACCCTAATCTCCTTCACTGGAGAGCAGCCCGCAGCCGCTACACCCGCCGCACCCGCCGCACCCGCCGCACCCGCAGTCGTCGAAAGAAAACAACTCAAAGAGTAGTTGGGCGAATGCATTGTAGCACCATGCTTGCTCCAATTCCAAAAACACACTCCAACCATAAGTTTAATCTTGAAAACGCCGAACCAAATCCATTTCCTTTTCAAAGACTCAATTATGGCAATGCAATTAACATAATCTTGTGATGATTGATTTAGTTTGAGAATTGGATTCATTCACCTAACTTGCGCTTTTGAAGTCTTTAGGCAGCCATTTTAGTATACATATAATATAATATGGATCAGTTGGTCAACTATTTCGTTCGCTAGAAATTTTAATTACATCCAAATTAAGGATAATCTCTTCTCGTAATGATGGAGCAGGTTAATTAAAGCGTGCATGTGCTCTCACTACCATTACCATATTAATAAGCTAATTAATTCAAATCTGAAGGCTGGTGTGACTTGTCACATTTGGCTCCTTCTTTCGCACCGACTCACTATCACTACTCACTAATGTAAGTGTTCCCTCCTAGTTTCACTGTTCTAGTACCTTAATATATGTTTAGTGTCATGTAGCGCGCGTTAATTAAGGTGAAGGCAGGGCCTCTCTAAGGTCTTAGTCGTCTAATAACAAGAAGAATGTGAAAAGCCTAGAAAAACTCTAGATTAAAAAAATCAAAGCCTCCAGGGGGGGAGGAGTCTCCTCTCCTCCTCCCTATTTCTAGTTTTCGTAGTAGCAAATAATAAGTTTCTTGTGGCGATGGAGTCTGAGCCATGCTCAGTTTTCAATACCCGATCACCTATATTTTGCTCACCCCTCATTCTAATCCTTCCCCAAGAACGCCTCTTCTAAATATCTTCATTTTCTCTAAATTTATTTCTATTACCGATTTGAAGGACTTCGGTGCAATTCACCCATTTATTTTTAGCCAACTTTGTCTAATGACGACTCCTAGTTGCTATTATACAACTCTTTTCCGCTATTATGCGCAGTTGGATCATTGGAGATTGACTCTTCCTCAGATCCTCCCTTTGTTCTACAGGTTCTTCATAGTTACATGCAGTGGGTTCAATGGCAACGCGGCTTCGATTTGTGGTGTAGTTATGATTTTAGGTTATGGATTCATTTAGGGTTTTGGTTGTTTTGGGCTATGTAGGCTTGAATGTGGGTTATACTAAATTTTGGTGTTGTGGGTTATACTAAATTTTGGTGTTATGGGTTTTTTAGTTGTTAGTTTAGTCATTTGGAGTTGTAGCTTTTACAGTTGTGTTAGAATTTGTGTCTTGTACACGTCTTTGATGTATTGTTAAAGTTGTTTTAATGAATATCATTAAAATAACAATAAAATAGAATAAACTAACTCTTCTAGTTTATTTCGATCAAGTTGCTGCCTCTTGTTGACAGTTGTTAGTGGTGGACGCTGCTAGAATTCCAGACAACATGATATTTTACTTTAGTTTTCCTTTGTTGGGCCTTAGGCGTTTAGCCCCGTTGTTAACCAAAAAAACAAACAAAATAAAATAAAACATTTACAAAAGGAATGCTATCTAACTTTATCTCGCCTTTCCCTTTGTACCTTTTACTTACTCACTCACTGCATGACACTTATGTGCATTTTTATTAACAAAAATAATTTTTAGGGTTTAGGTTGGGCTAAGTCCGCCATTGCGGTCTCCCCATCCACAATGGTGAGATAATTATTAGTTACTGATGAGAAAATTACAAAAGTACAAGTAATTAAAAAAATCATTGTCCTTCCCTCAAAAAAAAAAAAGGTCCTAGCATTTTTTTTTAATGTATAACAATATTCAACTCTAATTACGAAAAGAAATATTCTTCTCTAATTGGAGGGGAATAAGCTAAGCCACAAAATGAGCTAGACATAAATAAGTATCAAACTGTACACAAATATTGTACAGTCCCGCCATTCATGTGAGTTGAAAATGAGATCTCTCACAAATGAAGAGGAATACCATTAAGCCGTAGTACTAGTTGATGGGTCATAGTATTTTTAGATTTAGATAGAAATATATAGGGCTGGGAATTTTGTACCGAAATACTGAAACCAAACCAAAAAATACCGAATGGAATACCGAAAATCCCGAAACCGAAATACCCCGAATGGTTCAGTCCCTGATACCTAAAAAATACCGAAATTTCAGTACGGGGTTCGGGACGATATTACCGTGTATTCGGTAATACCGAACCGAACCGAATTCCAATCATCGATCCCATCCCATCCCAATCATCGATCCCATCCCAATCTCATTCGAAAATCAGAAAGAAACTGAGAAACAGAAAACATTCCCACTCATCCCAGCCCTACTCTCGACTTCCTCAATTCTCAAACACAACAACTTTCAAACTCAAATCCACTTCTTCTCTTCTCCTCTCTGGGTCTCCATTCTTCTGGAGCTATGTAGCAATTATTGGTAAGTTCTTCTCCTCTCCGTCTCCGTGCTTAGGGTTTGGGTTTGCTTGCGGGATTTGAGAATTTGGGAATAATTTGGGTTTGGGTTTGCTAACTTTGCTTGCAGGATTTGGGTTTTCAATTTGGGAATTTGTGTGTGCATTGTGCGTGTGTGTGCATTGTGCGTGTGTGTGTGCAGTGTGCGTGTGTGTGTGCATTGTGTGTGTGTGTGTGTGTGTGTGCAGTATGCAATGTATGTGTGTGTGTGTGTGTGTGTGTGCATTGTGCGTGTGTGTGTGTAGTGCAGGGGTTTAACTCTGTTTGTTTTCAAGCTATTAGTTATCTGTTTGTTTTCGCAGAAAATGCGGGAAAAAACCCCATTAAACCCCTGCATTGTAAAATTTCAGTGAATTAGAAACTTTGTTTTGTTGGGTTGAGTGTTGTTCAACGGAGAAGTTGAAGTTTATGTTAAAGTTTCGAAATTGCAGGACGGGGTGAGCAATTCAAAGGTCGATAAGCGGAATGCAAGGAAGGTGTTTGTTAAATGTTCTGTGAATACGAAAACCCAAAAAGCAGAAAAGGAGGTGTTCTTGGAGCTAGTGGTTACGCTGGTTTTCGGGTATAAACCCTTTTGTTTGCCAATTCTTTCCCTTTTGTTTTTGTTGTCGAATGTGGGATAAGGTAGTTTTTGGTTAAGATAATTTTAACTCAAAGAAGTTTTACCTTTTTTTGTTGTTGTTGTTGTCAAGTGTGGGATATGATAGTTTTCGATTAAGATAATTTTAACTCCGAGCAGTTTTGTTAACTATGTAATATTCAAGTGGCTCTAAGTTGTTACTGCCTTATAATAAACATTTCTTTCTTGAAGATTGTTCGGCTCTTGGCAAACCATCCTCACTTTGGCATTACCTTCATGACTACTGATAGGAAAGCTGGACAATCAATTGGGTCGGTGTTTCCTCATCTAGTCTCCCAAGTAAGATTTTTATGATTAATGCGTTTCGGCATATTGGTTAAGTTTGTAGTTGTTGAGTAGCTATCTTTCTCTTTCTAAGTCCATATGGTTTCTATTCCATTAATTGTTGTAGTGGTAAATTGATGATGGAGTTTCAATATGTGATGCCATCAAATTGAGCATGGCAAAGTTTTTGTGGATTGAATGGATTGGATTGAATGGATTGAATGAATTAGAATTTAGAGTTAATATGTGTGTATGTATGAATATGTGAATGGATTGAATAAAATGGGCCAAAAAATTGGACTCAAAATCTGTTGGGCTTTTGTCCATTTCGGGGAGGCCCAATACCGAAACCGAACCGAAATTTTCGGTATCCCGAAAAGTTTCTCCCTAAAATTTCGGTATCGGTATTCGGTATCGGAGTTTCGGTTCGGTTACCGAACCGAACCCAGCCGTAGAAATATATATAGAAATAGGTGTGGTTTGAGCCTTTGGACTTGAATAAAATATTTTGCACAGAGAAGAAAACTACTTGAAAGGATCAAAAAAGTAATAATCTGGAATTCTGGGATCGAAAAGGATTTGATAATATTTACGTGGAAAGAGATGAGTTTATCTGTTCGGCGTAGAGGAGTGTTGTCCAATTGCGCTCTCTTTTTTTTTTGGAAAGAAACGATAGCGAGATTGTGTTTAAAATGAAACCAATGGGCCTGTTTGTTACCGGGAGTTACCAACCTGAAATGGGCTATTTTGCACTAGTCCAATATGAGCCAAACATTGGGCTATACGTTGAAGGACTGGATTACACATCGGCTAAGATAATAACAGCCCATATCTAGGGGCTAGATTAAACTTTTTTTTTTTATACAACGATATAATAATTACATTAAAGAGAGGGAGAATAAATTGATATTGAACTCGCCATCCACGAGATTCGAACTTGACCTCTTACTTACAAGTAAAGAGGAATACCAGTAGACCGTAGCACTAAGTGGGCAGAGACTGAATTAAGCATTAAATATTAGTTAAATGACAACTTAACCTGTTTCTCCTAAGCCAGCCACCTAACTTAGGAGAAATTTTTCTAAGTGCCCAGTATTTAAACGGGTACTCCAGGTGTCATAAAATAAGTGGTGGAACACAGAAAAACATATTATTTTCTCCACTTGTATAATAACATGTGAAGTACCGCTTGAATACCCTGTACTTGCAAAAACTCTCCTAACGCAGATGCAATTGGCAAAATTCTAACTAACTATTGTCGCCTTACAAGTTGTCCTAGTAAAAGTATAATTAGGTTAATGAAGTAGTTAACATTTTTGACAATATATGAATGTTGCGTTTACTCACCAATAATAGAAAGAGCAGTTGACATGCTTTTCAAACGCACAACAAACCAATATCAGGGAAAGCTACTTTCCATTGTATAATCCTTCTCACTAACTTGTTACTCAAATTTTGTTCGTAACAAGCTTGCTCTTGGGTATCGCAAATAGTTGGAGTTCTCATGTTCGATTCACATGAATACGACGAGAATGATACATATTTATGATGAGTTCGGTACCAATTATTGTAGGCTAAACTTTCCATGTAAAATTTGTATCTTATGGTTTTTCAAAAATTAAAAAAAGATCGACAGGTTGCTTATAATTTATAAACCATAGACCTCTATTGAGCTCATTAACTCCTGCCATGGACAACATATCCCCCATTGGTCGAGGATGGAGGCTCTGCATAGTTGCAAGCTGCATAAGCTGCATCATTCCGATATTCTTTCTCAAACACAGCCATGACAGTGTAAACCTATCAACTCTTGGGAACGAAAACATAACATCAACAATATCGGGCAATGAATCGGATGCAAACATGCAGTTCTTACAGCAAGGAAACTTCGAGGAACACGTGACACAGATGAATGAAAAAGACAAGTGCAACATATTTGATGGAAAATGGGTTTACGATCCAAAGGAAAGTCCTATGTACGAAGGAGCACGGTGTCCGTTTCTTAGTGACCAAGTCAGCTGCCAAAGGAATGGAAGGGCGGATTTCATATATGAGAAATGGAGCTGGGAGGCCAAGGGGTGTAAGATTCCAAGGCAAGCCAACTGATTACTTAATCCTCCTAGTATATGAATTAAATATTGTGTGTTGCTTTAATTGTAGCTAATATAGACACGGTTGTTATGATCGGAAGGTTTAATGCAACAGACATGTTAGAGAGACTAAGAGGAAAGAGAGCGATCATAGTTGGGGACTCACTTAATAGAAACCAGTGGGAATCCCTAGCTTGTCTTCTTTACTCGGCTCTACCCCTCTCTCAAACCCTAGTCGATGTGAAAAGCGGCATCTACAAGGTCTTCACAGCTAAGGTAGGTTTAGTTTTCATTTATATGAAAAATTTTCCGACATTGAACTATTTTCTTTATATATAAGCGATATTGGGAAGATGAAAATAAAACATAGGACCTTGACTTCTTAACTGTGAAGGTGTTGCTTGTTTCTATAACTACAGGCGTACAACTTTTCTGTTGAGTTCTACTGGAGCCCATTTCTAATGCAGCAAAAGGTGAACCAAGATAGTGGTGCTAGAATTCTTAGGCTTGACAGAGTCGCAACCTCAGCCATAAAGTGGGCAGGGGCAGACATTATGGTATTCAACACCGGTCACTGGTGGGTGCACCATGGGAAGATCAAGACGTAAGTCACTTGTGACCTACTAAAGAAAATGAATGAATATATTTCAAGGAGTTTGTCTAATGGAAGTCAGATTTTCAGGTGGGACTTGTTTCAATACGAGGGCAAAACAGTGGAGAATATGGAGATTGAATCAGCATTTGAGATGGCTATGAATACCTGGGCGCGTTGGATTGATCAAAATGTGGATGTGACCAAAACCAGAGTCTTCTTCCGGAGCATTTCACCAGAGCACAAGGGAAAGCATTGGTGTTACAATGAAACCCAACCCATCGAAGACGATTCCTACAAAACAACATTTCCGGGGAAAATTATAAAAGTTGTTGAGAGAACAATGCAGCGCATGAAGACCCCGGTGACGTACCTGAACATTACAAAGCTGTCTCAGCATCGAAGAGATGCGCATCCAGCAGTTTATGCAACGAAGGAGTGGAAGCAGTTGTTAGCTTTGCAAAATAGAAAACCGGAGACTTATGCTGATTGCAGCCACTGGTGTTTGCCTGGCCTGCCAGATACCTGGAATAGGCTATTGTATGTATCTTTGGTCTTGGACATCTCCAAAGTCATTCTTAGTTCTTAATCTCTTGTTTGATCAGCCATGAGTGTTAGTAGATTTAGTACACTTCGTTCTTCATAAGGTTGAATGAAATTTAAAAGAGAAGACGGGAGTTATAAGAGAAGCCGAAATGTACAGAAACAGTACCTGCCGTTAACTATTAACCTGAACAGCTGCCAAGACATGTCGGGGTAGCCTGTCTAAATGAGCAGACAAACCAAAATAGAGTACTCTAAATCATGAAAATTTACCTTCTGTATGGATGTAAAATTCCTGCATGTGATTTATCTAAAATAGCTTTCTTTAGCAAAGACAATAAATAAATAAACAAATGTGCTGAAGAAATTAACAAACAAGCATACAAAGAAGATGTGCGAGTATGTATGCATCCACAGTTGTCAATACGTTTTTCCAATCAGTAGCAAAAGCTTGAAACTACGATCCGTTATTCCCCTCTAGGAACTTATTTGAACCAGTAACACAAGTTCAACAGGTTCCATTTTCAAATTCCAACATCAAAACAAAATATTTAAACGAAAAGAAAATGAGGAACAAAAAATACAGCATAGCGGCACAAACAATAGCTAACCATAGACAATAATAGTAACCAACTTATTAACACTGGTGACCATAAAGGTAGGACTCTATTGGGTCGGACCCATTTGTAATATAAATGTCAAGTACTTAATCTTATGGACATTACATAACTGTTAATATACTCAAGACTAGAGCATGGGGCATTTGGGCATTTTACCCACTTCGGTACAAATTTTATCTTAAGCTAGGAATTTTGAATGGCACCGTGATCAGCAAAGGAGAGGCTGCAGTGCGACGGTTTATTTACATAAGCTTTTACAAGGGTACCTAGAGAATCTCCCATTCAGATTCACAAAATTCATGAGCTGGTGATTTCTGTGTCTCCTCCACAGTTGGAGAATTCCCGAGACGTTCTCCACTTTCTGAATTTGATTTTGCATCATCCCCATACCATAATGCAAGCTGTTCATATTCTTGCTTCCTTGCTGACCTCATTCTCAAAGAAAAGGCATTCTGAATTTTTTTCTAGAAAAAAAGTCCCAAAATTAAAACCAACTAAAGTAGGGAGAAGAAGAGAGGATGGGGGTGGGGGGTGAGAGAGAGAGAGATAACCTTGTAAGGCTTACGCTTGCCCTCAATGTGAGGAACAAAATGAATGTCCTCACCAGTCACCAGTACACAAGTCTCCTCAAGCTTTGCCTTTTCAGATTGTTGAATGGTTTCCGTTCCATGCACAGCAACAGTATTACTCTCAATTGCATGTGAACTGGAGTTGTGCGAACCGCCTGAAAAATTGAGTCATTGGTTACTACTACTAGGAGCACGAAAGAACATTCAGTTTATCATGAACCAGTATACAATCTAGGAAACCCATCAAGTACACATGTCTACATGTATAAGAGAACATGCAATTTTTCATGAACTAGTATAAAATCTGGATCCCACATGAACGTAAATCGATTATGGTCCATAGTTGAAAAAAATGTTCTCCATTATTTTCTCAAAGTTATTATCTGCATAATCATTTTTGAGTCAATACTTGTCAATATAAAAACTGACATCAGATTATTGTGCAACTGAATGAGATGTATTGAGTATTACCAGGATGAGACGCAGAGACTTCCTTGTCAGCATATATCTCATACTGTACTTGTCCACTTGGAGAGGATCCTAACAAAGAAACAAACCCATTGCTCAAACAATTGTCTACAGCAGCCAAACCGGAAATCGAAAGAGAACAAGTAGCAAGGTTGGTGAAAACAATACACTTCTATAGAGATAAAAGAATAGTCACCATTTGATTCTACTGATGAGCCACCAAAGGATGAATCTAATATTTCCTTCCATTCTTTTGCTTCCAATTTATCCAAAACAATCATATTAGATGTTCGGCAGTCAACTGAAACATCAGCTGTACATTGGCTTGCATTTGCAATCACACAACTTTCCCTTGTGGTCTTACATGTCATACCTTCGGTTATAGATGGGGTTATAGCTGTATCACTATGTTCACTCAAAACTTCATGGGTATCATCCAAATTTACACGGCAAGATGATGATTGCCTGCTCAAATCAGATTCAACAGGAGTGATTGCCCCGGGAAATCTGTCCTTGATTGGGTTTTCTTTGATAACCGTGTTTGAATTATTAAAATTACTCCCATCATGGTCTTGTCTCGAGTATACGTCAGAGCATGCTCCTCCGGCACAATTCCCTGAGGATAGCATGCGATATTCATCCATGTGCTGTCCGTGGAACAATGATTTATGGTACACATCCATATTCATTGCAGGAATCACCCCTGAATCCCCATTTAATTTTTCAACGTCAACTTTTACCGGCTCTCCTTTCTTGCTAACCTTTGACTTTTTAGAACTATCAACATGAAAATTATTTTCTACAGGGTCCCCAGACGCTGGCATAATCTCTGGATCCATTGAAGAGTGGCAGACCAAATCTTGCATTACATCTTCATAGAACTTTTTAACACTTGCACCAACAGTCTGTACCTGATTCTCAACAAATTTGACTGTGTCCTGTTCCAAATAATAGAATGATCAACAAAATAAGTTAACCGGACTCCGGAACGAAATTAACATGACCACCATCTCATATGATCACTGAACCACATAAACATCATATTTGGCATAGGCCACACTAATACAAATAAGCACAGAAATAGTTGTGAATTGAAAACCCCAGTAGAAGAAAAATATATAAAAAATTGATTTAGTTCAATAAATAATTTCATATTTCAGTACAGGTTAATAGACATTTCATTTTCTAACATAAGGTCAACAGAAGCAATTTTCCTCTTCAGCTAAGGTTAATTTAAAACAATTTTACTCTCCAACCAAGGTCAACACCACTTGCTAAACTTTCTCTTCATTGACGTCTCTTTAAAAGCACCAAAATGTTAATTGACTCACACCTAGTGTTGAAAATATTTTGTGACCTCAAACAAATTACTCCAGTGAAAGATACACACGAGAAAAATATGTTCATAAGCACGGAAAGTGGGAGGATGAAGAGGAAGAGGAAGGATAATTGAAAACTTATGATCAACACTTCCAGACCAGCAGTCTATGGTCATGACTCATGATTCCTTTTATATAGATGAGGACCTCAATTTAGGAATCCGGGAGACAGAAAAGGACTTCCAAAGGGCTTACCAGGTACATATCTTCTTCTACCTCCAAGCACATAGTCTCGAATTTCTGGTATACACCCCCAACCCAGGTTATACCTTTCACATCCATACTGATCATAAATTAAACTTTACAGAATCGCTGTATGTCTCCGGGTATTTTGTAATTCCCCTACTCAGTTTCTACATCAAATTGGTATTTATCTGCAAGAAATCATATGAAATTTAGTAGAAGCTCACAAGAAAGCATACAAATGGCTCTTAGGAAGAAGAACCCCATAGAACGTTGAGATCTTCCATCTCTCAAAATGACACTAAGTTGTAAGAACAAAAAAATTTCAGCAGAATTACACCATGTTTCCGTAAAAATCACTGTGAGGGTTCTGTATATCACCTCAAAAAGGGATTATCATCAAGCATCACGGCATACGGTTGGTTTGACGGGTAGTCAGTACAATTTAGTTTCGTGAACATAAGTTGAAAAATTAATGAGCGGAAACCCTATCATAATATGATCGCAAGTCTCAGCATCCTGTAATTACTTCCAATTTTTCAAAGGAAACCAAATGCCCCAGTGCTTGAGAGACCACCAAACAAATGATCAAATATATATATTTTTTAATATAAAACAAAACCAATTTATTTCAGGAAGCAACGGCATAAGCGGTCCTTAACTTTGAAAAGAAATACAACCCATCTGCAATTAATGGAAACCCACATAGAACCTACCGATTAATTTACAATTCCTCTCTCATAACGCAGAAAGCACGAAAATTGATACAAAAAATAGCTAATTCATATGAATTTCCAGCAACCAAACAGGTAATTGGAAAAAGAGCTTGCTTGTAATCATGATCAAAAGCAGCAAAGTTTGATGATGGTGATGAAAATTGAGGGTTGAGAACTTACTTGTTGCTGTGAATTGTGAGAGCTGGATAATCAGATGATGAACTAATATTATACATACCCAGAAGAACAGAAACCCAAAATCTCTGAGAAGAGTCTTGGATTAATGCATAAACCCCAATTTAGTGTTTGGTTTTGCTTATAAAGGTCCGCTGGAAGGAACAATATAATACGGAAGGGAAGAGGTACAAGAAACGTAAAGACACACTTCATTTCATTGGGGCCTTCTTCTAGCCTCCACGTGTTCAATTAAATATAATTCTTTTTTTTTTGTGTGGAATATTTACTAAAAATCTTAGTCTTGCTAACAGTTTTGTTTTCACATACCTGCCATGTTCATCATTCATATAGGAGCCGAAAGAACTAACTAATTAATAACTTAATAACTTAATATGGAGCTAAGCACTTATTTAGGCCCACTTTATAATATTAATCACTAAAATCAGAAGTCGCTTGGTAATTTAATTGTGATTTGATAAATAGACGAACACAATGTTGTTGATTTAAAAAAAAAACACAATGTTGTAGATAAACAATTAAATGTTCACAATATTAATTAAAGAGCTAAATGATTTCCGATTTGAGTAAATCTTTATAATGATGATCTATGAATAATGACCTACAAAATAAATGGTTCTGATCACGAGATTACTTTGTGGAACAAGCCCAAACGAATTATATCAACGACGTATTTGAAAGAATAATGCTAAGCTTACCACATTATATAAGCATAGAAGATTGCAATTTAGGACATGTTTACTTACCATGAGAATGAATGAGACCCATGATAATTTCATATCTAAATTTTTTTTTAAGGTATAAGAATGTATAACTAGAGAATGAACTTCATGTACTCTGGGCACGTGTCAATGAACTTTTCTTTTTAACTAGAGAAAAGACGTGTAGTTATCCTAGTGTCACGGAATAACTGCTCATGAGTTATTCCAATATCACGGAATGATAGTTTTCCGTGCTATACTTGATCGCGTCCATGTCCCGACCGTGACACTAGGATAACTAAACAAACTAAACTTGACGATACATTATCTGCTTGATTATCAGGAACAAGTAATTCCTAGAAAGTTTCCTGTTATATTGGTTGCCAAGTTATCCAGCCGAGCCAAACAAGGAAAGAAACGCGGGAGTTGGTTTCGCGTGTTAAATCCTTGACATGTCCATCTCACTTGAAGCTTGTTGTTAAGGAAGTTCTCGCTTCCAATCCAATCCAATCAAATCAAAGTACTAGGTATTGTTCAAGAAAGGAAAGCATGGGAGCTGCAAAATCAACCAGCTGCGGTAGACGGGTGCAACCCTTGTTACCCTTTCAGTTCCGTTATCGTCGGCATTCTCCTCCTTCAGACTCATTGATTCAACCTCTGCAGGACAACCAGAACCAGGTATATATGTTTAAACAAACCAGAACCAGGTACATTAATCGTCAAATGATTTTGTTAATTAAGCATATATATATATATATTTTTTTTCCGTACGTACGTGCATGTGTAGTTTATAGAAGAAGAGGTTGCAGTCGCACTGGAAGCCAATCAGGAAAAGAATGCACGTCTTGAGAAGGAAATTCGTGACATAAAGGGCAACCTCTCCAGGCTAGAAGCCAAGCTACACGCCCACAGGCCACAGCCTAAGCATCAAACAGATCAGGTTACGGTATTACCATCGCAAAAGAAATCAACCAACTTTTCATGTTCTTTTGATTGGAAATAAAGCAACGTCGATCGCATTTTGTGTAATTTTTTGTTTTTAATCTTAAGAAGTATTATTTAAATTTTATATCATAGATGATGAAGAAACAAGGCGAAGATTATGAAGAATTAAAGAAATTAAACGCCGATTTGGAGGTTAAGTTCTTGGAGATGGCAAGGACTATTGCTGATATCAAGTGTTCCTTATCTGGTCTAATGCTGCAGGTATATATATCTAGATGTTAATTATGAATTAAAACTAATTTTAATTTCTTCTTGTCATGATCAATCAATCAGCTTCTAATTAAACATGTTAATCGATCGTCATATATATATATATATATAAAACAGATACCTGCAGAGTCCGGTACTACGAGTAAGAGTAGTACGAGTGCGAGCGGCATATATGTTGGAGACGATGAAGAAGAAGATGATCGGATAACACGTTTGTTGAATTATATTTCTGCGTCGCTTATCGTTTTGGTATTTTTGATCTCTATAATTATCGGCTTCAGCTTGTAGCTCTACCAACTCGTCGAATTTGCAATTGGCATGCATTGCAACATGCATTTAGCAAAACTAGTACAGTAGTTTTAAGTGTCTTTGATTTCGATGACATGGCACATTCTAGTTTCGGAGTGCTCTACTCACCTTGTACTTTGAAATAAAGGACCAGTGGTGTTTCTCTTTTCAATGTTTTTAAAAAAAAAATTCAGCACGCACGCCCAAGATGCTCGAACTAACCATTGAAGATTGATAATTTCAATGCTATTCTGTGAAATTTTTTACCGTGCTGACGCTTAACATAAAATTATACAAAAATTAAAAACAATTCAAGTTGTTTTCAGAAAATTGTACCTGCATTGCAATTGAAGCAACCATCTTTGCATAAAAAGTCTTTTTTTTCATCTTTATAATTTGCAAATTTTGCTTTCTACGTAACTCACTTCAGTTAATTTGTTACTAGATATACACCAGATCAATCAAATTTCTTATGCAAACAAAATCTAAAGCGTCACAAACCCCAATGCATCAAAAAGCAAACGACATGTTCAGGCGTTTGATATCTCATATCGATCGGAGTTTATAAATTCACATTAACCAGCCGTCTGAAAATCCCCAAAGTCGTCATCTGGTATATCTTGAGTGCTTTGATTCCCAGAAGAGCTTGTTTCTTTCGAATCATGTTCTGTTGATTCCGAGGCCTCGTGCTTAGAAGTTCCCTGAAGACTGAGATTTGGAGGCAAGTTTGAGGATGGCCTGTCAACAGTAGCAGAAGGCGAAAGTGGTGCTGGGGGAGGAGGTGGTGGTTTGATACAAATCAAGGGTTCTTTTTGGTTAGCCTTTTTCTCCGGTGAGGAGTTGTTCTCAGAAACCTTGGACTTCACGATTTCGGCAGTTTTCTGTTGACACCGAAAAGAAATTCAATCAGCATGCCCCAATAAGTAGCATAAGTCAGATCAGGACACACATTTTGAAAAGAAAATGCAATGCCGATAAACTAACGTTCTTTAATTGTAGTACAATAGTCTCCCCCTCTTTTAGGCTGTAATCAACTGAGGAACTTTGCTGAAATTTTTGTTCCATCTCTTCTGCAGTTTTCTTTTTGTCCAGATATCTTCAAAACAATTTAAAAAGGTACATGAGCTTGATTGATGGAAATTCATCCTCTGATACGCATGCATTAAAAATCAAATCACAAGCTTCTAAAAACGTTATAGTAGAAAATGAAGAACATGCAAAATTGTAAAAACTGTATATATATTATATAGGACATACTTCATGTGATCATGCAAGGCAGCTTGGAAATCATAAGCTTCTGTTCTTTCTCGAAATCCAATGCCAATGAAAGCATGCCGAAGCCGACCATCTGCATAAATTTCAAAGTAATGAGGATCATAAATGAACAAATCGCTGGAAATAAAAATAAGACTGAGAAGCCCGAAATTGCATTGCTGTCTGGCACAAACTTTGGGAAAAGGGAATACTAATAGGCTATACAAGAGGTAAGAAAATTAAAATGAAACAAATGAAGTGGCATGATACTTAATCAGATAAGAGTCGCAATTCTTGGTCAACTTCCTGGTGTATGATTGTGGCAAAACACCACATGATGATAGCACTAATTAACTTCAATGTCCTGCTCTACTCTTGTCCAAACCACTATGGAAAAATGGGAGGCTTGTAATTATTAGCCCTCTCCCGCTGCTCGGCGTCTATTTGAAACATTTAAAGTCATGTACGCAGTAACGCATGAGTTCTCATGCCTAAAATGGATACGTGTCAGAGAATGAATTTCCATGGTTTCTCTTGATCTAAGGCAATTTTTCAGCCAATATCTTCTATATATGAATTATAAGTCAATGCACAGTAAAATGGGCAATGGGGAACATCTACATTATGAGTCAATAACGGATGGAAATACAAGCTAAAACACTCGTTGAATTGTTCCAACGATAGGCTATAGGATTCACAAAAACATTAGAGATTACAACAATAAAGAAAGTGTATAAGCTCACCAATGTTCTCCTCTACACGAAGAACGAAATATCTGCAGAACAAACAACATTTTTCAGTCACCCCCTAGATACTAAATTTAAATAAGATTCTGCGGCTCAATAAACTTAATGTAAAGGTATCGTATTGTGAGTAATGTAGTCGCATGATGTTTAACATTAGGAGTCCAGTAAAGATGCGCTCCAGTTTAGTGAGAATTAGGATAAACCTGCTGCTATCAATTACAGCTTCCACTGGATGAGGCTCTCCGTTTCTCAAAAATGCCCGAGCATATAGTTCATCTGCAAGGATATAATACATCACATTACAGTTTAGATAACAAAATGTCTCATGCTACAAAAGGAAGGCATTCAACACTGTTTTCATCTTATAAAAACAAAAAATATCCTCACTCGTGTTCTTATCTTCAAGTCTGATAATGCACTCTTCTCCTTTGCTGATTACTTTCAATATCCCTTCCCATACCCATTTGTTTACATCCCATTCATCAGCCCTGAAATAAACTTCAGAGACATAAAACTCATTTCCAACACATGCAATAAAGAGTTCCGCAAGTAATCAATGCCAAGAGATAGAGTACTTTTCTTTTTGTTTGTTCGTTCTATGGTTAAGAAGCACCCAAACTCCGGACAAATCAAACTCATCTCCGTTTGTTTATCTATTTGTTGATTCCCTGCTTTGTGTCAATCTAACTCAATCTCGGAAAACTTATTCTCAAAATAGTTTATGAAAAACCTCATACAATCTAGCTTAAACCTTCATTTCGAAGTAACTGGTCAATGTGTGGACCGAAGCATCAAAATTACAAATAAATCGTATCAACCATGATAACAGATGGCATCGTATCAGATCAATCATAAATAAAGTGTCAGATGAATATCCTATTTTCTATTTCATGAGTTGAGCAAAACCTGTATGAAGCTGCACTTTTCCTCGGCGGTATCTGCAAAACATTACAAACTAGCTTAACACCACAAATAACTTCAAGAACCCCCACACAAGAGTAACCATACATTTCTCGCATTATCGATTCCTTATGATTACTTGTAAACTGAAAATCAAAAGCCACGATTTTGTATTCGATGGCAGATCGAAAACAAGAACCAAGTTACTAACTGAAATGGGTCTTACTGTCAACACTTGAACTAGCAAAAAAAAAAAAAAACTCTATTCCTCCATTAACCTTTTTGCACTCTAAAAAATTCATTCGGCTATAACATTGGAACTCAAATTAACAAAAATTAAATAAAAATAAAAATCGGGAATTAACCAACATTTGCAACTGCACGCCTGTAAAATTCATTCAACTTGTACATGCATCAATGTTCATCAAGTTGAATTATGCATTCCCAAGATACCCATGAACAGAATTACTCAAAAAATTCAGGAACACACAAAGATTCGGATACATGATGTGTGTATATGTGTATTTATATATATATATATATGTATGTACGTATATTACCAAGTATACGTAACATTCAGGCACTTGAAAAAGAACAAGATCCAGAGCTTCAGCTTCCGTCTCTTCTTGCTCATTCGGTACCGCCGGTTCCTTCTCCATCTTCCAGATTTGGGATCAGGATTCAGAACCAGTGAGATGAAATTTGAATCTGAAACTGCCGGTTTCTGAGGGTTGGGACTTGACGGGAATTTGGTAAATTAATTTGGTAGGATTAAAGATTGATATTTGGTACTCTCTCTCTCTCTCCGAGACGATCACAGAGCGAGCGAGCGAGCTTCTTCTTCTTCCTCTTTCAGTCTTTTACGAGTGACCTTGTCGGTAATTTTATTAAGATAACAAGCAGGGACCGTTGGATGAGATTACTTTATCTAATCAAAGGCTTTTTACTGTTTTCTGATTAAGCAAAAACTGGGGATTTTTTGACGGTTGTGATGAGTGGAAAGGTCTATAGGAGATGGGAGTCAACCAAGAATTTGATTTGGTAGGGAGAGGTTGCTTGAAGTTGAAGGGTCACCTCATTTTTCTGGGTATAAAGGAATATCCTTTGCAATGCCCCCAAACACAAGCTTAAGATCATTTCCATTTACCAGCATCTCTCACCAAAAAGCTGATTTTCACATGTTATTTTTAACCTCTCCCACATGTTATTTTTCACATGTTATTAAATAAATCAAACATAAATAATGGATAGAATTAAACAAGAGCTGGTGTATATCATTCATCTGATCAAAATTTTTTATAGGATAATACATATGTGCTCACTAATAAGTATTGTACATACTCATTTTTTGATCTGGATAAATGATATTCAGTTTTATTGTTTTAAAAAATAATGGACATCTTATTTAGTTTTGTTTTTTTGGCTTAAAAAAACAAGAAACATGACACACCTCGACCCGAATATGCAGGTGGACACCGGATATCGAGGCGTGCTGACCATCACTCCGAAGGAGTGACGAAGTCATGACGTAAAAAAGAATAAGAATTTGAGTAAAAGTTGAAAATTCAAAAGTAAGCAAAGAGTTTAAAGAGTGCGCAGTGTGGGATTGAACCCTTATTACAAACTAAGTGTCAGAGCAAGGAAGTGCAGTAAAAAATAATATTCCCATCCTGAAGGGTGGATATGAAGGAACATAGAAATACTCTTCCATACATTAACTAAAATGTAAGTCAGCAGGTGCCACAATGTTACAACCCGTCCCAAAATTTTATGTGAAATTACCAAAATACCCCTAGTGGTCAATGTTGACTTTTGTTGACCTTTTCGAGACGACTTGTGAAAATTACTTTCTTTACATATTCAAGTAGTACTCGTCGATACGAACACGTGGAAGCAAGCAGAACTCAATTTGGAGTTAAAACGAACGTTTTACGGAACTTTAAAGTGTATGGGCATTTTAGTAATTTTCACACCCGTTTGCTAATTAGGGTTTTGGGTTGACCTAGCTGCTCTGCAGCCATTTCACTCACCCTCCACGATCTCTCTCTCTCTCTTCCCTTCTCGGCCAACATCACAAAAACTACAAACCGAAACCCTAGGTTTTGGACGAATCACAAAACCATCAAACCGCCGCACAAAACCATTACCATTACAATCTTCTCGTCATTCTGGACGAGACTGTGGTTTCAGAATCCCCAAACTCGAGCCCAACCGGCCAAACCGACGCCGGAACGAAAACGGCAAACTGCCATTCAAGTTTCTGTACAATCCCGACTTAGGTAAGCCTCGAAACCATTTCCATTGGTTTTATTACATTGAGTAGGTTCAAATAGACATAAATAACGTGGATTTTGGTGCAGTTTTGAAGGAGAACGGAATTAGGGTTTCTCGAAGCTTTCCGGCCAATTTCAGGCCATCTCCGGCCATTTTTCCGGCCCCAAATTGGTATGAAAATATTCTACTCGTCAATACCTTCATTTTGATATATGACACGTTAAATTTGGCCAAGGGATGAAGGAGTTATGAATTTTTGAAATTTTGGGATTAAATCGGTGAATTTTCCAGAAATTCCGGCGAACCAGGCGGTGGAGGACGGCGGCAGCTCCGGCGACCAGAAAAAGGTTGAAGGTGAAGGAATATTCCGTCAGCTGCGTGTGGGGTGACATCATCAGGCGCGTGGCGACACGTGCCGCCGCATGGACGGCGGCGGGAAGGTTTTCGGGCCCCAGAAATCGTTTTTCAATCCGTTTTCTCCAAAATAATATTATTTTTGGGTTTCTTTTTATTTAAGGGTTATATTAATTTATATTAGGGATGTTTTTAACATTTTTCCCTAATATTAAATAGGTAATTCTTCGACTCGACGCTTCGAGGAGGGCGACACCGAGGGAGATTTCACTCCCGAGTACTTGTGAGTGGACTTTTGTTTTATTAAATGATTTTCATGCTTTGAATTAATTATGGCTTGATATAATTATTATTTTAAATGATTTTTGAGGCATGAATATATATGGATATATGTTATGAAATGGTTTATACTATGTTTTCCGATTATGCATAAGTATATTGGTATTTAATATATGACTTCTATGCATGAATATATTCGATTATACAAGGTTTGAATATTTGGGAAATTATGAAGTATATGATATTCTTCACTTCTACACATGATGTATATACGTATGTTTTCAAACACACTTGGTATGCTTTCACTACGTTGTAGTATCGTCTCACAGCCGTAGAACAAGTCTCACATGTTTGGGTCACACGCACAATACTCCAGGGGTATTGTCCGGTAAATACCTTAGTGCAAGCTTGTCTTACGTTTATGTTTATTTTTGGGGAAAAGGCCCCACTACGTAAGGACTCGGGTGTGACGCGCTACTGCGCAAGTGCTTACATGTGTGTGGTACTAGGAGTACAAATTGATTGATAACGTAAAGTGCTTGTACGGGGATTGAGAGGTTGTTCCTCAACACGTACATGGGTGATTGCACATATACCCTATGTTGGTTTTCTTATCTATACTATTGATATATTTGGTGAAATGACTTATGGAAATATGAATTATTATTTACGGATTTCACTTTGAGATTTACTTTCAGTTATATATATTATAGTATGATTTGACACATACTACGGTAGTATGATTTTACAAATATACTGGATTTCACATAGGGGGTTACTATGTTGAAAAGAGAAACGTATTTCGAAAACTTTTTATTTTCGTCCACTCACACCTTTTGTTTTTGCGCCCCCTTCAAGACCTAGTGATAGCGCATTTGGTGAAGTCGAGGCATACGAGTGGCAGCTCTGATTCTCTTCCCGACCATGTAGGGATTCATTTTTATTTCAGTTTCTTTAATAATATCCATCCTTGTTATGGATAGAAATTCTAGGAACTTGACTTATTATTCTGTTTCCGTTGCTTCAGTTTAGTACGCTCTGAACCTTGTGCATATTGGTATTATTTTCGCAAACTATTTAATGGTTTAAGTTGCATAAACTAAGTGTTGTCATGCATTCAATGGCTTCGTCACTTACGAGTGTCGGCCAGCACGCCCGAACTTGGTATCCACATGGGTATCGAGGGTGGGGTGTGTCACATAAATTCTCGTCTGCCAAGCTCAGTCCTTAAGTCCTGGAAGGGCGAAAAACACAAGAAGGGTGAGTGGGCCAAAAGTAAAGTTTAATAAAACTTTTCCTGAGTTTCGGAAAATAGTAACCCATCGCTGTAAAACTCGTAGCAATTTCCAAAATATATCTTTAATAACAATTACTAAAAATATATAACTCATGTGTTGGGAACAACGCTTAAAAAGGATACGGGTAATCAATAACCAACAGCAGAGTATAAATCAGTTTACTTATCAGATAAATACAAGCACACGAGTTCATGTAGAAAGTAGCCACATGAACAAGCTGGGTGTTATAATTACGCTCTAGTACTACATACACGTGAAGCTGGTGCTAAGCGCGTCACAACGAGTTCTAGATGCCAAGGCAACTAGAACAGGCTGGCACCTACGATGGATCCAAAGTGAGCGTGTCGGTGCAGTGTGAACATACACGTGAAGCTAGTCCTGACCCGGACAATACTAACACCGTGCAAGTTTGCATGATAAGTAATAAACACAAATGTATAGTCATGCCAACAATAAATTTCTAAAACTCAATAAAGATATTTAATCAAATCAATTCTCTTTTAACAAATCATGGCATGCTATACAATAAGTTATAAACACCAATTAAAACACATTTTGAAATATATAATATAATATACTTTAAAGAAACGGGCCCACTCACTGGTAAGTTGTCGGATCGTAGCCGCCGTACCTAGCCTGGCCTCGGTACTCCTCAGGATAGGTCTCACCTATATGAGAAATTACTATACTAATCATTATACAAGTCAAATCCAAATTCTACAAAGGAAAAGACTTGAATTCCCCTTTGTTTGCTCATTTCGGGACTTAAAACTGTCGGAAAAGTGGTCCACGTGCCGCCACGGGCGACTCACGGGCCCCCATGCGCCGGCTGGAAGTCGGCAACACGCGCTGTTAACTTTAACAGAATATTCTGTGAAATCTAACGAAATATTCTAACGGCGTTACAGAATATTCCCTATCGGCGTCAGTTAGAAGGGAATATACCTTTGGAATATTCCCCCTTCCGATTGGATCTAAACCGGGTTTGATGAAGTCAGGACTGGGTTTGCTAACGTTAGCTTGCCGGTCACCTCTGCAATGCTCAGCCGCCGTTCGCCGCCGCCGGTTGTTGGTTGAAATTTCGCCGGAATCTGGAAAAATAGCCAAAAATTTTCAAAAATGCACAATTTCTTCAAATCTCAACCATTTTTCACGCACCATATATCAAAATAAAGCTAGGAACATGGGGGACTCGATTTTACCTAATTCAAGGCCAAAAGATGGCCGGAAAATGGAAGGAAAGTCACGGCAAAAAAGTAGCCGATTTCCAAACTCCAATTTTTGAGCCAAAATCAAGCATGCAAGGCTCGGGGACTGATTTGAGACTATCTAGGAGTTGATTGGTGATGAAATCAAGTCCAATCGAGGTTCAAATCCGACAAAACCTCGTCGAGAATATTTTGAAATCTCGTCGGTGTTCTGGGCACCAGGTTTTCTGGGTTTTCAGGATTTGTGAAGTTTGTTGGTTTTGGGTGTGAAGATGGTGATGGTGAGCGAAAGGATCGTGATGGTTGCTCGGCAAAAAATCTCAGAAATGGTGGTGGTGGTGGCCTCGGCAAAGCTTGGGTGTGGAGTGAGGTTGCAGAGTTTACTGCTTTGTTGAGTTTGGGCACAAGAATGGAGAGTAGACAGAGTAACAGACTGAAAGATAAGTTTGGGTTTGAGTTGTGTGGGTGTCATCCCACAATGGATGCAAAATAATTTAAAGAGCAAGAAAAATGTTAAACAATTGCATGCAGCTCAGAAGCATGCAAGCCTTTGCAGTCTGATTTTTAGAGGGTGCAGGGCACCTTAATTTGTGAGAAAACCACGAGAACAATCCACAGAAACCACAACACAGAAAAGTGCAAATTACCAAAATGCCCTCACTCACAACTTGTCCGTTACAAGTCCGAATGACGTCTCCTTTGCGCTCACGGGTTCGTAGTGAAGAGTACTAAACAGAAATCACAAAAAAGGTATGAAATTATGACAAGAAAATTGAATGTCCACGTAGGACTCACTTGGCCCACCAAGGGTATTTTCGTAAATTTACAACATTGGGGAATAAAATACAATATACTTAGGGACGGGATGTATCAAAACATGTGACATTTTTTAATTAGAACAAATCAGAAAGTGACATTTTTTAATTAGAACAAATCAGAAAGTGAGTATGTAAAGTACAAAAATATAGGTCAATACAAACAATTTTTGTCTCCAAGTAAGGTTAATACCACTTGCTAACATTTCTATTCATTTGTCTCTCCTTAAAAACACAAATGTTGATAGACTCAATCTTAATATTGAAAATTTGTAGTACACCTGTATGGGTTTTTTTGAGTTGTTTTTATAAGAAGCATTTTATTTTCACGACCTATTTCAATATTTTATAATTTTATTTACTATTTAGGCATGAGTTATTTTTCACTAGCTACGTGGCGTTTTGTGCCAATAAGATAAATTTATCTCTTGATTTTGGGTTTGAGATGGATGTGACATTGGTTCACTCCTAAAATTGTGAGCCGAACGAAATTTCTGTAATTTAATTCTCTTTAATTTATTCGATTCGATGGCAAAAAATTATGAGAGATGTATAGATAATATCATCCTATAAATACATGGTGAGTTCGATTCGGTTCTTATAACCGAGAAATTCATAAGAGGGATCCCTTCATAAGATAACCGAACCAATCCGGACCTACTTAATTTTGGCTCGGCTCGGCTCGGCTAGGCTAGGCCGCTTAATTCGGTTTGGGCCTTGGCCCATTTATTTATTTATTTTATCTGTTCTGCTCAGTGTCTGCCTTTCTGGCTGCACCGAGTCGCGGAGTCGCCCTCATCCCCTTCTCCGTTCTTCTCAGGTGGGTTTTCTACTTCTGTCTCACAGTTTCCCTTGATGTATGCTTGATATGGGTTATGTCACATCTGAAAAGTGAAAATCTGAGATAAAATTCTTTAATTTACCATAACAATATGTGCTGGGCTTGTTAATATGTGTGTTAATTGTTAATCCTTTTATAATTAATCGCTTTCTGGTTGCTCTAATGCTTTGATAATTGCTTGTTAGTTGGTTGCAATTTGTGTTAGTTTCTTGCTAGTTGCTACACTTCATGAACCGTAGTTGGAGTTAACAATATTTGCCGTTGACGAAGGCAATGAGAGCACTGATGTTTAGTTAAGTTAGTTGGGAATTAATCTTTGTAATTTGATACTTTGTTATGCACTTTGGATTTGAATCTTTGATGGAAGTGGCACATTTCAATTAGTTTTCTCGAATTGCCTTTTCGCCCTACTAGTATCGTCTCTGTACTTCATAATAATGAAGAGAGGCCAAGCTCCATAATGTGAAGAACCCTAAAAAACATTAAAGTTCAGAAATTTATATTCATCTTAACATGACTTACCGAATATGATCGCTGTTTTTGTGTGCGGTCATTACCTTTAAAAAAACAAATGTGCAAATTGCAATGTTGTGCTACTCTTTAGTTAATTATGGTATGAAGCTGCTGCTTACAGTTAGATGTCATTAGCTTGAGTTCATTTGAGATAGTATCACTGGTCTTAGATATTGCTCGTGTATCATAAACATATTATATAATACACGGGTTTTTTTTTATTTTATTAATGTGTTAGTTCATGTTGCTCTTTTGTAGATAAACCGATAATAGTTTGAACTGAACAAAAATTCTGGATTGGATTTTGCCTTGGGTATAAAGCAAACATGGCTGAGTTGAACCCGGGTATACTAATAGACATTGTGGATGAAGAATGGATGAGAAGCACTCTTCCTGATGACGGTAGTGTTTGTCTTCCCCCTTGATATGTACCTACAAATGCATACATTGAAGAAGAAAATTATATCACATTATTTCTTGTAGTTCAATTGTTAAAATAGTCTTTCGTTCTTTGCAGAGCTTCCCCTACCACCAGTGCTTGTCGTGCGGACTGATGACACCGAGGATTCAAGTACGTCTTTTTATTTCTTTATGAAAATTCTCAAACCCCGTGTCACTTTTTCCCTGAAAAAGAAAATTATGGTTTGATGCCCTTTGATCTTTCTCTCTGGGTCTCAGAATGGGTTTGATGATGAGAGACTGGTGTTTACATTTTCACAGTTTTAGCAATAGATAGTGTAGGTACTCCCGCTACGAGTATGTGCTTTTAATACTTGTTACGGAATAGGAACAGATCACAAGAAACAGAGCTTAAGTCCGACTTATAATAAAACAAGCCTAGTTCTAGTAGATTTGAAGTTCAAAACTATATGAAATTCAAATTCTCCATTTCTGTTTTCGGAACATCTTTAAAGCCCTAGTTTTGGTACAAGGACTCTGATACTACTGCATTGTGTTGCAGACCACTGTTGGGTATTTAGAGGGTGTGGTTGCTAATTTTTGCAGACATGGTGCCTTTCTTGAAATTCTTTAGGTTGAAGGGTGTGATTAAGTAAGAATTGGGGTCGGCGATAGTAAAGGAAATTCTTGAATAGTAATGGAGTATAGGATGGAATTGCTGTATTTAGGTCAGAATTTTATGGATTTGGTTTACCCTGAAATAGGGGCTCACATGCTTGACACGTGACTTTTTTTAACGGGAAACTGGATGGAATTCCGTAAAAAACTGACTGCAGGAATCACATGGGGCATTGCTGCAGTGTTCTCTACTCTTGAAAACGTTTTCTTTTGATACTTCCATACCATCCGAGGAAGCATAGTTTCATCTTTTTCCGAAAAAAATGCATACTTTCATCTTCTTTATATTTGCATGCTGTCAAAGCCTTTGGATTTTCAATAAATGAACAAGTTAGGATTTTGTAAGATGTTTACGAACTATTAGGCAGCTATTTCTCTGCTTGTTTATCTGAAATATTTGGGAAGAACATCAATATATCCTACTATACTTTGGTAGCATTACTATGCTGTGGTAAATATAGTTCTATTGATGTATCTCCCACTATAAGATAGCAAAAGGTCGAGAAAATTCTGTGGAAGGGGAGGGAATTTTGGAGCTCAGGCACCATATTTGTTTGGACTAATTTTTTTTACGTTCTCGTGGTGAAAAATATTATTCGTAGTACTGATATCTCTTTTTCATTATTTCTCCATTGATCAGATCAGGAGACTCAACAAGTTGATGCGGATGGTTGGCATGATCTTGCATTACCTTCTCAGTGATTTTTCTTTTTCGTTCGGCCATAAGAATTTGGAACGTGTGTAATTTGGTGGCTTCTTAAAATGAATTAGATTGTTGTCTTTTGGGATATGTTGAATGTGAGGTTTTGGAGTTATCTTCTTAACATGAAGCTGATTATGTACTCTAATCTGTCTACCATGCTGTTTTCATTTATCCGGAAACAAGTTTTGGAGTTCGTCATATTTTCATGGTTGTCGGAATTTACTGAAGCCGTTGCTCAACGGTTGCCTAATATTTTCTCTTCCTCAAATTTCTAGCAACCCCAGAGCCGGATTAACTGAATAATTTCCAGATTTATAAGCACCTCCCTCCCCCTACACAATCTGCGCAGAAGATGTGGAAGAAGTATTTAGCGACCTTAACCAATAGTTGAGGCTATGAATTCTTCGTTTGTAAGATCTTCAAATTGATTAACGCTTAATGTTGTTGCATATGCGACCCGAACGAGCCATCCACAATGGCTTTGTGTCTCGCATACATTGATGCGTCCTGGAGCGTACGAGAGGTGGTTTTCCAACACGAAACAAACACACCATTCGCATACATTTGTTTGCCGTTTAATTTGAAGTAAAATTATAGGCAAAGCCATTTTGTTTGCAGATAAGCTGTTTGTTTATATGTTTTATGGCTATCCAATCTTGCAGATGACAATCAATCAAGTAAAGCAACAACTTACACTCCACTGCAAAAAAAAATTCCAGTTTCACCAAAAGTGTTCAGTAAAATACATCAGCACCTGTTGATCATCCATGAACATAAAATTTCAGAAAACAAGACACCTCTAGTCCGGAGCCGCGTACCCAGCGATTCCTTGTCTCGTGCACTCATGATTTCGGATTCAATTTTCCTCGGAGATATTGGCTGTGGGGAACAACTTGTTCTTAACACGAATCTTCAAAAGCATCGGCAGGCAAATGATCAGAAGCCGGCATTGCTTCTTTCTCTCCAGATTTAGTCCCAGCACCAGTTGCCTCGAGAACCATATTGTTTGCTTTCCTTTTTGTACCTCTAAGCAAGTTATTCTCCGGCGCTTTCAGCTTCCTCTTTTCTTCCAACTCGAGAGCCTTCTCTTCTTTCGGCACATTTTCTTCGTGCAGCGTTATCAACGCATCTTCAGTACTTGGCTTGGATTTCTCGGGCGATTTCCGAAACTCGAGTAGCGATTGATCCCCGATTCTCAGCTCCTCCAGCAGCAACCTCGCAAATGGGTTTTCAAGAAGCATTATCTCGGACTCCTTTTCGCCAATTGGTGCAGTTTCTTTCGATTCCATGGGAAGAATGTCTTCTTGGTTTTCTTGTTTTTTCCTTTAGATTTGGAGATACTCTTCTCAAGTAAAATGTACTGAATGCGTTAACAGAATTGAGATTCTTTATAACTACTTTAGCCAACAAAATATTGGAGGGAAAAAAAGACTAACTGATCAAAACAAACACCTAACTAACTCCTGGCTAGACCGACGGGATCCCCAAATCAGTTAAGAGTTTTTTACCCTACCCCTTTTACAGTTTTACTTCAGTAATCAAAATTCAACTTATAAATTTAAGGCACTTTGTTTTAATTATTTGGTTTACTCCGCGCTATGAAGCACGGATACGGTGATACCATACGACACAATCTGATACGGTGATACATAAAATCTTTAAAAACGAGGATACGATATGTCATGCATACAACAATAAAAATATATAATTAACACATATTTTAACACGAAAATATCCAAATTCAAGTTCATTCAAATGTGAGAGTTATATTCATTGCTTCAATTAGAGGCAAGCTATTTGTATTCATCAACTTTCAACTAAATCTTTGTTTTTTTATTAATTTTTTCCTTTTAATTTCTTGTATCCGGAGTATCCGACAAATATTGTATCCGATGAAGTATCGAATACGAGATACGCTACCAAACTGAAGTATCCGCGCTTCATAAACTCTATACCACAAATCGATCCTGAAAAATGAATGTAATCACTCTCTGCTTCTACTTTATGCCCTTTCTTAGCTTGGGCATTTGCCACGAAATTTGCTTCCCGACACAAATGGTCGTGTACATGTTAGAACAATCTAACCTAACACAGGATTGCATAATAACCCAATATATCACAGTTAACTCAACTTATTGATGCAATAAGTTAGTCAAACATACAAATCAAAACTAACCTGAATAAATTTACGATGAGGCCATCATCTTCAAAGTTGTCCTTCTACTCTCTGTCAAAAAATTCAATGCTCACGTCAACTTATATAGACAATTAATCCATATGTTTCTCCTATAAGAATTCATGTAAAAAACCAATTGTAGTCTCCTTGTCAAACTATAAGTGGTAAAACCGTTTTATACATTAAGTTCAATTCCATTTGAATTAGGACATGTAATCACTTTTTAAAACTAATTGAAACTCTAATAGCCGACCTAATTTGAACTCTAGTAGCCTAAATGCCTTAGACTTGTGCTCATACTCAACAATACATGTTATTGAACTGTCAACCAATATACATACAACTCAGAGTCCATTATAACTCATACGCCAATATTATATAACATATTTAACAGACACACAATTGATAATTACGTTGATGTTTGGTGGAACCGGCAACTATTACTTTATAATACTGGCCACTGTTTCACATGTTAACTATAATAAAATAGGATGATTTAGGGCTCTTTGGCCGATTTTCCTCCCTCTTAACATTTAACAATTTAACCCACGTTAACGTTATCGTTTGTCAAAAAACAAAAAGAAATTGATGAAAAAACAATTGGGAAAGTAACTAGGACATATCATTTTATTTCATTTTTCATGTTTAATTGACACAAGAATTGAAAACAAACTTGTCTTTGTTTCCCATAAGAAGGGAAAATGAAACCAAAGATGGAGACGAAAGGGTTTCGTTTCCTCCCCTATTTTCTTGTCAACCAATCACCGCCTAAAAATAGAGAAATAAAAAAACCAGGTCTTCTTTCGAAAAAAGGGTGCAACGAATACTTCTATTTATTTATTTATTTTGGTAGTTGGATTTTTTTTTTAAATTTTTGGTTGGAATTGGTTGGATTTCATTGATAACCAAATGGAAAATGATAGGTAAATCATGTTTTTAGATTATATTTTAGGAAACTTTAATGAAAATGACAATTTTAAATTTTTTCTTAACCAAAAGCACTCTAATAACTTTCTTTAATGAAAATGACAAAAGTTTTAATCAAAATGACAAACTTTAGCACAACAAGACAAAAAACAAAAAGGCCCACATGCTAGAAGCAAAGTCCAATATGAAAGCTACAATTTTTTTTCCAAATCTACCTGTGACAGAATCAAAACTTTGTTAGCCCAAATCTATCACTTTTTATTTACGAAAATGTCATTAAAACTTTCATTATTTACAAATATGCCATTAACTCATTAATGTCCAAAGACCACAATGAAAATATATATACTTTTTTATAATCAATCTAATGCTCCTGATTATAACATTTTTATTGGGCTCTTCAAAAAATACAAAAATAAGCTATAATTATCACTACTCTCTATTATTCATGTATAAAATAATCCATCCTAATAATGAAGCAACATGAATAGGAAAACTTGAAAAATCTAACAATTCAACAACAAAACATAAACTGCATATGAAATTAAAATTACAAATAAAATCATTCAAATTACATAGTAGCAATATCCCATCCAATTAATTGTTTGTTAATTTTTTTTTAAAAAATAGTACAATTTCTTAAATTATTTTTTTAGAAATAGTGGTCACCATTTGTAGAAATAGTGTCACTTTTTTTAGAAATAGTGTCATTGTTTTTAGAAATAGTGTCACTGTTTTTAGAAATAGTGTCATCGTTTCTCTAAATAGTGTCACCATTTATAGAAATAGTCATCATTTGTAGAAATAGTGACACTATTTCTACAAATGGTGTAGTTTCTAGAAATAGTGTCACTGTTTCTAAAAATAATGTCACCGTTTTTAGAAATAGTGTCACCGTTTTAGAAATAGTGTCACGTTTTTAGAAATAATGTCACCATTTTTAGAAATAATGTCACAGTTTCTAGAAATAGTGTCACTATTTCTACAAATGATGTCACTATTTAGAGATGAAATTGAAAGTTTGCCAAAGGAAATTCTAAAAATTTAAAAAAAAAATCAACAAATACATAACTATATATATACACCAACTATTTCCAAAAATATATGTCGATTGTTTTTAAAATCTTTCGATCCAAATTACAAATGCAAATGATTGTGTATTAGCATTGGAGCGGATTTTGATTTTGTTTTGGGTCTAATTCCATACCAAATTTCAAAAATGAAAAGAAATTCAACAAATACACATAACTATTTATATATATATATGTCAACTATTTCTAGAAGTGTATGCCATATATGACCGTTTGTTCAAGCTCTTCACCTCCACGTCCGTCATCTGCCCTCCAAACACGGCTACCCAGCCACCCTCGTCTGCACCTCCATCATCAATTCGACTGGAGAAATTATAAAACAAAAACAAAATCGCAAATTGAAAACAGAGCTCATGTAAGAGCACTTTATAGAGTTAACAGTTTAACCATCATTGTATCATTGCCAAACAACCTCAATATAATTGTGATTCTATGGTTACCACTCTCATATTTTAAGTTTTAACTTTAGCAAAAATTAAAATCTTACTCATTCACACAATGCTCATCTATTCTCTTCCATCTAGAATGTGAGCTAATTAGTATAATACACTCTCCAACATTACACAAAGAATCAGCATTTCATGTGATTTTTGAGAGAAAAGTGTTCTAAGATAGAATGTTTAATGCAACAGAGAAGTTGAACAATAACACAAGGTAAACGTTTCAAAATATCACACATGAATGTTTCAAAATATGAAAATTCTTGAGTAGTGCTAAGTGCTAACCACTATCTTTTCAGCAGCTTCGCATATCTTATCGACTTTTGCCTTCGATAATCCTTTGATTCTAGTCAAGTTCTACCAAACAGAAATCAGAGTAAGGAAATCGAACCTTAAAGTGCACAAATTAAGAAATTTATACTGAAATTCACTTTTACCTTCTTCGTATGTATCATCAAGCCATTGCAAGTGTAGATTCCTGCATCTTGAAGTTTCTTAATATCTCTAGGCATTGATTCCCTAAGCAATACCTGCACAAAATTCATACTGTACAGTTAAAAATTTGATTTCCTCCCTTTTACAGCAAAAAAATGGCTCAAAATTTACATCTATTATGAGAATCGTATAAAAATAATTAAAATGCACCGATAAATCAAAATGAACAGAAACTGATCGAGCTAGAAACGATAAATATTCAAAGAAATAGAGAAAATTAGTTTTACAATTGAGATTTTCCTAAATTTAAACAAAAACACAGTGTGAAACGGTAGCAATCGAGAATCGAAGTACGGAATTGAAAAGAGAACGAAAAACACAGTCCACAAAACCAAAATTGAAAACAGAAACGAAACCGCAACATGCACATTTTTGAAAACGAAAGAGAAATAGAGTGTGTTATACTGATAGGGAAACTTGAGCTTCAGAAGAATCGAATGATATCTTCAAGAAACGTAAAAGAAATTTTAAAATTAAAAAACAACTGTAAAATGCAGATGAACATATAATGATATATTCTAAATCGAGCATTCAACCACTACATGCAATAAGATCTAAATTCACCATCATGAACAAGAATTCACATATATAACATTAATATTCAACCACGAAATCAAATCCAAACAATTCCACACAAATTGCTTAATCAAAAATGTCGAAAACATGAATTCATAAAAATTTTCAGATCCAATCACAAAACGCCAAACACAAATCAAACAAAACAAGAGAAACGATCAAATCATCAAAGTAACTAGAATTAACAGTGAAAAATGAGCGAGATGCGAATTGCATACCAGAGAGCGTGAACTCGACGACGATGACGTCATGCTTGCTAACAGTGTCAGCGAAGTTGGAGTTGTCGAGAGTGAGGACGTACTCCTTCGATTCAGCCTCTTCGGTGCGGATCGTGGTGGAGAACACGACTAGAAGGAAGAAAAAGCAGAGCAAAATCCTGGATGACTACTGTTTACACCGAAAAATATCTACTGGGCTAGAATGGAGTTATGGGCAAATGGGCTAAGCATGAGAAGAAAGGCCCAGCCCAGTCCAGTAAATAATGAAGGATAAAGGCTGCGTCTACCCCCACTAGAGCATTAAATGCAAAGATCTCTGCAATATGGGGAAAGCAAATCAAATCTTCAGAGAACAGCTAAAGTCTCCAAGTGACGGTTGTAGAAGTGAAGTGACAGCGATCACGTGGTGCACCTATTGGTCTATATGAGCTTTGGGCCTAAAAAGGGGAAAGGCCCAACCTAGGCCAATAGACGAAAAATGAGTAAGTCTGAATAGTCTTCCACTGACTACATTTAATGCAAAGTACTGGGCAATTTGGAGGGAACCAGACTATGAATAAAGAACCTTTTCTCAGTGGGAGTAGGTTGATCAGAGGTGTTACCTGTGCTTTCCGGATTAAGCCTTTCTTCACTAAGTCTTCAAAGGCAGAGAGAAGTGATGGCTATGACATGGGCTTCTTGCTGGTCTATATAAACAAGGAGAGGATTCGAATACAAGGACACTCAAACCAACTAAAAACAGAACTCTTTAGTTCAGAAAGAAACCTCTGAGGAAACCCCTCAAAGCCTTTTTCAGATACAGACTTCGTCTCTATCTGCTGCTTTCTCATTCGCACTACTTGTGTAGCCAGCGACTTCGAGAAGCCAAAGACCAGCAACCTAGGATCATATATCCTAACTCCCCAAAGGAGTAGTGAATTTAGCTCTGCTATCCAGCCAAACCGGCGATAGTATCGATTGAGAATCTTAGGCCAGAGAGTCTTTGATCATTTATCTTAAGGAACTAACCTTAAAACCATCCCGATAGAATAGGAAACCATCCCGATGGAACAAAACCTAATCCAATGGACGTTTGTTCAGTCTGTGAAGAACTTAAAATGTAATAACATTGATCTTTTTACTTAAAGTCTTTCGTTATCAGCTCTTACTTACTGTTCTTTACTTACAAGTTTTTACTTTCAAGCACTTCAATTACAGTCTTTACATTCCGTCTTTAATTATCGTATTTACCTTTGTGTATGCGCGAGCGTGAGGCATTTTGGTTATAACCAGTTTATAACAAAATCCTATCTCAAGCGATCTCTGGTATAAACATCGAGAGAGAATAAAGTCCTTAACAAGCAAGGCAATAAAAAGAACCTAACTGCACTTATCTAACTAAGTCGCCCAATCCGATGAACGGAAGTTATATTACTTGTGGCGCAAGTACTTAATACATATTACATTTTTCTATTGGCAGAAGCCAATAGTGGCACGCCTGACAACAACCATACAACAGAAGGTCTCACGAGCATCCCTCCGAAGGGATATGAGTGAAGCCTGTTGGAGCAAACGCCAATAGAAAGGCTCAGACCAGTGGACGGGCCGACCCGTGTGCTCCTAGCCTGCTCCCTGCCAAAGGCTCGCGAACAACTACGACGCCATTTCCATTTAGCTTTTGTAAGAGCTGTTATGGTCTATTGATGTCTTTGAGAGTCACTCTCTGGTTGCAGAGAGGAGGATTATATGAACTAAAACCGAAAGTTGTAGAAAGAACAAAGGAAGGAGAATGAGGCTTACATCGTAGTGATGAAGAGATGATCGAGAAAGGGAGAAAGAGAGACGAAATGCCCAAGGCTTGCCGTCAGGGCAAAATCGGAAACTCGATTTATTATTTTGGTTGGGGCAGTCTAATTGGGCTGTTTGATGCTGGACTTGCCTTAACCATTAAATAAAAGTAATTATGGTGTTTTTGGTTAAGATTCAAAGTTTTTATGTCATTTCTATTAGTTTTCCTTATATTTTATAAATTACATGATGTGGCTGTTGATGATTGATTGATTTCTTAAATAATTTAAATAAAGAATTCAATTATGAACCGTCACATTATATAATTTACAAATATTACTTTAAACAAATAATGAGGATTATTTAAAAAAGAATTCAATCGTTTACATCATGTGATGTGAATTACAAGCATCACCATTAACAAATAATGAGGAGGGAGGGTGAGCATCAGAAGGATTTTCTATATCCCGTATCTACAAATTCCCCAAAAGAAGACAAAACCAATGGGTTTTAAACACCCGGCGCACGTTAGCCACATCCCACTCGAGCCTCGACTATAAAAATGTGCTTAAACACCGAACTCTTGCCCTCTGATTCTCTCTGCCTCATTTTGCTCTACATCCCAGTCATCAATGGCGGCGGCTACTTCCTCCTTCTCTCCTGCCCTCTCCCCTGCCCTCTCCCCTGCCCTCTCCCCTGCTCCCCAATCATCCTCCGCATCCAAAACCCATGTGGCTCCCTCCAGTCTAGGGTTTTCATCTGCTGTCTCCAAGTCTCTCAGTCCTCTAAGAGCCAAAGCCACTCGCGGTGGTAGTAATGTCTCCGGCGGCGGCTCAGCTCTCGGAGCTCGCATGGTGTCAATGCCGTCCATTAAGCCCCCTCCTTCTCTCGATTTCGAGACGTCTGTTTTCACCAAGGAGAAGATCAACCTCGCTGGTCACAACGAGGTCTCTCTCTCTCTCTCTCTCACTATCTGTCTATTTGTACAAACACATTTATGACATTGCTTAGTTAATTTACAAATTGAGTTGATGGGTTTTGCTTGGATTTGGATAAATGGGTTGGGGGAAAGAGAAAGGGAAGCTTTTTATACTGCCTGAGAGCTCTTGTGCATATTCTCTGTACTTATCATTAACAAACAAACAAACAATAGAATGGTAGGAATGGAAAAGAAGGGGAAAATGCTAAATCGTTTCGCGGCCGCGTATTTACCCGAATACAAGTACATTGTATCTATTTGTTGTAACTCTATGGATATTACTAATGATGATTGAGAAATGATTTCCATTTGGATTTCCTTATTGATTGTGTGTGTTGGGTTTGATGCTGACTGCAGTATATTGTGAGAGGAGGAAGGGATCTGTTCCATTTGCTGCCCGATGCTTTCAAGGGCATTAAGCAGATTGGTGTTATCGGTTGGGGTTCTCAGGTGAATGAACTTCTCTCATATCATTTATCTATTTATTTAATGGTTGATTTATTGAATATCATGATTAATATTTGGGGTCTGCATTGGTTCTTAGATTTTCTCTCCGTTTCTGTATCCATATGGTTGTTCTATAAGCCAATATAGATTGCTTATGCTAATCCAGTATGAATAAAGAGGGGGTGGCTACATATCATAATTCTTTTCCATGCTTTTTTCACTGTTATAAGTTGCGAACGTATATTGTTTTTCTGTCTCAGTCACTATATGATATTCGGGTCTTTAACCTATCTTCATCTCAGGGACCTGCTCAAGCTCAGAATCTAAGAGATTCTCTAGTTGAAGCAAAGTCTGACATTGTTGTCAAGGTAAATGCTTTCCTGTTTACACTCAAAAATGCATTTCATGAGAAAAAAAAAAAGATTTTAGTTACTGACATGTTTTCAGTGTGTTGTGGTTATCTATTTTCTTATATATAGATATTATATTACCTGCCATGACTTTACAGATTGGGCTCAGGAAGGGTTCCCGTTCTTTTGCTGAAGCTCGTGCCGCTGGTTTCACTGAGGAGAATGGGACTTTGGGTGATATATACGAAACAGTTTCAGGCAGTGATCTCGTGTTGCTGCTAATTTCTGATTCTGCGCAGGTCTGTTGATTGCACTTTTGGAAATTGTATTCCTGCTAATATTGGCTGTAACTTGTAGTTGCGCAGGCACTTCTGTTCTGTTCTGCTAAAATAATTTTGGGTCTGCTAATCCATTTATCATTTTCAACCATCTCTATCTCCTTATCCCTGGATACTGACTTTTCGTACTTACTAATAAGTCACTTAGGAAAATAGGTTAAGAAAGACTGAAGTACTGATAATGCGATTACACAGTTATATTGTTTTGTTTTTTCTATGATGTAATATCGTGGACTGTATCTGCTGAAAGGTGTTGAATGATGGTGTTAATAATCAATTGTTTTTTAAGTTCTCTACCCTGTGAGTACTTAACAAGTCATTTGTTAGAGTTAAACCAGAGTGGTATTAGGCTATCAGCATGTAGTTGTCATCTCATGAATATCTTCATATTTATGCATGATTTTGTTTTGCTGGTCGGAAATTATTTGGTGAAGTTTCACTTTGCTGAGAATCAGTTCATATTTCAGAAAGTAATCTCTAATGGAATGAAGTCATGAGTGTGTGGGTGAATGAGCCTGTTTTCTGGGTACCCTTAAAAGTATCTTTCTGAAAGCGTATAACTTTGTCTCATGTTGCAGGCCGATAATTATGAGAAGGTATTTTCACACATGAAACCAAATAGTATACTTGGTCTTTCCCATGGTTTCCTTCTAGGGCATTTGCAGTCAGTGGGACTTGACTTTCCCAAGAACATCAGTGTAATTGCAGTATGTCCCAAGGGGATGGGTCCATCTGTAAGGAGACTTTATGTCCAAGGCAAAGAGATAAATGGTGCGGGAATTAATTCCAGTTTTGCAGTCCACCAGGTCAGCTCTCTCTCTCTCTCTCTGACTCATATTTTCTGGCCTTACTATAACTGACATCCTGGATACTAAATGTGCTGTGTTTGTACAGGATGTTGATGGTAGAGCCACAGATGTGGCCCTGGGCTGGTCAGTTGCCCTTGGTTCTCCTTTCACATTTGCCACTACACTAGAGCAGGAATACAAAAGTGACATCTTTGGAGAACGAGGTATGTTTTATTCGCTACATCATAACTTTCTTTCTCTTCTCTTTGCTTATGCTTTGAATCCAGTAAACTTGAGATCTCATCTCTTCTTCTGCTTTGTAGGCATATTACTTGGTGCTGTTCATGGAGTTGTGGAGTCCCTGTTTAGAAGGTACACTGAAAATGGAATGAGTGAGGATTTGGCTTATAAAAACACTGTTGAATGCATAACTGGAATTGTGTCAAGGACCATCTCGACTAAGGTACTGCCCACATATGAATTTCATTATTTGTAGTTTACATCTGTGTTCCTGTGCACGTCCTTGCTTGTATATCAATTTAAGAACAAGTGGAGTCATTGTTTTTATTATTTTTCCCAACAGGGCATGTTAGAGATTTACAACGCTTTGTCTGAAGATGGCAAAAAGGAATTTGAGGCTGCATATAGCGCCTCATTTTATCCATGCATGGACATCTTGTATGAATGCTATGAAGATGTTGCCAGTGGCAGCGAGATCCGCAGTGTTGTCTTGGCCGGTCGTCGCTTTTATGTATGTTCTCTATCTGTTTTCAATTGGTGAAAGCCCGAATTTTGATTATTGTTGTTTAGAAGTACGTGATTCTCAGAGTCATAGTTCTTTGAATACTTTAAGTAAACGAATATTAATGATATGCAATGGATAATGAACATACCTTTGTTAACAGGAGAAGGAGGGTCTGCCTGCATTCCCAATGGGGAAAATTGATCAGACCCGCATGTGGAAAGTCGGTGAGCGTGTCCGATCAACAAGGCCAGCTGGTGATCTAGGCCCGTTACACCCTTTCACTGCTGGTGTTTTTGTTGCCTTAATGATGGCGCAGGTATGAGCCTAACCCTTTAGAATGGGTGAGAATGTAACATTGCAAAAGGAGAAATTATCTTCCAACAAGCAATTGTTCTGACTTGCTTACAAATGAATAGGATTTTCCTTTTGTTCTGATCTCAAATTGTAGTAGACTACAATGATACATATTCTTATACTTAACTTGCCAAAGTTAATAAGGTTTCATCGTTGACTATATATTGACACCAGACTAAGTTAATTAAACAGTCCGAATAGCGAGTGCATGCCTAAAAAAATATTAGAATATTAGCAACAAAAGATTGGTATAGGAAAATATTTTGATGTTTCTACTTTTCTCAGAGTAAGATGCATATCAGGTATTGACTGTATAGTTAAGAATGTGGATTTCATGAGGGTTATTTTAGGTTATTAACTATTAAAGGATCTGTGGTAGAAACGATGAACACACATGCTTGATGTTTTGTAATGCAAATTGTAGGTTTCTTTCTATCAATTGAAAGTTCAGTTCCTTGGAACATAAATGCTGTGATTTTATTTCATTTTTTTCCTAATAAGAAATAAATGAATTTGTTAGTAACTGGGGATAATTTCTTCTGCATGTGATTTTAACTGCTTTATGAATTTCCAGATCGAAGTCTTGAGGAAGAAAGGACATTCATATTCGGAGATCATTAATGAAAGTGTTATTGAGTCGGTGGATTCTTTGAATCCTTTTATGCATGCTCGGGGAGTTTCTTTCATGGTTGATAACTGTTCAACAACAGCTCGGTTGGGATCAAGGAAATGGGCTCCACGATTTGATTACATCATTACTCAGCAGGCCTTAGTTTCTGTGGACAATGGTGCACCCATCAACCGAGACCTCATCAGCAACTTCATGTCAGATCCAGTGCATGGAGCCATCAAAGTATGCGCCGAACTGAGACCTACAGTTGACATTTCAGTGCCTGCTGATGCAGACTTTGTGCGACCAGAGTTGCGTCAGAGCAACTAAAACTCAAAGAACCTCTGCCTGAGCTGGCCTACGAAATTCCGTTTGGCTCCATATTTAAGGTGTGCTGTAGTTTTTTCCCAGTTTGTTCTGTTTTTACGTATCATGTCACATTGCAAGTTGTGTTTAACGCTGAATGTTGTATTATGGTTTTGCGGTCGTAACAAGTAGTTAAAATATTAAGAATGTTTGCATTTTGGAGTCCATGTTACTGCGCATTGGTGGTTCTTTTGTGGATACATTCTGATACACGATAATATAGGGCTTATATGGCACGGGACATTGCCACAGTGGGATCCCGCTCCAATAAAATAAAAGACGTGTAAGTTTTTGTTCACATGTCCGTATTTCATTAGCATGGAATGTCACGTGGCGGTGTACTGTGTGCCACGTAAGTTCTCCATCATCATTGATCCCATAACCAATAGCGGAAACACAATGGTCCATGCCCCGTTAAAGACACCACTTTTGTAGGACCTGAAATCTTCTCCCCCGGCATGAATGCAATCAGATACAGGTTGATAGCAATAGCCTTGAGAAGGGCCTTCTCATTGCTTCCCGGCATGTCTTCATCATAGGCACGTCTTCATAGCCATAGCCAGTTATATTGATGCGCGAGGGGCATGGGTGTTGCAAGTATCGTCAACACCGGTGTTGTAATTTGTCTCGGAGCTAATCCCATGGTTTTGATTGATGAACTCAAAAGCACCGTCAGGGTAGCCACCACCACAACCTAGGTCTTCACCGCCAATGTCGTAGTCAACCACTTCTTGCTCGGACAAAGATTTGATTGACCGGTATTAGGCTCTGTAATTCCTTAACGGCTCCCGCTGCTGCAAAAGCCCAACGGCTTCCTGCATAGATGATTTTTATTGCATTTATTTTGATTAGTGGGAAGGCGATGCAAATTCGGAACATCTTAATATCACTTAACTAAAAGCTTCTTGGTGAAGAAATTTATTGAAATTTATTGCATCTAATTAGTAAAAGCAGTTATAATTGAAAATATTAGGAAATAATTTTTCAAAAAAATTGTGAGGGTAATATCGGTTACGAAAATTTCATTGAACCCTCCGCCCCTTTTCCAATTTGGTTCGCGCAAAAGCATAAATGAAAGCAGCATTCTAAATTGCTTTTTAGGTTTAGTTTTAAATCAACTTTTTCACACCACAGCATCAAACAGCTTAGCAATAAAAAAACTTCTTGAAAAAGCATAAGCTGTCCCAAATAATCAACATCAAACGGGCACCTAGTGTTTGACTTGTACATACAAACAATTAATTGTAGCTGGTATTACGAGAACATTTTCATATTTGAAAGAAGTTGACTTTGCGGAATACTTTTTCCCCTTGAATCCAGTTCTTGAGGCTTTGACTTGTTCACTAGCAAGGTCTGCGAATAGATTGACACTGTAATTTGTAAGGTTTGTTTGCATTGTTATTAGAAGATTCTAAATATGCCACCTTCTTCTGGAATATCTCGAAACGTTTTTTCTTACCTTCTTCTAGAATATCTCGAAACGCTTTACCTTCTCATTGTTAATGTTGTCATATACTCGTCCATAACGAACCATCCATTACTCGAATCTTTCATGTATTGATGCATCCTGAAGGAGAGCAACTTACATGGAACGGTTTCACCGTCACGTGGCGTCCCGAGATATTCCAAGCTCCCAGCATAAGGATCAAGGCCAAACAAATACATTTCTAAGGCTGGTTATTGAACTCCATAGTATACTTAGCTGGGACTCGGGGATTTGGTAAAGGAAATGAGATAAAAAGAGAAGCTGGTACACTGAAATAAACGAAACTGAAGATTTTCACAAGATGGCAGGCTAGTTTTCCTTACATCCACAATATCTTACAAGTATTTTAAACATATACATATCATACAACCTACAAGGCATATAATAGGCACTGATTTAACTATTGATGGTAATTCGGTAAAATTAACTAAGCTGTGGGGTAAGAGGCAGACATAGCAATCCCACAAAGTCCTTCGGCTGCTGCAACATCTCTTTGCATTCTAATGTACCCGTCTTCACCCCATTCTGCACCCCATGAGTTTTTCACTAACCAATACTTAGTCTCATCCTCACTCTCGCCATAACCAACAGCGGTAACACCATGGTCAAGGCTCGTTCCACACGTTCCGGTAAAGACACCGCTTGAATAGAATTGGAAGTCGGAACCACTGGCATCAATGGCAACGGAAACAGGTTGATGAGCAACAGCGGTAAGAAGAGCCTTTTCACTGTTTGCAGGGACATCTTCAAAGCCAGTTATCTTGGCTGCACTGCTGGCTTCCTTCTTGGTGTTACATGTGCCATCAACGCCGTTGTAGGGATAATTAACTTCTGTGCTAATCCCGTTATTTTGTTGGATGAACTGAAATGCATCGTCCATCAAGCCACCCTCACAGCCTTGGTCTTCACCAGCGGTGTCACAATCAACGAGCTCTTGCTCAGACAAAGAGATCAACTTACCAGTTGTAAGCTGTGTAATTCCTTCGGTGGCGGCCACTGCTGAAAAAGCCCAACAACATCCTGTATTTTAATTGGAATTAAAAGTAGTTAGAATAAGTACCAAATTGATGATATATATATATATATAGTGTTTTCCAAAATAATGAAAATATGCTAGAGATAAATACCACATTGGCCTTGGTCCTTGACGGGGGTTACTGCTCCTTTCTTTCTCCAGTCCATTGTCGCGGGTAATGATGCAGTCACATTTTCGTATTTGAAAGAAGAAGTCTTTGTGGAACATTCATGGCCCTTGAATCCATTTCTTGAGGCTTTGAACTCTTCATTTGTAAGGTCTGCAAATTGATTGACACTTAATTTGTAAGGTTTGTTTGCATCCTTATTAGAAGATTCGATAAATGCCACATTTTCCTTGAATATCTTGAAACGAGTCTCCTTCTCATTAACGTCGTTATATATGCGACCATAACTAGCCAACCATTGCTCGTATCTCCCATACATTGGTGCATCTTGCAGAGGGCGAGAAGTGGCTTCAGAAGACCAAGCCCCCAAGGTGAGGATCAAGACCAAGCACATGTATTTCGACAGCTGCAGGTTAATAAACTCCATGGTAGCTAGCTAGATAGTGCACTAGAATCAAGCAGCTAAGTTTTGATAAAGTAAATGATATGTGCAGGTAATACCGAAATGGCAGACTCCTTCGTAATTTTTATACTAGTCCATGCAGGTACTACATAATGGCCTCTCTAGCTATCTCCGTGCCCCAAAAATTGATCTGCAATATTATACGTACGTGCCCTACAATTTATGTTGATATGGACCTGTAAGATTAATATGTTAATTAATATATACGACCTTTATTATAATTTGGATTTGATACTAAATCTGTAAGATTAATATGGTAAAGGGTCCTTAATTTAACTACGAGGGATAATACTAATACAGTTAGTTATGTCTTATAATTCAGAATTATATATGCAGAATTCGTTGATTACAGTTTTGTAATCTTCGAAGTTCCAGAATTTCTGATCTATGGAAAACTTGTAGTTTAGATTATTTTATTGGTTCGTGCATTGTTGTCGATCAAATTCTATATGGAAAAATATAAGAGCGCCACAACTGACACCTCTAATGACACACCCTGACCCGGATATTCAGGAGGACACCTAAAAATCGAGGGGTGTTGGCCAACACCCCGTGAGGTGACGAAAGACATTTGAAGAAATGAAGAGTAATTTAAAGTAATAAAGAGAAATTTGAATAAAGTAAAGATCGAGAGCACGGAAGTGTGTGTGAACCAGAAAGGATAATAACAGAGTAACTAATTTTACAGAATAAAATTTACTAAGTAACTACAATTACTAGTAAAGTTCCCTACATTGACAAGGGAACCATGCCACCGTGTCATGACGTCAGGAGCTCCAAAGCCTACTAAACCTGGAGGGGCGCAAAACAGAAAGGTGTGAGTGGGCAAAAACAAATAATTTTCTAAAACTTTGCTTTTCCGAAAGTACTAACCCATCGTTGTAAAAACCCGTAATAATTCTCAAAACCATACTGCATAGTAGGTATGAAAAACAACGTAAATGTGGAAAGTTAGTTATTTTTCAAAACGGGTAAATAACCAGAAAATCACAATATAAAATCTTTCAACAGAAATCAACACATGAAATCCAAGAATAACATAAGGCTTCATGGCATCAGTGAAAGCAAGTATATCATAAAATCACATATAACAACAAGGTACGCTCAGTAGGCAGTGCAAACACAGGAGCTCATGCAGAGATATTCTGCCATGAACATGCTGGGTGTAATAATCTACGCTCGAGTACTACATACACGCGAAGCTGGAGCTAAGCGCGTCACAACGAGTTCTAGATGCCAAGGCAACTAGAACAGGCTGGCACCCACTATGGATCCAAAGTGAGCGTGTCGGTGCAGTGTGAACATACAAGTGAAGCTGGTCTTGGCCTTGAACAGTACTATAAACACCGTGTAAGCAATCCTAATTGAGCGGGTATGAAAACATGCCACGGGTAAAGTCTCGTATCTTAAAATGGGGTATAGTATAAAGTATATCATTTCTCAAGTAAGGCTAGTAGTAAAATATTCTAAATGGTATTCACAATACCGTATTCGAAATACCGATAATATGCTAAAATATTTGAGTTTTTAAAACCAAGTAAGGTAATAAAGCAAGTCTAAGATTCGTTTCAAAGTATAAACGTAATCTCATTTCACAAACATATATAAGATATAATTTTAGAAAGAAAGGCCCACTCACAGTGACCGTAGCCGTAATTGCTTTACTTGTACGCTCTTCGTACTCCTCGGGTTCTCACTCCTAAAATAAAACAACCATATTTAATAAACTAATCGAAAACTACAAAGAATACGGAGTACGGAACTCAAATTAAGAGTTTCGGTGTCTGAAAACCCAAATACGCCGCCACGGGCAGCTGTACACTGCCGCACGTGTCTCCACGCGCTGGTGGAAGGCCACCACGCGCGGTCATGCACTGGCAAGCGCGCTCACGCGCCGGTTAAAGTTAATGGTGCTCCGTTAACTTTAACGGAATATTCTAGGGTTTAACGGAATATTCTAACGGCGTTAGAGAATATTCCGTTAATGCCGTCAGTTAGGGAAATGAATATATCGTTGGAATATTTCCGGTCCAACCGGATCTGGACCGGTCTGCTGACGTGAGGACTAGGTTGGCTGACGTCAGGGCCTGCTTTGCTGACGTTAATTCTCCAGTCGTCGCTACTATTGCCGGCAGCCGTCCGCCGGCCGGAATCTGGGTTTTTCGCCAGAATTCTTCAAAAATTCATAACTCAGTCAAAACTCAACCATTTCACTCATGTAATATGTCAAATTGAAGCTAGGAAGACAAGGAACGCGAAATTACCTAAAAGAAGTCTGATTGGTGGTCAGAGGTGGTCGAAAAATGGAAGGAAAGCCACGGCCCAAACCAGAGTTCATGGCTTCCTCGATTTCAGGCCTATTTCATGCATGCACGACTTGGATAATGTTCTAAGGCTCACGGGAAAACGAAAGGTGGTCACTTTGAGGCCAATCGTGGCCAGTATCGCTGGGAAGCTCGTCGGGAAAGCTTGAGGCTTTGCCAGAGTTCAGTGCAGTCGAGGTTCAAGGCTTTTGACGAGTTTGCAGTTGGTCTGGTGAATTGAAGGTGGTTCGTGTTGGTGGTTTAGGAGTGTGATTTGCCGGGGAAAGGTGGCGGAGCCACCGAGGTTTAGCTTAGGGAAGGAAGAGGCACGAGAGAGAAGGAGAGTGTTAGTTGCAGAATGGTTGAGTGAAGGAGAACACAGAGAAAGGAATGGGCTCACTGGGCCCAAAGCCCAAACTACAATTTATCATCCTCTTGAAAATTACGAGAATGCCCTTGAGATTAACTTCCCGCCGAATCTTCGTTCTAACTCCAAATTTCGTTCCGTTCACGTCCACGTGCTCGTATTGACGAGTATAACAAGAAAAAGCTAAGAAAAGGGTCGTACGTGTCACGACACGAAAGTCAACCAGAAGTCAACCATTGCCCAACCAGGGGCATTTTGGTCATTTCCCACTTTCGGGAATAAGATACTATAAATCCCGGGACGGGCTGTAACATCTAATATTTCAATTCACATTCCTCAATTATATTTTGGTGTTAAAGTCACATTTGGAAATTATTTGAGTGTGATAGTCTCACTCATTCTTCCATATATTATAACGTGTTTGGCTATAAGTTTATACTTTTAAAGGTTTATTTGGGGTCAAACTTTAATGGTGTTTCCCAGCGTGTGGCTGCGCGTGCGGCGGCGTACGGCAGCGCTGGCGGTGATGCACGGCGGCGGGAAGGTTTTTGGGTCCCGGAAATCATTTTTAGATTATTTTTATAAAAGGGTTATATTTATTTATTTTAGGGATGTTTTTAATATTATTCCCTAATATTAAATAGGTAATCCTACGACTGGGCGCTCCGAGGAACGCAATACTGAGGAGGAATATACTCCCGAGTACTAGTGAGTGGACTTTTGTTTTAATAAATGATTTCTATGCTTTGCAATGATTACGGTTTTGATATATTAAATGATTTTAAATGATTTTGAGGCATAAATATATATTTATATATATATATATATATTATGAAATGGTTTTAGTTTATGATTTCGATTATGCATAAATATATTGGTATTTATTATATGACTCCAATGAGTATACCTATTTATGCAAGGTTTGAATAATTGTGAAATTATGAAGTTGATGTTATTCTTTATATATCACACATGTTGTATATATGTATGTTTTCAAACACACTTGGTATACTTTCACTACGTTGTAGTACCGTCTCACAACCGTAGGACAAGTCTCACATGTTTGGGTCACACGCACTGTACTCCAGGGGTATTGTCCGGTAAATACCTTAGTGCAAGCTTATCTTACGTTTATGTTTATTTTTGGGGGAAGGGCCCACAACGTAAGGACTCGGGTGTGACGCGCTATTGCGCAAGTGCTTACATGTGTGTGGTACTAGGAGTACAAATGGATTGATAACGTAAAGTGCTTGTACGAGGATTGGGATGAGGTTCTTCAACACGTACATGGGTGAATGCACATATACCCTGTGTTGGTTTTCTTTATTATAATTATTGATATCTATGGTGGTACGACTTTTGGAAACATAAATGGTCTTTTACGGATTATACTTTGAGATTTACTTTTTAGTTATACTTATAAATTATGTTTTGACATATACTATGGTAATACGAGTTTATACCTATATCGATTTTCAAACAAGGGGTTATTATGTTGAAAAGAGAAAAGGGTTTAGAAAACTTTGATTTTCGTCCACTCACACTTTTTGTTTTTGTGCCCTCTTCAGGACTTAGTAGCGATGCATCTAGTGAAGTCGAGGCATTTGATTGGCAGCTCTGATTTCTTCTCGACATTGTATGGATCTATCTTTCATTCAGTTTCTTTAATAATATCCATCCCTGTTATGGATAGAAATTCTAGGAACTTGACTCTATGTTTTGTTTCCGTTCTTTATATTAGTTACGCTCTGAACCTTGTGCATATTTGTAATAATTTTCGCAAACTATTTGATGGTTTAAATTGCATAAATTAAGTGTTGTCATGCATAAAATGACTTCGTCACTTACGAGTGTCAGCTGACACACCCCGCCCTCGAAACCCACGTGGACACCGAGTTCGGGGCGTGATGCTGATGTCATCCCACGTGCTGCTCACGTCATCGCCGTTAAAGTCAACGACGCCAGTCAAGGTTAACGGAATATACCTTTTCTGACAGAATATGCTGACGCCTTCAGGAATATTCTGTTACCGTGACGAAATATTCCTTCTCCTTCAACCTCTCGCCAGTCGCCGTCTGGTTCGCCGGAATCTGGAAAAATTTTCCGAAATTGTCCAAAAATTCAAAAACTCAAAAATTCATATCTTCTTCATTTCTTAGCCAAATTCAACGATCCATATATCAAAATGAAGGTATTGACGAGTAGAATATTTTCATATCAAATTGGGGCAGGAAAAATGGCCGGAAAGCTTCGGACAAACCCTAAATCCGCTCTACTCCAAAACTGCACCAAAATTCACGTTCTTTATATAGAATTGAACCTACTCAATGTGATAAAACCAATGGAAATGGTTTCGAGGTTACCTAGGTCGGAATTGTCACGAACTTCGATGAACAGTTTGTCGTTTCCGTTCAGATATCGGTTTGGCCGATTTGGTTCGAGTTTGAGGATTCTGAAATCACAGTCTCGTCAAAAATGACGAGACAATCGTAATGGCTATGATTTCGTGTGGTGGTTTGATGGTTTTGTGATTAAACCAAAATCTAGGGTTTATGGGTGTTTGTTTGTGTTCTGGCCGAGAGAGAGAACGAGAGAGAGAGGAGAATGAGGTCGGGGAGAGAGAGACAGCTGCAGAGCAGCTAGGTCAAATCCCCTAAACCCAAAGGCTTCGTTTGGTACGCCGTATAGCACACCGGATAGTTTATACGCCCAAAAACCTCGGTATAATTAGTCGGGTCTGTCCCTCTCACTCTCTTGGTCTAGCTTGAAAGAAAATATTTGAATTAAAAGTTCATTTGAGCAACACTTAAGCATGCTATTAACAAATTAAAGGCTCTTAGCTAGCATATTAGTACTCAAAAACAAAACTTTGCTCATGACTTTTGAAGCCTAAATGTTGTGAACCAAGACACAACTCAAAATCACATTAGTAAGTTGTAGCATCCTATACCTTTGTAGAATCTTCTTTGCATGAGCAAATATTAAATACCCAAGAGGGCCTTCAATATCATCTTGGATGAACACTTTTGCTTGGAGGAATTGTGGTTGCACTTTGAATCAAATTGAAGGTTACCTATGTACTTCGTCTCCTACGAAGATCAAACCTTTCGTAGTTCTTGTATTTGATGAGGATTTGAGTGAGTTTGTATGAAGAACAAATTGTGTTCTTCACACACACCTAGGGTCGGCCAATACAGTACAAATAGTCGATATTAGTCCGATACTGCACCAAACACCCGACTAATTTAGTCAGTACTGTCCGATGACAGATTATCCTATCCGACTAAAATAGTCAGTCCAGTCCGAGCTCCCAAACGAGGCCTAATTAACACACGGTGTGAAAATTACTAAAATGCCTGTGAACTTTAAAGTTTCGTAAAACCTTCATTTTAACTCCAAATTGAGTTCCGCTTACGTCCACGTGTTTGTATCGACGAGTACTACTTGAATATGTAAAGAAAATAATTTTCACATGTTGTTTCGAAAAGGTCAACAAAAGTCAACATTTGTTCACTAGGGGTATTTTGGTAATTTTACATGAAATTTTGGGACGGGTTGTAACAGTTTAAGATTCAATTGGGGCCCACCGCAAATTAATCTGAACCATTCAATGGCTGTACCATTGAATGGTACGTACCACCCAAGATTTTTCCGTTTATTTGATAACTATTTAGTTTTCATTTTTTTAAAAAATTAAAAACTAAAAACTTATTTGGTAACTACTTTTAGTACTAAAAACCCAAAAGTGAAAGCTACCATTTTTTAGTTTTCAAAATTTTGACTTTCAGTTTATTGGTTTTTTTAGTTTTTATTTTTATTTTAAAAAAAAACTAAAAGTATATACTAGAATAGTTTTCAAAAACTAAAAACTGAAATGGTTATCAAACAGACAATTAATGTACTGTAATTGGATGATTCTACTGATTGGGTGTCCCCCTGATATATATACCAAAAGCTCTTGGGGCATCATGAAGACGTTCTTTGAAGAGAAAGAAACGTAATACAATGAATTTACAAATACTTGCATATACACCCCCCCCCCTTAAACTTGACGACCGGGAAAAGTCAATTTCAGACTGAATAAGAACAAGTGATGCTTGTATAGTCCCTTGGTGAGAATGTTAGCTGGTAATTCACAGATGGTAAATAATGAACTTGATGAGAACCCAATTGGACCCGCTCACAAACAAAATGCCGATCAAACTTGATATGTTTAGTGCGGGCATGAAACAACAAATTGGCAGCCACGTATAGTGGCGGATCCAGGAATTTTTCCTTAGGTGGGCGAAATATAAAAGCATCCAAATAGATAATAAAGACTTTTTAAAAGTTAAACAAGCCAATGTAATAAACTTATACACATGATTATGTGTTTTATGTCTCCCTGTCTCCACCATTTTTTTTGCAAGATCACCAATTCCTTCCAATTGAGAAAACTCATTACTCATACGCACATCTTGAATATATATTCGAAGTTGACCTTGAAGCTCCAAAATATGTTTGATAGAGAAGTCTTGAGGATAAAATTGGCAAACTGAATAAGTTTTTGCTTGTCAAAAGCTCGTAATGATTTTTTAGGACTCAAGCATGCCATATAAATAAGCAACTCAGTATTTACCTCATTGAAGCAGTGATTCAACTCCAAAAGTACTTTATCAATGATGGCCATAAAATAATTCACACGATAATGGTGGAGATTTGTAATACCTTGAGCTTTACGTCGTGATCTCCCTCCAAGTACAAATGCTTCATCCATCATAGGAACCTCAATATCATATTCCTTACAAAAACAAGAAACTTGCTCAAGCAATTCATCAAATTCATTATCCCTCATGTGTTGTAGTTGTTGCTTACAAGCTTTGACTAACTCTATTGCATGGACAAGATCTTAATCTTTCCTTTGTTTTTCAGTGTAAACAACTCCCAATATAGATCTCATAAAAAATAGGGGGAAGACAAACTCAAAAGATAGGATGTATTCCTTTGTCCTTAATGTTTCACCCGTAGTATCATTGTTACGATCTTCTATAACCTACTGAAGCACACTCACAACGGATTTAAACAAGGAAATGATACTAAGTAAGGTATCATAATGTGAGCTCCACCGTGTATCACTAGGTCGCTTGAGATTAGTTTCTTGATTTAAGCCTCGCCCGGTTATAAGACAATCATTTTCAAGAGCATCCACTAGTTCTTGTTGTTGTTGCTCTCTAAGTGCATCACGACGCTTACACGATGCTCCAATAATATTGACTAAACCATTGGCCCATGTGAAAAATATGGCAATCTCATCATTTCCCTTTGCAAAGGCCACAAGTGCAAGTTGATGTGCAAAACAATGAACATAAAATGCACAAGGATGTTCTCTCAAAATGATGCTCTTAAGGCCATTGAACTCACCATTCATATTACTAGCTCTATCATAACCTTGCCCGCGTAGCATAGACATGCTCAATTTAGATGTAGAAAATAATTGATCAATGACCTTTTTTAGGGACTCCGAAGTGGTATCACTAACATGTTGAACTCCCAAAAACCTTTCAATTACTTGACCATTGTCATCCACATAACGAAATACTACCGCCATTTGCTCTTTTATTGAAATATCACGGGATTCGTCAACCAACATAGAAAAGAATTTGCCTTCCATATCCGTTGTGATAACTTTAATGGTTTCATGGGCACATGCATTGACAAGGTCTTTTTGGATTGTAGGAGCCACTAATTTGAGATTCCCGGGAGCATGATCCAACACCACGGACTTAACTTTCTCATCATGATCGGCAAGAAATTGCAAAAGCTCAATATAATTCCCCCTATTGTTTGATGTTAATGATTCATCATGACCCTGAAAAGGAAGACCTTGTCGTAACAAAAATCTAGTACAATCAATTGATGCATTCAAGCAAATACGATAGTTGTCTCGAACTTGGTTCGATTCTTAACGAAAGCCGTTTGAAGATGTTGCTTTTGATTCATGAGATCTAAGAGAGCTTGTGTAGCTTGATTATGAAGACTACCAACCTTTCCAACATGAACTTGTAGTTTACCCTTATACTTCCAACCTCTAAAGCCTTTACTAGTGAATGCATCACTCCCACCTTTACTAAAGTTAGTCTTAAATAGATAGCAGTTAAAACAAAATGCGGCATCTTTTGCTATGCTATACTCCAACCAATCATACTCATCAAACCACTTTGGGAGAAACCGGCAACCATCATTTTGTGGGAAGTCATAATCTTTTGGTCGACAAGGTTCCATTTGTATATATGCCCTTCGAATTTCATCTCGAAAATTAGGATCATACTCTGACATGGGAGGTCAAAGTCCCGGGTCTGCAAGAAGATTAGCTAAGATTTCATCTATTTTCGGTTTCTTGAAACTACCCGGATTAGTCAAACTACTTGGTGGTGGCGTTGGTCTCTTAACTAAAAACCTTTCGATAGCCACTATTAACCAATGAAAATACAAACCCCTTATCAATTAATCAACAAATTTAAATTAATAATCAATCTTAAGCATCACAAATACTCTCTTAACTACAAAATCACAATTAACAAACACTTTCATCATATTCCACAAAATTATAATTCAAATAAGCATAAATTCATACTCACCAATTCATTATCCAAAACCTTAAAAACTAATAAGAGATATTCAAAATGAAAACACTCAAGCCATATGAAACAAACAATGAAATTTTGTATGAAACTTTGAAATTAAGGAATAAGAATTTAGGTTAAATTATACATACTTGGTATAGTGTTCTTGCCTAAATTGCCTTGTTGGTGAGCGGGTCTTAAAGATAGTGGCGGCGGAGAGATTGAGGAAGGAAGTGGAGATGAAGAAATTTGAGTGAATGATGAATTTGAGGTGAAAATAGGGGTTTGAAATTTGAGTGAATGATGAATTTTAGTTGAAAGAAGGGGTTTGAGTGAAAATGGGGGCTTGCTGGTTGTTGCATTGCATACGGGATGACAAATGACAATAGGGGATTTGGGGATTAAAAAAACGACATGTCATTTTCTTGAAAGAAGCAGCATAAGCTGCATGTCGTTTTTTTTTTAAATTTTTAAACAAGGGACCAAAACGACGCCGTTTTGGTCCAGGGTTTAAAAAAAAAAAGGGCTCTCTGTTCTTTTTCCTCGCAAAGCCCAGGCTGCCCAGCAATAGCAACCACAGATGAGCTGGCGAGCTGCCATGGCCAGCCCTAAATCTTCAAGATTTTCTGCCTTCTGGGTGGGCAAAAATGGATTCAGTGGGCTAAAATTTTGTGCTCTGGGTGGGCAGCTGCCTACCTTTGCCATAAGGTGGATCCGCCACTGGCCACGTAAGTGGTGCTTAGGTTATCAGAATACATAATATTGGCGTGAACTTGGGAAAATCAGTGAAGACAACACAGGGTCTCAGGACAAGCACAAGCACAAGCACGATACTCAGATTCAACACTCGAGCAAGAGACAATGCACTGTTTAACAGAGCAGGAGCACCATGAACACACCTTTGTGAGAATATATATAAAGGGAATATCGACAATGCTCTAAGTCAAGCCAATGCAAAGACCAAAATTGAAGCGATGAAACCATGCATGATGAGCCTGTAGAGACCATACAGAGACTTGTGGAGCTGGCAGATATAATGGGGGCGCTTCGGAGGAGCCATCAACAGAGGTCCATAAATCATGGGCAATGAGAAAGTGATGAAGTTGGACCTCCTAAACAAGATAATTGGTGTTTTGTGTATTTGACATAGCTAGTGATGTTGGAGGAAGGGAAAGAGGAGCTTGAAGAGGCCATGAGAGAGGGTGTGCATAGCATATCCTAAGTAGGTAGGTATTCTATCATGTAATACAATTAATTTAGAAATACTTGCATAGCAAGGAATCCAAACTAGCTAGGTAGTTATTCTATGTATGTACGTAAACAAGGAATTGATAACACAATTTAGTGATGTTACGGTCATTCAAAAATTACTCCATAATGGCAAGATTGTTGTAAAATTGAAAAGCGTGTGATGTAATGAAAATGATATGATTAGAGCATCTACAATAGACCTTACAAATGTGGAGACCAAAATTTATTACTTCACAAAAATTGATGGATTTCTTTGGTAGATAGGTCTTCATCTTCAACCCACTGTATTCCAACTTCAGGCTCTTTCCCTTCTTGAGTTCAACGGTGCAAGCCGATTGCCCAAATTCCCTATCGTTGACGAAAATCGCACATGGAAGAACCAGACTTTTTCGACTAGTTTCTTGAAAATACCTACCAAGGCGAGACTTCTAACCACCACCAATAGCATCCTCGTGTTGAGTAGATGGATTTTCATCCCAAAATCATGTGTTTTGAAGTAGCTCGGACCTCGGGTGTAAACCGAGACTTTCAGGCCAATTTCCAGCCATTTCCGACCACTTTTTGAACTCCAAACTAGTATAATCTTGTTCCCATTCTCTCTAGCTTCATTTTGGCATATGGATCGTGTAAAATGGTTGAGAAATGAAGAAGTTACGAATTTTTGAAATTTTTCCAGAAACCGCTGAGTTTTGGCCGGCGGTGACTGGTTCAGACCGGCCTAAACCCGGTCCAGACTGGATCATGACGTCAGCAAACCGGTTCAAACCCAGTCCAGATAGGGAATATTCTCAGGTATATTCCTTTAACGTCGTTAAGAATATTCCATTAGATTTAATGGAGATGCCAGAGTCTTTAGTTAAATCTAACGGCGTCAACTAACGTCGTTAGTTTGACCGGCTCAGTTTGACCGCGCATGTGGGCGCGTGGGACTACTTTTTCGACTTCCGTTGATGCGAGGTGACTCGTGACGACACTTACTACCTCGGGGCAGTACGTATGATATTTTTCGGAGAGTTTGGGACCTCCGTGTTGAGCAAAACAAGGATAAATGTCGTTTTTTAATTTAATTAGTAACATTTATGAGTTTAATCATTACTATAGTGATATCTCATATAGGTGAGACTTACCATGAGGAGTACAGGGGTTAGGCAAGGCAAGACGGCTACGACCCAACTACATATTAGTGAGTGGGCTTTGTTTTGAGAAACTAATATTATTTATATTATTTCTCACTATGATTTCATGACTTATTTTATATCATGCCATGCTTTTACTTATGAGTTAAGTATAAAGAAATTATATTATGTTGAGACTTGTGAAACTGCAATGGCATGATCATGTGTATATTATATGCTCATCATACATGCATTCATCGGTGTCTAGTACTCGTTCGGGCCAGGGTTCAACCTTCACTTGTATGTTCACATCCGCACCGTTATGCTCACTTTGGATCCATTGTAGGTGCCAGTCTATACTAGTCTGCATTAGGCAGCTAGGACTCGTATGTGACGCGATTATCGCCAGCTTCACGTGATTGTAGTACTGAGCATATATCCATTACACCCAGCTTGTTCCATGTAGCTACTTTCTGCATGGACTTGTGTGATTGCATATGTCGATGAGCATATCATATTATATATTTCTATGTTGTTGAGTATGTTATATGTTGAGGAGATTTTGGTATTACTCATACCTTTGGCCTTGATGCCTTTATACTGTTTTGACGACGAATTTTATATTATGTTGAGATAAAGGTGTTTAACCATATCTTAGACAGTTTTCATACTATACGTAGTATGATTTTGGAAAACTGTACATGAATTTTCAAAGAGGGGTTATTGTGTTAAGAAAAACAAAGCTTTTAGAAATGTTTATTTTTGCCCACTCACACTTTATGTTTTGCGCCCTTTCAGGACGTAGTAGTTGGACTAGTGGTGAGCACGACCATTCCGGTGTTTACGACTTCCACACCAGATAAATGTAGGATTTCTTCCTTTCACTAGTATGTTTTATCCATCTTATTCAGGATGGGAATAATTCGTACTTTCTTTACTGTATTTTATCTATGCTTTGAACATCTCATGCTATGTATTAATAGTTCTACCCGTACTTCTGCGTACTTTGCTGCATGATTTTAATAATTCCAGACTTTGGTTTAATTTTATTCAGAATTCCACTTCATCTGCATGACATGGCTTTCGTCACCCTTCGAGGTACCCTTCGGGATATCTCGGTCGGGGTGTGTCACCCAGTGCCGGCCTTGGCTATAGGCGGGATAGGCTGTCGCCTAGAGCCCACAAATTGAAGAGCCCCAAAATTTTATACTTGTTTACATATAATAATATAATATGTATGTTAAAAAAAATTAAGTTATATATTATATCAGTATAATAGTATATGTGTGTAAGAACAAACGTGAGAATATCAATTTCCAAGTTTCAAGTTCCAAGACTAATGAACCAGGGGCCCCATTTTTTTTGTTCGCCTATAGCCCCCAAAAAGTCAGGGCCGGCCCTGGTGTCACCACCGGTGAGGTGGGACGGAGATGTTGGGTTTTTCATGTATTTTAATTTGAATAATACTTGTATTCCTCCCTTGGTTAAGTCTTTTTATTTGAATAATATTTTTATTTTTGTTTTTTTTAAGTCTTTTTTAAAAACATTTAATATCAAAGTTAACATTTTTGAGGCAATAGTTAACTATGATTAAGTGATAAGACACATGTTAGCTTATAAAGACCTACGGTTAATTATAGGCGGTGAGCAAAAATGCTCGCTTCTGTCTAAACTCGCGAACATTTGTTGTCCCTCATTCCTATTATTATTCTATAATACTTGAGCAATTTGTTTACCAACTAATGTGTGTGTGCATAATTTTTTTAGTAGAAAAAATATATATATTGATGAAAAAACTCAATCACAAATCGAGTCTTGAAAGAGGACATCCCGAATAATAGCAGGAGGATCCTCAAATGAGTCAAACTACAGAGGTATCAACTGAATTACTGAAAGTCCAAACTTAGCTAAGCGATGCTCACAACACCGTTTCAAAGACGAGGGACATGAGTGACGTTTATTTCCTGCAACTGGGTAGCAAGTTGGCGTATGTCTTACACGATCAAGCTTAATGAAGAGAGTTTTGGACTGTAGAAAATGGTACCAGGCATATATTGTTTGGTTGATGAAGCTTTTAAGCTTTCAAAAGTATTTGCAGCGAATGTATATTCAGAGAGGATTTGAGAGGAGCAAGAGTCTGTATTTCTTTGATTGATTTTTGTATATCTTACAAAAAGATAACAATACAGATATATATATCTGTATTACATCTGCAAGCATTAATGAACCTACACAGAGGAGCATGCATGCCTCTGTCCATGCAAGTCACGTGAAGAATAAGACAAAACTTACAGTCATACAGCTGTAGACAGAACAACTGTATCTGATTAAAGCAGATGATAAACAAACGACTAAACAAACTAGCCGTTGCACGCTATACTAAAGCTAGCAAACGTCAAATCTTAGCTTCTTGCTTCATTTGTAAAGTATTGGGATGCTCTGACTCCATCGGATTGCTTACTGGGTTCCATCGGATTGCTCCCTGGCTTCCATCGGGTTGCTCCCTGACTTTCATCGGGTTGCATCCTTCAACTCCATCTGCAGGATTATCATCTGCAGGTTTGGAACTAAGATAGTAGGCAGCTTAATTCTCAACAGCCTCTCCTAAGCTGCTTACTGGCTTCACTCCTAACTTCATTCTTAAATAATTAAAACGCTCCTTGGGCAATGCCTTCGTGAATATATCCGCCAACTGTTCTTCGCTTCGGCAGTACTTCACATCAATGGATCCTTGCTGCAATGCTTCTTTGATAAAGTGATATTTCCTATTTATGTGTCTGGTCTTCTAATGAAAGACTGGATTTCTGACCATTGATATTGCAGACATGTTGTCGCAAAACAATGGTGTTGCTTCTGGTTGCATTTCACCGAAATCATCCAGTACAAATCTTAGCCAAATAGCTTGAGCTGTTGCTTCGGCTGCTGATACATACTCAGCTTCTGCAGTTGATAATGCAACTGTGTTTTGCTTAACTGAGGCCCATGAAAATGTGCCACTTCCAAAGCTGAATGCATATCCAGATGTGCTTCTGCTGTCGTCTTCACTGCCGCCCCAATCTGAGTCACAAAATCCAATCAACACAGCATCTTTATCTCTTGTGAACTCAATGCCATAGCTGAGAGTACCCTGAACGTATATGAGAACCCTCTTAGCTACGCCCATGTGTTTCTTCGTCGAGCCATGCATAAATCTTGATAACAGACTGGCTGCATACATAATATCAGGCCTGGTTGCAGTTAGATACAACAGGCTGCCAACAATCTTTCTGTACAAATTAAGCTTCATCTGCCAGCTCGCTTCCATCAACCTTCTTCAGTTTCTCACCAGTAGGTAAAGGAATTGCTACTGACTTGCAATCCTCCAGACCAAACTTCACAAGTAGAGACTTTGCATATTTGCTTTGATGTATAAACACACCTTTATCCGATTGTAGAACTCCCATTCCCAAGAAATGATGTAAGAGTCCTAAATCAGTCATCTCATACTTCAGCATCATGTCTCTTTTGAATTCACTGAGCAAAGTATTGCTGCTCCCAGTGTACACAATATCATCAACATATATAGAGACAATGATCAGCTTTCCTTCTTCATCGATTCGGGTATACAGTGTGGCCTCACTAGTGCTTCTTTTGAAATTGCAATTAGTGAGATAATTGTTAATCTCGCTGTACCATGCTCTAGGTGCTTGCTTCAGACCATACAGAGCTTTCTTCAGCTTGTAAACCTTGTGGCTTGCATTTTTAACTTCAAAACCTTCTGGCTGCTCGGTGTAAACCTCCTCCTCAAGTACTCCATTCAAGAAAGCAGATTTCACATCAAGTTGAAACAACTTCCAACCCTTCTGAGCTGCTAATGCAATCAGAGTCCTGATTGTATCTAACCTTGCCACTGGCGCAAAGGTTTCATTGTAATCAATACCTGGTTTCTGGGCATATCCTTTTGCTACTAGTCTTGCCTTGTGCTTTTGCACTGTTCCATCCAGGTTCAACTTGGTCTTGAACACCCATTTAACACCTATGACAGGTTTGTCAGTAGGTCTATCCACAAGCTCCCAAGTTCCATTCTTCTCGATCGTCTCGATCTCAGCATTCATTGCCTCTTTCCATGCTATGTCTTCTATAGCTTCATGGTAAGTCTCGGGTTCAATGATGGTCATATGACATCTTGCATAAATGTCCTCCAAGTTCTTGAGCTTTACTGGAGTACTGCTTGATGTTGAACCTTGACTGTTGTTTCCAGACGCATGTTCACTTTCTGCGACTGATTGAGTGGGATTCGAAGAGTTGATCCCATGAGCTTCATGAGCGGGTTCTTCAGTTCCAGTCGTTGCAGAAACCTCATTCTCAAGAGTGAGAGGCATGAGAATAATTTCATCTTTCTTGCTCTCCCAATTCCAGGACTTGTTCTCATCAAATACTACACTTCTCGAGAGTATGATCTTCTCAGTTTGGAGATTAAAGATTCTGTAGCCCTTCTCACAGCTATCGTATCCCATAAAAATTCCCTTGCTTGCTTTGTCGTCAAGCTTCTGTCTTAGATTCGATGGAACGTGGCTGTAGCATATGCTTCCGAACACTCTCAAGTGCTTCACACCTGGTTTTCTTCCTGTGAAGGCTTCAAATGGTGTTTTACCATTGACTGCAGTGGTATGACATCTATTCTGCAGATATACTGCAGTCCCAACTGCTTCTGCCCAAAACTTGATGGGGATCTTCTTTTCAGAAAGCATCGATCTCGCCATCTCCCCAATCGTTCTGTTTCTTCTTTCAGCAACTCCATTCTGCTGAGGTGAGTAGGGAATAGTCAGTTGCCTCTCCATTCCAAGATTACTGCAATACTCGAGGAATTCATTTGAGGTATATTCTCCACCTCGGTCACTTCTCAGTTTCTTTAACTTGAAGCCGCTTTGCAGTTCAACAAATGCTTTGAACTTCTTGAATACATTGAAGGCGTCTGACTTGTTTCTGAGGAAGTATACCCAGCACATTCTTGAGAAATCATCAATAAATGTGATGAAATACCTATTCCCTCCAATGGACTCATTCTGCATCGGACCACATAAGTCTGTGTGCACCAATTCAAGTGGACAACTTGCTCTCCAGGCTTTCTCATTTCCGAATGGTTCTCTGTGGCTTTTCCCATAAACGCAGCTTTCGCATACTCCTTACTTCTCTGAGAAAGCGGGTAGTCCTACCACCATCTGTGCTTGCTGCATCTTCTTCGTGCTAGCAAAGTTCAAATGACCAAGTCTCATGTGCCAGATCCATGGATCTTCTCGTATTGCTGCCTTCATCGCTACCGAGTTAACAGACTCCATAGACAACGGAAAACATCTATTTCCAGTCATTTGGACTTTAGTTACAACATTCTTGAGGCTGCTATCATCGAATATCCAAGCATAGTTGCCTCCAAACAGAATGTGATATCCATGCTCCACCATTTGTCCTATGCTCAGCAAATTTTCATCCAAACCAAGAACTAACAACACTTCTCTTATATATCTTTTGCCTTTCTGAGTTTCGACAACCAATGTGCCTTTTCCTGTAGCTTGTACAAGATCTCCAGTGCCCATCTTCACTTTGCAAGTTATAGATCTGTCAAGATTGATCAACAAAGCCTCTTGAGAGGTCATGTGATTACTGCAGGCGCTGTCAACAAACCACACAGATTTTCCTGATGCAATGGAACTCGCATGACAAGCATAAAACATCGTCCCTGTGACTGCGTCTTCTTCCTTTGCACAGTTTGCAACATGTCTTCCACTATCACAGTCCTTGGTTAAATGACCAAAGCGACTGCACTTACCACACTTGGGTTTTCCCTTGTATCTGCATATACCAAAGTGGTATTTATCACACACTTGACATTGTGGTTTGCCATTTCCTTGGCTGCCACTTGGTTGTTTGTTGAAACCAGTAAACTTGTTGTTCCAGCCTGAGCCATTATTGCCGTTCGTGTTTTCGTTTTGAGACCAATTTGATCCCTTCTTGTGTTGTCCTTGCCACCTTTTATTTGGCCTGTTTTGAGGACCTTTGGACGTACCGGCACCTTGACTACCACCGATTCTGAGGCTACTGAAGGCTCTCTCAGTCCCCGTTAGCCTGTCCCTTTCATCATGCAAGTCTTCTCTTTTATCATAGACTTTTACAGATTCTATGACCTCTTCGACTCTAATATCATCTAGGTCTCGAGTTTCCTCAATGATAGACACAATGGACTTATATCTCCTGCTTAGACTCATTAGCAGTTTCTGCACTATTCTTTTTTCAGATACATCTTCACCAAGTGATTTCAGATTGTTTATGATTCCAAAAAATCTAGCCAAATAATCATCTAGGCTTTCACCATCAGTCATTCTCATGTATTCAAAATCTGCTCTTACTGCTTGAAGTTTAATAGCTCTTACCTTTTTGTCTCCTCTGAACTCTCTTCTCAAGATGTCCCAAGCTCCTTTTGCAGTCTTCTCGTTTCTGATGCGAGGAAAGAGCTCATCAGTTAATGCTCCTTGTATGAGACTCAACGCCTTGGCGTTTTTGATTCTGTCTTCTCTTGAAATGATGGGTGCTTCCCCTGGAATTTGCTCAGCCATGCTTTCTTCATCTCCGGATCCTTCTTCCTCCTGGAGTACCGGCTGTGATGGTTGTGGTTGTGGCCCTATCTTTACCACATCCTATAGATCGTAAGCTATGAGGATGGTTTCCATTTTCACAGCCCAAAAATCGTAGTTTGAGCCATTAAACTGTGGCGTTCGTAAATCACCACCGGATGAACTTGAACCAGCCATCGTCTCAGGTAACACAACAACAAAATAGTTTTAAAGATATCACCTTTTGAGGTTTCTCTGGATTTTCTTCAGAGATGTATCTCTCTCTCTTTCTCACAGTATTATGCCCCTTTTGAATCAGACCAAGAGCTCTGATACCATGTAGAAAATGGTACCAGGCATATATTGTTTGGTTGATGAAGCTTTTAAGCTTTCAAAAGTATTTGCAGCGAATGTATATTCAGAGAGGATTTGAGAGGAGCAAGAGTCTGTATTTCTTTGATTGATTCTTGTATATCTTACAAAAAGATAACAATACAGATATATATATCTGTATTACATCTGCAAGCATTAATGAACCTACATAGAGGAGCATGCATGCCTCTGTCCATGCAGGTCACGTGAAGAATAAGACAAAACTTACAGTCAAACAGCTGTAGACAGAACAGCTGTATCTGATTAAAGCAGATGGTAAACAAACGACTAAACAAACTAGCCGTTGCACGCTATACTAAAACTAGCAAACGTCAAATCTTAGCTTCTTGCTTCATTTGTAAAGTATCGGGATGCTCTGACTCCATCGGATTTCTTACTGGGTTCCATCGGATTGCTCCTTGGCTTCCATCGGGTTGCTCCCTGACTTTCATCGGGTTGCATCCTTCAACTCCATCTGCAGGATTATCATCTGCAGGTTTGGAACTAAGCTAGTAGGCAGCTTAATTCTCAACATGGACAAGAGCTTCGCAAAGCAGCCACCACATCAGTTGAATCGCATTCGACAGCAAGTCTCCTGCTGCCTAACTCCACCGCCATTTGGAACCCCGAACGGACAGCGAGCAAAGAATTAATTAATAAGACATAAGTTGTATTAAAAAAAATTAGTAAGACATGAGTGCAAAATCAATAGAGCAAACAAAGAATAACAATTAGCAAGTGGCTTGTAGCTCAATCGATTAAGAGCATTCTGATAGCAATTTTACCACACTCAAATTCCAGGCAAAAATCACATAAAAATACTTGCAAGAGTACAAGGTTATCGTAGTATAGCAACTCAAGCAAGGTCGTTTCCACAGAGACTGATATGAATAACTTGTATTTAGAACGGATTCTCAATTAATTATTTAATACAAAAAGATAAAAAGTTGTGATCATGAATTTAAAATAACAAAATAAATGAAAATTCGCAGGAATTTAAATAATTAAAAATAAAGATCGTCAACAAGTCTCAAAAATCAAAGATAAGAAACCCTAGAGTTCAGCCATCACCAATAACAATCCTATATAGTTCTACCAATTACTTATAAATTACACATGCACTTTGAAGGTTAGGTTTTCCTATCGCATATTCTACTAGTGATATTCTAGCTAGAACGTATATCTAACATGCAACCCGTCTGTGATATTCAGATCAAATATGAACATGCTAGACTCATTAAGTTTTGTGAAAACCTTTTGAAAAACCATGCAACCCTTAAGAGCGTGATATTCGCCTTAAGTGAACTTACAATTATCAATCACAAGAAGCCCTAGCCAATTTAAGGGTGATATTCCAACATAAATTGCATCCAATTACTTGTCTACACATCCTAATGGTGATCAAGCATTAAGATAAATAGATAGTTTAAACCAGTGATTGACAATTCAAAGTAGCATGCATAATATCATAAGCAATTGAAAAGAAACTACATATTCATGTTAAAGGCTCAAGGCCTCACCCTAGAAAGAGAATTAGTTACGCATAATCGTAATTGAAATCATAATATAAATTGATAAAAGTTTAGAAAACACCATTGTAGCAAAGTTGAGCCGAGTTCTCCACACTTTTTATCTCCAAATTCGTTCTCTCCCTCAACCCTAGAAAACTCAACTTTTTTTTAATACTAGAAAAACCAAATCCTACTTAAAAAGGGCTTCCCCAAAAATCAGGAAACAGAAATAAAAATAAAATCAATTACAGAATCCTTTCCTAACAAGGACTTGGACTGCTGCAGAAAATCCTTCTTTTTATGGACCAAATCAGCTCCGAATTAGGCCCATAATATATCGTTGGAAAGCTAAAAACGTCCTCTACAACTTTGTAGAAGAAACCTCGGCCCAAAAACGTCATTCTGGATCAGTTATTTGCCAAACAAGCCAAAAACGTGAATCTGGCCGAATTTTGCAATCCGTCTTCAATTATTCTTCACGATCAAACGGCATAGAATTACGGCTCGAAACTTTGACATAATCTTCTTAGCTCCAAAACTCCACAATTTGTCCATTTAATGCGCAAAGCCGATGCAATCCATCCTATAACAAAAATATATAAAGAAGTATCAAAATTCTCTCAAAAACAAACATAAAAGCTAAATTGGAATACCATAAAATATAATATAATATCGACTGATCACATTCGCCCTTGCATCCGAGGTCGCGTGTTCGAATCTCCCTCCCCGTAGTTTATTTCTGTTTGGTCGAAAAGAGTATCTATTCTTTATAATAAGCCATTCCGAATTGATCTAGGTATATATTGATACACAAACTGTAGGGTTTTATTATTTTTATTTCATAGGGAACAAATGTTCCATTCATAACTTTCCAATAGGAAACAACTACAGACATAATAATGGAGGATGAGCGAGAGGGCCTCTCTAAAAAAAACCTTTAAGTGAGGGTTTAATTTTGTTCTGTAATTTTGCTCTCTTGATTTTTTTTTAAAATCATACCTGAATGATTTAATTAGCTGGTACATAATTCTTATAGCATGGAAAGTTGTTTACCATCTTGATACGGAAGAGTACGATATAAAGATTCAATAAAATGGCTAGTTCTTACAGCCACAGTACATAGATCTTACAAGTATTTTACACACAAGAGTATCATAGTATCTACAAGGCATATATAGTAGGCATGATTTAATTGTTGATGGTAAAAGTAACTAAGCTGTGGGGTAAGAGGCAGACATAGCAATCCCACAAAGTCCTTCTGCTGCAGTAACATCTCGTTGCATTCTTATGTACCCAGCTTCACCCCATTCTGCACCCCATGAGTTCTTCACTAGCCAATACTTAGTCCCATCCTCACTCACTCCATAACCAACAGCGGTAACACCATGGTCAAGGCTCGTTCCACACGTTCCGGTAAAGACACCGCTTGAATAGAATTGGAAGTCGGAACCACTGGCATCAATGGCAACGGAAACAGGTTGATGAGCAACAGCGGTAAGAAGAGCCTTTTCACTGTTCGCAGGGACATCTTCAAAGCCAGTTATCTTTGCTGCACTGCTGGCTTCCTTCTTGGTGTTACATGTACCATCAATGCCGTTGTAGGGATAATTAACTTCTGTGCTAATCCCGTGATTTTGTTGGATAAACTGAAAGGCGTCGTCCATTAAGCCACCCTCACAACCTTGGTCTTCACCAGCTGTGTCACAATCAACTAGCTCTTGCTCAGATAAAGAGATCAATTTACCAGTTGTAAGCTGTGTAATTCCTTCGGTGGCGGCCACTGCTGAAAAAGCCCAACAACATCCTGTATTTTAATTGGAATTAAAAGTAGTTAGAATAAGTACCAAATTGATGATATATATATATATATAGTGTTTTCCAAAATAATGAAAATATGCTAGAGATAAATACCACATTGGCCTTGGTCCTTGACGGGGGTTACTGCTCCTTTCTTTCTCCAGTCCATTGTTGCGGGTAATGATGCAGTCACATTTTCATATTTGAAAGAAGTTGTCTTTGTGGAACATTCATGGCCCTTGAATCTATTTCTTGAGGATTTGAACTCTTCGTTTGTAAGGTCTGCAAATTGATTGACACTTAATTTGTAAGGTTTGTTTGCATCCTTATTAGAAGATTCGATAAATGCCACATTTTCCTTGAATATCTTGAAACGAGTCTCCTTCTCATTAATGTCGTTATATATGCGATCATAACTAGCCAACCATTGCTCGTATCTCCCATACATTGATGCATCTTGCAGAGTGCGAGAAGTGGCTTCAGAAGACCAAGCCCTCAAGGTGAGGATCAAGCCCAAGCACATATATTTCCACAACTGCAGGTTAATGAACTCCATGGTAACTAGCTAGCTAGTGTACTAGAAGCAAGCAGCTAGGTTTTGATAAAGTAAATGATATGAGCAGGTAATACTGAAATGGTACTGCTTCGCAATTTATATACTAATCCATGCAGATACTACATAATGGCCTCCCTAGCTAGCTATCTCCGTGCCCCAAAAACTGATCTGCAATATATACATACGTGCCCTATAATTTATGTTGATATGGACCTGTAAGATTAATATGTTAATATATACGACCTTTAATATAATTTGGGTTTGATACTAAACCTGTAAGATTAATATGGTAAAGGGTCCTTAATTAAACTACGAGGGATAATACTAATACAGTTAGTTGTGTCTTATAATTCAGAATTATATATGCAGAATTCGTTGATTACAGTTTTGTAATCTTCGAAGTTCCAAAATTTCTGATCAATGGAAAATTTGTAGCTTAGATTATTTTATTGGTCGTGCATTGTTGTCGATCAAATTCTATATGGAACAATATAAGAGCGCACAACCGACGCCTCTAATATTTCAATTCACATTCCTCAGTTATATTTTGGTGTTAAAGTCACATTTGAAAATTATTTGAGCGTGATAGTCACTCATTCTTCCATATTATAAAGTGTTTAGCTACAAGTTTGTACTTTTAAAAGTTTATTTGATAACTATTTAGTTTTTTTTTTTTAAATGAAAAACTAAAAACTTATTTGGTAACTACTTTCAGTACTAAAAGCTAAAAAGTGAAAGCTACATTTTTTTTTAGTTTTTAAAATTCTCACACTTTCAATTTATTGGTTTTTTCAGTTTTTATTTTTATTTAAAAAAAAAAACTAAATGTATTTACTAGACAAGTTTTCAAAAATTAAAAATTGAAACGGTTATTAAACGGACAATTAATATACTGTAATTGGATGATTCTATTCATTGGGTGTCACCCTAATATATATACACCAAAAGCTTGGGGCATCAGGAAACACGTTCCTTGAAGAAAGAAACGTAATACAATTAATTTGCAAATACTTGCATATATTGCAAGGAATCCCAAGTTCCTAACTAGGTGGGTATTCTATCATACCCCCCCCCTTAAACTTGACGACCGGGAAAACACAATTTCGGACCGAATAAGAACACCTCGCATTTTGCAATTAGGGCGGCACCCCGGTTTTCTGAGTGCCACCTTCACAATAATAAGCAGGCGGCCTACCCGCTTTCCTTTCGGTCAGCTGCCCCTCAACCGCTTCAGAGGACCTTCTTTTCTTCCACCAATTTTAGCTTACTTTTAGGAGTCTTCCCTCCAGTGTGTAACTAGAACTTTCCAGTAGCTCCTCCAGAACGAATAGGCTAGCGCGGCTTGCTTCGCCCTTCAATTTCCGCGCCCTTACCTTTAGCATCACGATCACAAGACTTACAAGAAGGCACAACTTCAATTTCCGCGCCCTTCTTCCCTATTTTGAGATAGTCCCTTGGTGAGAATGTTAGCTGGTAATTCACAGATGGTACGTAATGAACTTGATGAGAACCCAATTGGACCCGCTCACAGACAAAATGCTGATCAAACTTGATATGTTTAGTGCGGCCATGAAGCAACAAATTGGCAGCCACGTAAGTGGTGCTTAGGTTATCAGAATACATAATATTGGCGTGAACTTGGAAAAATCAGTGAAGACAACACAGGGTCTCAGGACAAGCACAAGCCCAAGCACGATACTCAGATTCAGCACTCGACCAAGATACAATGCACTGTTTAGCAAAGCAGGAGCACCATGAACACACCTCCGTGAGAATATATATAAAGGGAATAGTCGACAATGCTCTAAGTCAAGCCAATGCGAAGAACAAAATTGAAGCGATGAAACCATGCATGATGAGCCTGTAGAGACCATACAGAGACTTGTGGAGCTGACAGACATAATGGGAGCGCTTCGGAGGAGCCATCAACAGAGGTCCATAAAATCATGGCCAATGAGAAAGGGATGAAGTTGGGCCTCCTAAACAAGATAATTGGTGTTCTGTGTATTTGACATAGCTAGTGATGTTGGACGAAGGGAGGGAGGAGCTTGAAGAGGCCATGAGAGAGGGTGTGCATAACATATCCTAAGTAGGTAGGTATTCTGTCATGTAATACAATTAATTTACAAATACTTGGGAATCCTAACTAGCTAGGTAGTTATTCTATGCATGTAAGTAAACAAGGAATTGATAACACAATTTAGTGATGTTACGGTCATTCAAAAATTACTCCGTAATGGCAAGATTGTTGTAAAATTGAAAAGCGTGTGATGTAATGAAAATGATATGATTGGAGCATCTACAATAGACCTTACAAATGTGGAGACCAAAATTTATTACTTCACAAAAATTGATGGATTTCTTTGGTAGATAGGTCTTCATCTTCAACCCACTGCATTCCAACTTCAGACTCTTTCCCTCCTTGTAATTTAGTTCAATTTGAATTGCCCTAGTGGTTGCTCGAAAGCCGTATAAAATAGTACGATTGCTGGGATTTTTTAAAGAGGCATTTTGATTTACACCCAATCAACTCACTATATTATAGGGAAAACCCAAATTACAATAAATGTATATTCAATTTGTTATTTTAAGGTTGAAGGAGTTATTATTTATACATACTTGCGAATTTACCCTTTGAGATAAATAAGAAAAATATTATAATTATTCTTGATTTAATGCACTGTTTATTATGATGTTGTATGAATTTTGAAAGCTTGCATTGATGCCATAAAATATTAGAATTCCAAAAAAATAATTTGTTAGCAATATTAAAATCTCTTGTTTAGGTGGAATCTCGAAAAACAAACAATTTGTAAGTTATCTAGATTAGAGGTAGTCTAATTTCTTTTTTATTTGTCCTGATGCGCAGATAGTGTTGTGTTTGTTATATGGAATATAGATAGTCAAAAAGTGTCTATCTTATCAGGAGCATAGGTAGCTAGTCTAATATTTTGTATAGGTGTTTCATTGACACCCTACATTTTGTTGACTACACCGCACATACTTAATACACCCTACATCCACTTTTTAACTTAAAATTTATCTTAGTACATCCCACATACTTTCCAATAATACCCTCACACCCCATACCCTCACACCCCATACCCTCTACATACACCTCACACCATACTTCAACCCTACATCAAACTCTTCGTTGACTACATTATTCAAATAATTTTTTAGTTGTTTTTTTTTGAGTTATTTTGATACAGACGCCTAAATTTTGAATTTCCTAGACTAAGCATCTATGCCTTTTAGGTTTTTGATTGAACATTTCTTATACTAATTAACGTCCAATAGTCCTTTTGTTAATTCAAAATAATATGATTTATCCTTATAATTTAGCATTATCTACAATAATTAAGATTTATCTCCAATTTAATTAAAACTTGTTTTTAGACTTATCTACAAAAAAAAACAAAATTATTTAGAGCATTATCTATGAATCCAACATATTTTAAAACTATACCAAAATGGTGAAATATTCAATATTTATATATTTTCATAATTGGGTATGTTTTAATTCGGGGTTGGTACATTTTTATTTGATGTTGGTACGTTTTCATTTGTCATGGGTACGTTTTCATTTGGCGTGGGTACGTTTCGATTTGAAAAATAAATAAATTTTTAGACTTATATATAGTTGAAATTATTTAAATTATATATTAAATATTGACATGTAAATTCAATGTGATGAGAATAATATGAATATTACCTCCTAGTTGATCAAATTACAACAAAGAAGTTGTTATTAACTAAATGAATAAGAAAATAAATAAATTTGTAACTAGATTTCAACAAAATATTCATGTTGTCTTCCAAAAATGGCAAAATTTATTAGTTAACACACCTAGCTAGTAAACATAAGAGGGTAAAATGAGGGTAACAAATATTGAAAATTGTGCGAGAAAATATAATCTGACTCATCATATCAAATATGGAAAATTTGTTGGTGTTTAATGATGGTCAATTAATTTAATTTGAAAATAGAGTTTTTGCTAAAACACACCAGCACTTTTCGGTTCAAACCAAAATTTCTGTTTTTTAAATGATAAGAATAAACCCTCACTCTGATCTGACCTGGATGATTTAATTAGCTGGTGAACATTTTATTAAAGCATGGAAAGTTGTTTACATTTTTTATAGGACAGCCTACGCTTTTACGATATAAAGATTCAATAAAATGGATAGTTCTTACAGCCCAGTATACATAGATCTTACAAGTATTTTACACATAGGAGTTTCATATATATCATAAAATACCCACTCCGCATATATATAGTAGGCATTGATTTAATTGTTGATGGTAAAATTAACTAAGCTGTGGGGTAAGAGGCAGACATAGCAATCCCACAAAGTCCTTCCGCTGCAGCAACATCTCTTTGCATTCTTATGTACCCAGCTTCACCCCATTCTGCACCCCATGAGTTCTTCACTAGCCAATACTTAGTCCCATCCTCACTCACTCCATAACCAACAGCGGTAACACCATGGTCAAGGCTCGTTCCACAAGTTCCGGTAAAGACACCACTTGAATAGAATTGGAAGTCAGAACCACTAGCATCAATGGCAACAGAAACAGGTTGATGAGCAACAGCGGTTAGAAGGGCCTTTTCACTGTTTGCAGGGACATCTTCAAAGCCAGTTATCTTGGCTGCACTGCTGGCTTCCTTCTTGGTGTTACATGTGCCATCAACGCCGTTGTAGGGATAATTAACTTCTGTGCTAATCCCGTGATTTTGTTGGATGAACTGGAAGGCATCGTCCATCAAGCCACCCTCACAACCTTGGTCTTCACCAGCGGTGTCACAATCAACCAGCTCTTGCTCAGACAAAGAGATCAATTTACCAGTTGTAAGTTGTGTAACTCCTTCGGTGGCGGCCACTGCTGAAAAAGCCCAACAACATCCTGTATTTTGATTGGAATCAAAAGTAGAATAAGTACCAAATTAATTAATGATGAATATATATTACATATATTTCGTTTCTCTAAAATAAAATAAATAAAGACGTTTAATATAATTACATACCACATTGGCCTTGGTCTTTAATGGGGGTTACAGCTCCTTTCGTTCGCCAGTCCATTGTTGCTGGTAATGTTGCAGTCACATTTTCATATTTGAAAGAAGTTGTCTTTGTGGAACATTCATGGCCCTTGAATCCATTTCTTGAGGCTTTGAACTCTTCGTTTGTAAGGTCTGCAAATTGATTGACACTTAATTTGTAAGGTTTGTTTGCATCCTTATTAGAAGATTCGATAAATGCCACATTTTCCTTGAATATCTTGAAACGAGTCTCCTTCTCATTAACGTCGTTATATACGCGACCATAACGAGTCAACCATTGCTCGTATCTCCCGTACATAGATGCATCTTGCAGAGTACGAGAAGTGGCTTCAGAAGACCAAGCCCCCAAAGTGAGGATCAAGCCTAAGCACATATACTTCCACAGCTGCAGGTTTAGGATCTCCATGAGTAGTTAGCTAGTGTATTAGAGAGGAAGCTAGGGTTGGATAAAGTAAATGATATGAGCTGGTATACTGAAATGCTAGATTACTGATCCGTCATTTATATACTAATTCAGGCGGTGCAGAATGGAGTTTTTAGCTATTTCCGTGCTCCAAAAAAATGATCAGTAGCATCGTGCGTGCCTTGGAAAATATTTTGATATGAACCTGTAAGATTGTTAATAGTAAATTGACCTTTGATTTAATTTGGGGCCTGATGCTAATTAACTTTTGTCCTTGTGTGCATAATATACATGTTCAGAATTATTGTGCAAAACTTGTTAGACTTTTCTACAATTTGAGAATTATATGCACCTCATAGACTGTAGTTTTGTTGTTGTCGAAGCTATGGAATTCTGAAATGGAAAACTGTAGTTATAGAAATATATCTCTACAACCCTTCATTAACTCACCGAAAAAAAAAGTACAATAAAAAAAAAAAGGAACAAAGTGCTACAATGGCCTGAAATCCATTAAGTTTAGACAAAAACAAGTCATAGATCTATGTCATTTCGTTTGTTGTTTAAGATTCGCTTGGCTTGGCTTGCATAACTCACTCGATTTAATAAATTTTGAATAAAAATATAGATTGCATATTTTGTCCAAGTGAAGGTAGAAGATGAAGAAATCACGAAGAAAACTTATCTTTTCTAATCCCAACAAAATTGGTAGGAGTGAGAGGGGCAAGTTTTTTTCATGACTTCTTCATGTGCTTCACTTGAACAAGTGCAGGTTGACATCCATATTTTTATTTAATATTCATTAAATCTAGTGGGTTATTCAAGGCATACTAATCCTACAACAAAGCTACTTGCGAGTGTGTGAAGGACTCTCTCTAGCAACACTCTAAGCATTTTCAAATATTGTACTTTGGACTCTTTTTGTTTTTAATTCAAGCGATATTATATACTAATCTACATTAAAGGAGAGTTTGAACTCAGAACGCAGTGAGTTGAAAAGAAAAGCGTGAACCATCAGAGCAATCCACCAGTTACAACTTTGGCCCCTGTTATTAATGAAATTGACTCCAATTTTCAACCAAGAAAAAAAAGGGGAAAATGTATGCTTTCATGATATAAATATCTATAAAAGGCTAGTTTTCTTACAGCCACAATACGTGTACGAAGTCTTTTAGGGTTCTGGCTAGAATGTTTACAAGCATTTCATGCTTACACGAATCTAACAATTAATGGTTAGATTCCTTTAATGATTAATAGTTAGATTCATGTAAGCATAGAATACTTGTAATTATTGTAACATATCCCATCTTTTAGACCTACAAGTTGATACTTATACAGTACTTACAAGGCATATATATAGTAGGCACTGATTGAAGTGTTGATAGTAAAATTTATCAATCTGTGGGGTAGGTGGCAGACATAGCAATCCCACAAAGTCCGTCAGCTGCACCCCATGAGTTTTTCACTAGCCAATACTGAGGCCCATCCTTACTTATGCCATGAGTTTTTCACTAGCCAATACTTAGGCCCATCCTTAATTACAAAGTCCTTCGGCTGCACCCCATGAGTTTTTCACTAGGCAATTATGTTAGCCTTAGCCACGTTGGTTTCTCTACTTTGTGTTCTCTGTAGTTTCCTTAAATTAGCCCAAAGTAACTAGTTTGATTCCTCAATTATCTAGTTTGCTAAGAGTGGGCTTCCACAAATACCCTCAACCCTAATTTGATTGTCCTTCTAGTTAAGTATTATTCTTAATTTTCTGTATGTTCTCTTACCACTTCGAAAGTGATTGCACTGGTCTAGAATTTTGAAAATGTTGCCAGATGGTAAAATTCTTGAAGAATTTCACACTGGCAAAGTGGAGTTTTGGATTGAACTAACTTGTGAGCTGCTACATAAATATATACTTTTCTTTCAAGTATGTTGAACATTTGAGTGTGTTAAACGAGCAATGACATCGACACAAGAGAAGTGGAAGCCGGCTGAATCCCAGAAGGTGAAAATGGGTCATGTAAGCTTGAGAACTTTTGAACAACTTATGTTTTGACAACTTTCGGAAAAGGCATAAAGCTTTAACATACAAGTTGATACATGTCATACAACCTACAAGGCATAAACTAGTAGGCATTGATTTAATTGTTGACGGTAAACTTAACTAAGCTGTGGGGTAAGAGGCAGACATAGCAATCCCACAAATCCCTTCAGCTGCTGCAACATCTCTTTGCATTCTTATGTACCCAGCTTCACCCCATTCTGCACCCCATGAATTCTTCACTAGCCAATACTTAGTCCCATCCTCACTCACTCCATAACCAACAGCGGTAACACCATGGTCAAGGCTCGTTCCACAAGTTCCGGTAAAGACACCACTTGAATAGAATTGGAAGTCAGAGCCACTAGCATCAATGGCAACAGAAACAGGTTGATGAGCAACAGCGGTTAGAAGGGCCTTTTCACTGTTTGCAGGGACATCTTCAAAGCCAGTTATCTTGGCTGCACTGCTGGCTTCCTTCTTGGTGTTACATGTGCCATCAACGCCGTTGTAGGGATAATTAACTTCTGTGCTAATCCCGTGATTTTGTTGGATGAATTGAAATGCATCGTCCATCAAGCCGCCCTCACAACCTTGGTCTTCACCAGCGGTGTCACAATCAACCAGCTCTTGCTCAGACAAAGAGATCAACTTACCAGTTGTAAGCTGTGTAATTCCTTCGGTGGCGGCCACTGCTGAAAAAGCCCAACAACATCCTGTATTTTAATTGGAATCGAAAATAGTTAGATTAAGGAATAAATTAGTGTTTTCTAAAATAATGAAAATATGCTAGAGATAAATACCACATTGGCCTTGGTCCTTGACTGGGGTTACTGCTCCTTTCTTTCTCCAGTCCATTGTTGCGGGTAATGATGCAGTCACGTTTTCATATTTGAAAGAAGAAGTCTTTGTGGAGCACTCATGGCCCTTGAATCCATTTCTTGAGGCTTTGAACTCTTCGTTTGTAAGGTCTGCAAATTGATTGACACTTAATTTGTAAGGTTTGTTTGCATCCTTATTAGAAGATTCGATAAATGCCACATTTTCCTTGAATTTCTTGAAACGTGTCTCCTTCTCATTGACGTCGTTATATACGCGACCATAACGAGTCAACCATTGCTCGTATCTCCCATACATTGATGCATCTTGCAGAGTGCGAGAAGTGGCTTCTGAAGACCAAGCCCTCAAGGTGAGGATCAAGACCAAGCACATGTATTTCGGCAGCTGCAGGTTAATGAACTCCATGATAAAGTAAATGATATGTGCAGGTAATACTCAAATGGTAGATTAGTCGGCTATTTATATACTAATTAAGGTCGTACAGAATGGCGTTTTTAGCTATTTACGTTCCCCAAAAAATGATCAGTAGCATCGTACGTGCCTTGGAAAATATTTTGATAGGACCTGTAAGATTATTAATAGTAAACTGACCTTTGATTTAATTTGAATTTGGGCCGGATGCTAAACCTTTGTCCTTGTGTGCGTAATATACTTGTTCAAAATGGGTTCTGAAATGTACTCGTGGATCTTCTACCATGTTGGATTTACTTTACTTTATTAATTATTTCAACAAATAATTTGCGAATTATATGCACCTCATAGACTGCAGTTTTGTTGTTCTCGAATTCTGTAGTTATAGAATATTTCTCTATAACGTTTCATAAACTCACCGGCAAAGAAAAAAATGCTACAATGGCCTCAAATTTAGGGGTCTTCATTTGGCCTAGCGGCCCACCCAGCCCAATGAGGAAAAAGTCTGGTCCGGTCCTCCACAAGGCCCAGGTCGCCCAAGTCTGTAATATAGAGGGCTAGGTTTGGACTAGGGTGTTTAGGGCTCGGCCCGTCCCATTTTAGCCCAAAAAGGCTTGGCCCACATAGGCTCAGCTTAAAAGCCCATTTTAAATCTCAATTTGCATAAACATACTTAAAATAAGAAGTCATAAGTCACTTGAACCAAATTCTTTTTTTTTTAGAGTAAGCTGGGCTCGGGCCTAAAAAATTTTGAAAAAGCCTTACCCGACCCGACCCATATATTCTTATTACCTTGTTTAAGCCCAACTCGGCCAATTGACGACCCCTACTCAAATCTATGAAGTTGGACAAAAACAAGTAAGAGATGTATGTGGCCACTATGAATTCAAATGAAAATATGGATGATAACCCTTATGACCCAATAAAAGGGCTAAAAGGCATTAAATGGGCCAAAAGTCGCCAAACGAATGGGCAAATGGGATGTTTTAGGCAATTGACCTTTTGAATACTCATTCATAAGGGTCAAGTAGCCTATTGGGTGTGTTCATCAGCCAACATGTTATATTTTGAAAATTCACAATTTTATGACCCAATAAAAGGGCTAAAAGGCATTAAATGAGCCAAAAGTCGCCAAACGAATGGGCAAATGTGATCTTTTAGGCAATTGACCTTTTGAATACTCATTCATAAGGGTCAAGTAGCCTATTGGGTGTGTTTAACTGTCAACACGTTATATTTTGAAAATTCACAATTTTATGACCCAATAAAAATGCTAAAAGGCATTAAATGGGCCAAAAGTCGCCAAAGGAATGGGCAAATGTGATCTTTTAGGCGATTGACCTTTTGAATACTCATTCATAAGGGTCAAGTAGCCTATTGGGTGTGTTTAACTGTCAACATGTTATATTTTGAAAATTCACAATTTTATGACCCAATAAAAATGCTAAAATGCATTAAATAGGCCAAAAGTCGCCAAACGAATGGGCAAATGGGATGTTTTAGGCAATTGACATTTTGAATACTCATTCATAAGGGTCAAGTAGCCTATTGGGTGTGTTTAACAGCCAACATGTTATATTTTGAAAATTCACAATTTTATGACCCAATAAAAAGGCTAAAATGCATTAAATGGGCCAAAAGTCGCCAAATGAATGGGCAAATGGAATGTTTTAGGCAATTGCTCTTTTGAATACTCATTCATAAGGGTCAAGTAGCCTATTGGGTGTGTTTACAACAAATGAGTTCAAAAAATACTTGTAGATGCTAATCAATATTATGAATAGTGCAATTTGAAGTTGAAAGAAAATAAAAACAATTGTCTCAACTGCCATGAATGTGTTTGCAATTTTTAATTAAAAAAACTTATCTCATACCATATACCAAGAAAAAAACGAAAACCAGACAAACTTAAACAAACTAACGTAGGAAGGAAAAAAAAATACCAATAGAAAAAAGATAAAACGAAAAAAACAATTGGAATAGGGGACCATCGGTAGGATATTACCGATCCTTTCCCAAGGGTGTCGGGCCTAAACAACCGATTCTTACCATAAGAATCAGTAGCATCATACCGATCCTCCCATTTTTCAAACTTTTTTTGTGTGGGTATTTTGCGTTTTTGGGTTTTGGGTTTTTGGTTTTTGGTTTTTGTTTTATTTTTCTTTCCCTTGCCATAACACTAAATTATTGTCTTCATATTCTACAAAATGTCTTTTTTTGTGAAAAATCTATTATAGTTCATGTTTAAACACTCAAAAAACAGCAATATAAAACCTAAATATAAAGAATTTTGAATCTAAACAAATGAGTTCAAAAAATACTTGTAGATGCTAATCAATATTACGAATAGTGCAATTTGAAGTTGAAAGAAAATAAAACAATTGTCTCAACTACCATGAATGTGTTTGCTATTTTTAATTAAAAAAACTTATCTCATACCATATACCAAGAAAAAAACGACAACCAGACAAACTTAAACAAAGTAACGTAGGAAGGAAAAAAAAATACCAATAGAAAAAAGATAAAATGAAAAAACAAATTGGAATACGGAACGATCGGTATGATATTACCGATCCTTTCTTAAGAGAGTCGGGCCCAAAAAACCCATCCTTACCAGTAAGAGTCAGTAGCATCATACCGATCCTCCCATTTTTCAAATTTTTTTTGTGTGGGTATTTTGGGTTTTTGGTTTTTGGTTTATTTTTCTTTCCCTTGCCATAACACTAAATTATTGTCTTCATATTCTACAAAATGTATTTTTTGGTGAAAAATCTCTTATAGTTCATGTTTAAACACTAAAAAAATAACAATATAAAACCTAAATCTAAAGAATTTTGAATCTAAACAAATGAGTTCAAAAAATACTTGTATGTAACATCCCGTAAAAAGTTTGTTATAAAATAATGTCTGGGGAATATTTTCTACACGTGCGTGTTTATTTCGTACACGTGAGCGTGTAAGTTTATTGTTTTGGTGGGTGCAAAATACCCCCAAAACCCCACTTTTCCTTTTCTTTCCATCCCCTTCCTTCTCCCCGTCACTTTCTATTTTTTTCCCAATTTTGACTTTTCTCTCTCTCTCTCTCTCTCGCTCTCTCTCCGTGTGTGCACAGTGCACACCGACGAAGACCTGTCGAATCGAGGCGAACGAAAATCACCACCTTCTTCGTCTTGACACCGTGGACTCAACGGTGCAAACCATTCGTCCAAACTCTCAACCGTTTGACGGGAAACGCAACAGGAAGAACCGGACATTCTCGGCCATTTTTTGGCCAATCTAGACCGAGGTGAGGTTTCTAACTACCACCATTGTGTTCCTATCGTTGAGTAGATGAATTTTCAAAGGTCGTTTGCCTGATTTGGTTGAGTTTTGACGTAGATCGACAAAGCTACAGTGAACCGCAACTTTCGGGGCAATTACAGGCCTTTTCCCGAGCTTGTACGACCAATCCAAAGGTACACCGTGATTCTACTCTTCTCCAGCTTCATTTTGATATGTGGAACGTAAAATTTGGCCTTGAAATGAAGAAGATATGGAGCTTTAAAAATTACCCAGAAAACCGGCCAAAATTTCAGCGACGGCGACTGGCGGCGGCGCCGGCGACCGGAAAAAGACCAGAGGTGACTGGTGCTGATGTCAGCGATGATGTCAGCAAACCGGGTCAGACCGGCCTTGCTGACGTCAGCAAACCGGTTCAGACCGGCGCTAACCGGCTCGGCTGAGCCGCGCGTGGAGCCGCGGCTTGCCGCGTTTGAGCCGCGCGTGGGGGCACGTGAGGACTCCTTTTTCATTTCCGTCTTCGCGAGGCGACTCGTGACGACGAGTACTACCTAGGGGCAGTACGTATGATATTTTTCGAGGTGTTTTGGACCTCCTGGTTGAGAAAACAAGGGATAGGTGTAATTAATTAGTTATTTAATAACCTTTATGAGTTTAATCATTATTACAGTAATATCTCATATAAGTGAGACCTATCCAGAGGATTACCGGGGCTACCCAGGACAGGGGGGCTACGAACCGGCTACCTATAGGTGAGTGAGTGGGTCTTTGTTTTGATAAATGTATATGTACGTATGGTTTTTCAATGCTTTCTTCAAACTGTTAGGATAAATCATATCATATACGTTTGTTGGAGGTAGAACATTCGTATTATATTGCCATACATGTTTTATACTGTTGCTCATCAGTAGATGTATAACACCTCAGGTATTAGTACTCAGTCTTGTGGCCAGGACTAGCCTTGACGTTTGGAGTAGTCACTACCAGTACCGTTACGCAGCTTTGGATCCATTGTAGGTACTAGCCTGTTCTAGGTTGCACTAGGCAACTCGAACTTGTGTGACTGCACTTTGTGCACCAGCGCTTAGCGTTAGACTCGCGTCATTGTAGTACTCAGCGTATTACTTTTATACCTAGCCTGTTCCTCGTAGTTTAGCTACTTGGACTTGTGTGTTTAAATATGGGTGAGCATGTCAGTAAATCATTATCGGGGAGTACCCGTATATTTTTATTATAGTATTTTGAGGTTCATGCTAGAGGGTATGACGTGTTTTCAAAACCTATACTTGTTTTCCAGCAAGGGGTTAGTATACTCTTGAAAACAAAGGTTTTATCAAACTTTGCTTTTTGACCCGCTCACCATTTTATGTTTTGCGCCCCTCTAGGACCTAGTGACGGTTCACTTATCGGTGACTCGAGGACTCTCTTCGGCGGTGGTCGACGGTTCTGACATTTCTTCAAACTATGTAGGATTCACTCCTACTTCTAGTTAACTTTTATTTATCCATCCTCACGGGGATGTGAATGTTTTTATACTCCTGCACTATTTACTTTGATCTGACTGTTATGCATCCTGTATTATGGGTTTTTAACCCTCACCACACTTCTACTTCCGCACTCTACTCTTGAAATTCTTACTTTTCACTTAATTCTTGCATAATTGGCTTTCGTCACCTAACACGTGTCGGCCAGCACTTCCCGACACCTGGCGTGTCCGGGATCGGGATGTGTCATGTAGATCCTAATCAATATTATGAATAGTGCAATTTGGAGTTGAAAGAAAATAAAAACAATTGTCTCAACTACCATGAATGTGTTTGCAATTTTTAATTAAAAAAACTTATCTCATACCATATACAAAGAAAAAAATGAAAACCATATAAACTTAAACAACTTAACGTAGGAAGGAAAAACAAATACCAATAGAAAAAAGGCAAAACGAAAAAAAATTTGGAATAGGGGACCGTCGGTAGGATATTACCGATCCTTTCCTAAGAGCGTCGGGCCCAATCAACCAATCCTTACCAGTAAGAGTCAGTAGCATCATACCGATCCTCCCATTTTTCAAATTTTTTTTGTATGGGTATTTTGGGGTTTTGGTTTTTGTTTTATTTTTCTTTCCCTTGCCATAACACCAAATTATTGTCTTCATATTCTACAAAATGTATTTTTTGGTGAAAAATCTCTTATAGTTCATGTTTGAACACTAAAAAAACAGCAATATAAAACCTAAATCTAAAGAATTTTGAATGTAAACAAATGAGTTCAAAAAATACTTGTAGATGCTAATCAATATTATGAATAGTGCGATTTGGAGTTGAAAGAAAATAAAAACAATTGTCTCAACTACCATGAATGTGTTTGCAATTTTTAATTAAAAAAACTTATCTCATACCATAGACAAAGAAAAAAACAAAAACCATACAAACTTAAACAAATTAACTTAGGAAGGAAAAAAAAAT